>CM067488.1:20667462-20708550 GCA_034552555.1 Semaprochilodus insignis
CAGAGCTTGTGTTTCTACCAACTGGCCTTGTTTTATTATAAACACACTATCGTCAAAGGATGAAACACTCATCACTTCAGAAGGAGAGGCCAGGTCTAAAGTGCTGTAGGGCAAAGGGGTTTTTGTGACCACACAAAAATTTCTGTTTAATTTTCATTCACAGACTCAGTTCTAAAATTTCCAGCTGTGGTGCTTTTGAGAAAAGCTGCCTACATTAGCTGTTTAGTTATAATGCATTAAACTAGCAGCACATTAATCTCCCAAATAAAAACAAAACACCACATCTGCTTTAGCTGCAAAATCAAAACTAGGGTGTCTCCACCAAAACACTCCGGAAACACTCCTGAAGCAGAGAAAACAAAGCAGGTAGTGAATGAACAGTGAGTAAAAAGCTGTGGAAAATGAAGATGTTATTGAAAGACAAATAAATAAATAAATAAAAACAGCACAGAAACCAAAGACGAGATGAAAGGGAAAAGTAACGAAAGATTTATTGAGAGCAGAAAAGAATGTAGCAGTGTCAAAAGATGGCTGTTTTCATCAAAGAGGGGCATTTACAGGTACCGACACATCATGTTGGAATATCTTTAATATTCTGTGTAATAAAAAACATAAGTAGTGCTCTACAATGAGCCAAGTTCACGCTGTTGCCTTTATCAAAATATACATAAGACGTGTGGAAAAATCAGGTACTTTTTCTTAGGAGAGCAAAAGATATGTGGGGAGATTTACATTCATCTATAAAATAAAAAAAAGCCCCATGGGATTATATACAGGCCCACCAACGTAATGGTGCACAAAACACTATGCACCTAAACAGCACACTGTCAAACAGAACGGTACTCGGGGCTCAGCTGTAAGCTGCACAGATCACTGTTTAACATTCAGTGCACTGTTCAGGTGTAGAGCCATAGTTACATGACTGTGTGGTGGGCTATATAAGGAGTTACAGGTAATCTGAGATTTAGCAGATTGCATTTTCCAAACAAAACAGGGTTTAAAGGTGGCCACCAGGGGGCACTCCTCAAGACTCTGTTTGAGAAAGTCAATTAAAAAAAAAAAAAAGTGACTGAAGGACATTAATCAGATCAGAAATGAAACTAATTTTTGGTCACTTAAACCCAATTTTTAAAAATGCCCTCCACTTTCTCCCAAAAAGGGGGAAAAAAACCCAAAATATTTTATATGGCATTGTCACACATCGAACAAGATACAGAAGGAATGAGTGAAAAAAGGAAAAAAGAAAATCCCACATCAGGCAATAACTTGGCCCCCAGTAAGTTTTGTGACATCACAAAAGCTCAAAAACTCCCATGAGTAGAGAGTCGCCTGTACTTTAAGACATTGTGTATTTGTAAGACATAGTGCTGCATAGAGGGGCAAACAAACAACAGTATTTGCTACAAACAGCAAAGACTTGGTCTAAAGGTCCAAATTCACTCAAATGTAAACAGTCATTAACAGGGCTGGGCATCGTCCGCAAACTTGAACCAAGCGCGTGGCTCGAACCAAACATAAGCTGGACGTGGTAAAAGTGGGTCCATTTACTGATAAACGAGAACCAGACATTAACATGCACATGGAATGTAATTTAGACAGCCAATCCACAGTCTAGAACATGGAACAAGCATGTTAATTGGCCCACTTGTGCTGATTAACTGACTACTGAACTCCGGAAACAACAATATCGGTACCAGATCAAACACGATATATGCATGTATTGTACTGCATTCATTCACGCCTTGGGGTCAGATACAAAAATATGGAAAAATCTGATATTGGAATTGGCCCCCAATATCCATATTGGTGCATCGTTACTTATGTACTGAATGCCAGTAAAGGCAGTGAATTTTGATACCCAGCCCTAAAATGTGTAAGATTTGGCTATGAAGACTGTGCACACTGATAAACAGCAACATAAATGCCATTTCTTGTCCCGGTTCAGGGCAAGAAACGCCCCCCAAATGTAAAAGGCTTTATGTGTAAGGCTTGCTGTGGGTTTAAGCTGCCGTGTACTGAGCATCGGTACAGATTCTCTGCTGAACCACTGGAAGAAAACAGAAAAACTAGGAGCCGAGTCTCCAAGGACCATGGAGACGAAGCTAGCTAAGGCACAGTGACTATGGGACAATGCCCAAATAGATCTTATACAGTATAGAAACAATACAAAACATGTGCATCTATTAAAAAAAAAAAAAAAGATTCATAACTGGAATGAAACTGCTATATGGTCACAGAGCGTTTTAAATGAAGGACAAGGACCCCAGATATAGCACAACTACCATAGGAACAAAGCTAACAGCACTTACGAGGGATTTAAAGAAGTCTCTCAATCATATACTCTGAGAAACACATAATTAACCGCTGTTTGGAGCTGTAAGAGTGAGAAATTAACATGAACAGGCAAAAAGGGCCTGATTTGCAATCTAACCTGCAGTATATATCTGTCTCCATAAACACAAAAAGGCCTCAAAATCTCAAAAAATTATCACGGATGTAAATCAAAGTCCTCTTTCAGAGCTAGCATTAAGGCCAAATGCACTTAAACACCAATTAAGGCACAGCATTTTCGAAAGGCAGAATTGAAGGGAAAGAAAACGCAGAAAAAGGTACCAGAAATAGAACAGGTTGAACTTCATGTAGAACAGATGGTTGACCTGAAACTGGGTGGGTCTTTCTTTTTAACAACCCCCCTCCAGAGGCACAGAGTGTAAACTAGGCAGCACATCAACGATCCCAAAACAGGACGCAGAGAGCCCCGTAGAACCGCTACTATCGCCACACGGTGTGCATCAACTATATAACATGAAAGACCATTTACACCAGGTGGGTATGTGAGACCGCCACTATGACTTGGGTCAAAACTTACCTTTTTTTTTTTTTTTTTTTTTTTAATCCTCAAAATAAAGACTTGCTTCCACAAAACTGACTTATGTCAAATGATGACTCCTCAAGACACAACCTTGAATCGAAAACCACTTATTAAATCACTGATTACTAGCAAAAACTCATTTTGACTGACAAAATGAACTGATACAACAAGTCAGATAAAGAAAATAAGACGTTAACTTCAGATTTTCATAAAAGTTTCAAAACTACTTGCAAACGAACTGGCTATTCCTCCTCTTTAACCTGGCAGAAACAGGCTTCCATGCAATATAGCGATGACAGACATGCTACAAAGCTCCAGTGAAATGCAGTGCTGCTCAGCACCAACATCAGTGACTAAGCCAAATCTAAGAAGAAACCAGCAAAGAGGAAAGAGAAAAAAGCTCCATCAAACCCAAAAAAAGCACTGGGTCTTCAAGGTCTCCTCTGATCTATTGGTTCAAAAGTGGCATCTTAAATAGACAAGCATACTTGTGAATATAGATAAGAAAAAAAGGAATGATAAAGTGTGTCTTGTGGAAAATCCACAGCATTATAAATTGTGGAAGGCTTTAAGTTTGGTCTAAAGTGACAGTCTCTTTCCCTCTCCCCCTCCCCCCTCCCTCTTAAAACGTTTAGCTCCAGACTACCCCCACCCTCAGATGGTGGACTTGGAGAAGGAAACGCGGAGGTGATGGTTCTCTCCCAGGTTGTGATTGTGGAACTCGATCAGCGACTCGATCGCCTCCTCTACTGAGCCCATCTGAATGAGCGCCATCTTGTGGTCTTTCCTGAGGGGGAGGAAAGAGAAGAGTCACTTAAAAGGGGAAACTGCCTCTTTACCTCAAACACGATCAGCCCAGATAGTAACATTTTACCACAAGAGCTACAAGGCTAGCCAACAAGCTTATGTACACCTATTAGCATGATGCTAACTGTGTGCCTCAACCCCGTGTGGAATTGTTCAGTAATCTCCAATTGGCTTGATTATGAAGTTTCTAAGACTGATTTATAAATATAGACTATTTATGACCATGTCTGTAAATAACAATTTCACACAGTGTCAAACTATAATGATGTCTCAAGACAGAAGCAGACCATCAAGTTATCAGCCCCTGGCCACAACTATCTGGTGGACCTCTACCTGGCTTGTTTGATGGTCAGGGAACTTTTTACAACAGCAGGTTACAACACCATGATGGCAGCATACTAACAATAGTACATCCCTGCTATTAACATATACTGGCAATAATAATAGTAATAGCCTCCACAGATCACTACAGACAAGAACGATGCAGCCTTTCCTTTCTTTAACATAGACATCTGGAGCTTCAATTTCCAAACACATTCAAAGGACCAGTGTCCTCCACTAAAAATCTAAAACCTTGAAAGAAGTAATGAAGGATAAAAAAAAATTAACTGCAGTTAGAATATACTGTGTGTCAAAATAGCAAACTCTATATTTGGCAGAAACTGTTGAGCTATCCATCAAGATTACTCAGCAGCTCTAGAATGAGGAGAGTTTCTGATGATTTGGGAGTGCTGGGGTATAAGCCTCCACTACTGGACCTCATAGATCCAGGGCTAAAACTAAAGAAGTGAAACTCTGACACCAAGTGCGTCTATGCTGACTACAAATCATCAATCGGAACGCCTGCCAAGCTATTCCTTAAAAGTGCAATGTTTGTGGTGGGCAGGTGGTCCACAGGAATCTGTAGGTTTTAAATAGAAAATATATTTCATGAAGCGATGCTACTAATGCTACTTTATTGCTACTTTAATCTTAAAAGATTAAAGATTAAATTTTTATCATTCAAGTTACACACAGTATAACATGGGTTTGCTCTCACTGACTGAGGTGATGGTACCTACTGGGACACAACAAGCCAACAAACGAACGACCCACAAACGAGACTTGGCAGCGCTGCTTTAAGAAATAAAGCCTCAGTAAAGCTTAAGATCTAGCAAGAACAAAATTTAACAAGGAAACTTACTGGAAAAACTTGAAACCCTTAACCGTTGCCCCTGAACTCCGAAACAGCTCTTTGAGGTCTTCTTCGCCAACAGAAGGTCTGGGGGTGAGGGAGAGATCATGTTTATGCTATCAAACAGACTTTTACTTGCATTATGCTTCCACAGTCTTATGTTAGCTTTAATTACATAAGCAAAGATACCAACATCGTAACAACCTGGTGTCGACTGTCTAATACTAAACTTCAACTGGTGCGAGTGATCCGATATTCTAAAACGTCTTCATAAAGTCGAGGAACTCACGGGATGTTGGAGAGGTGCAGGGTGGAGGAGGGAGGGAAGATGTTAGAGTAGTTTTTGGAGCCTGGCTTTTTGAAGCGGTGGAGAGGAGAGCTGCTATAGTCCTTGGTGAGCCCCTGGTCCTCATGGCCTTCACGGGGAAGCTGCACTGTGGTGTGTTTGGACAGGGTGATGCGCAGAGCCTTACCATGGAGCTTCTGACCATTCAGGTGACTCATGGCTGAAAAGAAACAAAACAAGTTTATTAGAGGGGCGAGGCAATATGGCTAAAAAACACACCAAGACATGCAGAGTGCACAAGTCCACTATTTTCCTATTAAGACATTTCGCATTCTATGACGTTTTGAGCACATTTTCAAGCTGACGAAATAAAATTAGTTGGAGGAACTCCTAAAGTCTAACAACGTCATGTACCAATACCATCTGAGCATGTATGCAATTTAAGTGAACAATAAAAGGGCAAATAAGGGGCAATGTAAATATATCCTATACAAAACCAAAGCACTTCTATTCTGACATGCTTTAGAGAGCAGCGCACTGCATCTTAAAGACAACCACAAGTGACCTTTGTGGTACACCACCAGGCTCGATAGCCCTTTCACACATATCGACTGTTCAGTTGATTCGGTTTACCAAGTCATGAGGTGTGACCCCATAAAAACAACAATTCTAAAAATTTGGTCATAGATGTCTGAATATAAAGACACGTTTTAACATAACTTAAAAACGTTTTTGGCAGTTATATACACTTTATTTTTAATAAATTGAGGAGTCTGAGGGGACAAGAAAAAATTATATGAAATAAATATACATAAATTAATGATTTTTGCAGATACAAAACTTTAAAGTTTTTAAAAGTCTCATTTGTCATTGCCTAGACATGTTTCAGTAGCGGTGGGGTGGGGGGTGAACAAAAAACAAACAAACAAACAAACAAAAAACTAAGCAAAACGCTGATTCCCAATTTAAGCTGGAACACTGACTAAAAGGCACTTTGTGATATCAATGAAAGAATGCCTGTGAAAAATTACTAAGCATATCTATAGTACCTAGCAGTCCTTAAGGTCTGGCCTGTTGAGTGAAAGGTGGACATTGTCACCCAGTGTATGCAGGTGATAAGTGCAAGTAAATGTGCTGATCGCAAACTGGAGAACAGCATAGCCAGTTCATACCTCAATATTTATCACCATCAATATAAAATGTTAATATTTAAATAAAAATATTGTTGACTTTATTATTATTCCCATGCCTAGCAGCTAAATAAGCACTTGGGTAAACAAATTTACACCCCTGCCACAAATAAAGTCGATCAACCACAAATACAGTCTTGGCTGATCAACTAAGGCTCATGTAAAGACGACACTTGATGTATTCAGTAAACCATTCGTTCAACGGTCACAACAGCGGGTGAAATGAAGTCAAACAAAAACCTGGGTAAATATTTAGGTGACCTTACCCAGCTGGGCTTGTGTTCCATCCGCCATCTGCACCAGCGCATTCTCCTTTTTGTTGAAGAGGATCTTCACTCTCATGACATCACCATAGACACCTTAAAAATAAAATAAAATAAAAAAAAACAAAGAAACAAAAAGTATGTTGAGGCTCTTTCAACAAATGAGTCCATAGTATTTAATCAACAGTGGCTGACAAAAATCATCTAAGCCCTCAAATACTAAAATCTAAAGATCTTCTTATATAGAAAATGATTATAGAACAGCATGCACCAAACTATGATCTCTACAATTCATCTACAACATCTGGAACTTCAAAAGATGCTCCAGAAAGACCACTCCTCTAAATCATTTGGTCTAATCCAAGGTCTTCAAAACAGCTACTCCATATTCTGCCACTTGGTCTGGACGTAAACCAGTAATTAAATGGTTCACCTTTAAGTAAAACTGAACTACAGTAAGTTAACAGGGACTGATCAGTCGTATGGTAACTGATTAATTGAACATGCAAAAACAAATCACGCATGCAAATCCCTAAAGATGGCTATAGTATGTTTTAAATTAGATGGAGGAGACATGAGTATGATCTCAGAAATGAGCAAAAAGATGCAACATTTTAGTCCCATATTACCATGTCAGGGATTTTCAGTTCATCAAAGGATAGATCAAACCCAGCTCAGTAAAGGTAACAACTGCTAAATCAACACTGCAGCCCTGAAACTGACTTATCCATGTTCGTGTTCTTTTACTGCTGCTGCTGTGAGGTTGGACAGGGATTATAGGAGCTCAATTTACAAATTCATCTCTATGAAATCATACATTCGGTCTGCCTGGCAAAAACCCAGTTTACATGAATAGGAAAGGACACAAACAAGAATATGCTTCCAGCACGGGTTAATTTCACTTCGTACAAAGTTCATCTGGGTGAGCTTCAAACTTACAAATTTACAGACCTTGTGCAATTTGTCAAAAAAAAAATGCAATACTTTGACATTTCCATGTTACAGAGTGCTACATATTAAAACACTGCTAATAAAAACCTAACTACAATTATTTTCCAATTTTGACATGAACCATGCAGTCTTGAGCAGTGCTACCGTAAGCGCTAATCACAAGACTAACATGATTTGTCCCACTCACAGCTTTAACAGAAAGGTTTCTCTGCAGTCTCCATGCTGGAGAAACTTTAAAGAAAGCTAACCACCAAGCGAAAGCTACCACAACAAGCCTAACTTGGCTGGGAAGAACATCCACTTGCCAGTAACTATTTACCCAGCCACATCAGCATTACCTGAATGTAGACAGCAGTTAATAAGCACTTCCTTTAAAGAGTCTTTATATAAAAGCTGGATTTTTTTTTGTAGGTGGACAGAGTAGGGTCTACAATTTCACTGGAATACTGTTAGACCTTTTTTTCCCCCACTTTTAACACAAATTACTGTAGACTAGTGTTTTGAAGTATTTCTATTTGTCCAAACATCACAAAATTCTCACAGGGTAAAGGACAGATGCTGTATTGAAATATAGAAAAATGAAAGTCAGTACAAACTAAGGGCGAGAGAGCTCCCAGTCAATAAGGCCCAAAAAAAAATCCTGTTAAATCCAGTCACTTTTCCATCTTTCTTACTGTCCAACCAGTGCAGGATATTTAACAAACATTTAATTTAAAATCAGAAACCTTTAATAATTTTGACAAGAGCTGGATGCTACAGTTCCTCAGTATGTACTGGCTTTTTTGTAAACTACTGTTCTGTAAAGCTTGTCCAACCTTCCAACAACAGCCTCTAGAGAACACCCATGGGCAAAGCATGTACAAACACTGCGCTAGAGTGAGTTTCAGACCCCATGGTAAGGTCTAAGATGCTGCACCTTGTCATCTCCACATTAAAACCCACAAAACAGACCAAAACAATACTCATCTTAAGATAGAACAGTTAAAATATGAAAAAACACAAAAAGGGTAATCAAAATAAGGAAGATGCCAATGATAACATACCGAAAAGAATAAAGAGGCATTGGGGCGTAACGCTCTTTAAAGACAGCAGAGGAAGGCAGCGGAGGGAGGAAGGGACAGGAAAAAGATCGGAGGCAGGAGAGTGGAGGTTGAACATGTCCGCAGCGAGGCAGTTCCACAATGGCGAAAAAACGGTGGTAGGATCATGAAGGTGGGAGATATTTGTTCATGATGGAAAAGTAGGAGGGGAAGGGGTAGATGTAAAAGAGAAGGACATCCAGCAGAGAAAAATGGGATGTTCGTCATTTGCAGGTAAATGTATTGGAGGTGCAGTCCAATATTGTAATGAATGGAGGGGTGGGTGATATCAGTCGAGTTTGGAGGGGAGGGGGGGGATAAACAGGACGTGCAGTCAGTTGGCAAAAAGGAGAATCCAGATGAAGATATTAAAACAACAAAGGAGAGGGAGGGGGAAGAGGGGAGGGGTAGGGAGAGAAACAAGAGAAAAAAAGGAAGTAAAAAAAAGAAAACACAAGGTCAGTATACACAAAGAAATGTAGTGTTCCAGTCAGCAGAACTCGCTAAAATTAAATGCCTTTCACTAGAGGAACACTAAGAAAAAGAGAGAGGAGAAAAGATTAACAATGAAATACAGAAAAAGGCAAAGAGACAATATAAAAATCACAGATCTAAAGAAAGACTATAAATGAAAAAACGTTTTAGATGAATTGAGACAAAAGTTAAAATGTTTTAAGCCATCAGACTCTTCTCTGTCGGTTTATAAACAGTTTTATGGACTTTAGTAGGACCATATAATAAAACGCTTGAGAGGTAAACAAAACCATTCAGAGTTGTTTGGTGCGAAATCCACCGTTCAAGAGAAACTTGGTCAGTTTGACTGAGCCAAAATTGTGCACAGTGGTGGTGATGGGAAGCAGATTACACCTCTAAAAGCTCCTTCACAGAAAGTTGTGTTATGTCAGATGACATGTGACCAATCCAAATGTGGCCCCTGGTTCCCATCACCACCACCATCATAAAAGAAATGAGTTAGACCAGCCAGTTTCTCCACAATCAAACCACTCCAAATGACTGACTGCATGATTACATCTAAACCACTGGACTCCCATTTTTTGGAATTCCATTTTAAAGACAAAGGTCATGATGCAAGCTGCTTCACCACTTACACACAGAACAAAACGAGTGACCCAGATGGTATCGACAGGAGATCCTTCAGAGCGTGCATTTTAGTGACTACTACTAGAACAATTTTTGCAGAACATTTATATTAAAGCTCTTCTTACATAAAATAATTAGTTTAATGGTGGAATTAAAGTCCTCTTGTTACAGCTCACTACCTAACTGCATAAGCGTGTGTAGACTCACGTAGCACTAACCTCAGGGTTAAGGTTGCTGACCAGCAGAACGCTGTGTCCTCCAGCACTTAGGCCAGATAGGCCGAGACGTCCAGCGGCAGCAGCTGCGGCGGCAGCAGCTGCGGCAGCACCGGGGACACCTAGAGAGGCTAAAGCTCCAGCAGGTACACCAGGCAGGGACAGACCTGAGGGGGATATAGGACCGTTACCAACATGCTAAAGCAGGGTTTTAATACAAATGGCCCGAGTCAACATGTGGATGGCCAAAAAGGTAAAACCGGGGTGTTCAGTGGATGCTGCGTTATTAGCATATAATCACAGCCTATATAATCAGGCCACAGCACATAATCAGAACCTAACTGTTCGTTGGTTCCAAAATTCAAACAGATCTAATTATGTGGTTTCTGACACATGGACACACCCAACACACATGGGCTAAAGCATGTCACAGCAGTCATCCTTAAGCCTGAGTGTGGACCATGTTTATAGATAAGTGTCAGTTACAGAAAGCACAAGACATTAGCTGAGTGGTTCCCAACCCATATCTAACACCTGGATCCAGGTAACCAAAGGCCATGAGGGGCATCTAAATATTGGATCTAAACCCACCTGGATCAGGATTGGACACCCCGGTAATCCTAGTTGGTTACAATGCTAATAAGGTCACAAACCTTGTTAGCGACATTACCTTCACAGCTCCAATGTAAAACTACAGAAGCAATCTTCAGACATCAAGCACAGCTGTGGTAAAAAGGGACTCTAAACTTTGCCCAAGGAACAACTACAGGGTTCATATTATAATAAATTGACTAACCTGCAGCCTGCTGGATGGCAAATGTTGGTGGAAACCCATGAGCACCTGCATAGGGAGATGCGGAGATGATACCAGGAGCAGCTGCAAGGGGTAAAAGTGAGGTGAAACAGACAAATACAAAAGAAAATCCTCTCTGCTACAAAGAAATACGTCCTGGAAGCAGCACAAATCCAGCTTCACAGATGTTCTTACTGAAGGCGGTTGCAGCCATGGCCTGAGGGTCGAGAGAAGGTTGGCTGTCTCCGGTGGGCAGATCCGGGCGTGTGTAGTCTCTGCTCTTGTCGTTGTTATACTTAACGTTCAGGCTGGTGAGCTTGGAGAAACTGATGCGCAGGGTGCAGCAGGCGTTGTAGATGTTCTGCCCATCCAGAGACTAGAATCCAAAAGTGGGGAAAACAGTTCAGCTCCATCAAACACTGGGAATTCAACCACTGATCAGACTGGTCTTAAAGGGGAATTCCACCAACTTCAAGATTTTAGCCTTACTAAAAAGCTCAGGGGGGGAAAAAAAAAACAAAAAAAAAACCTCAGAACCATTTAATGCAAAATCTAAAACGTTTAGAGGGCTGTACAGATGTTTTAAAAAAAAAAAAAAAAACAAACAAACAAAAAAAAAAACACAATTACACACGCACACACACACTCCGCCAAAAGAAAACAATTACATAAAATGGTTATTTGATTTACAATGACTTTACAATTAAAAAACTGGCCAAAAACTGGTGAAAAACTGGATTATTATTTATTTCTAGACCATGTTTACCATTAAACCTTTCTTAAGTTAGGTTCAACACAGGACAAGGGACAGATTCACGAATCCTAAAAGGGTATTCTCCAATACCTCTTAATTTCTTCACCAATTCCTTGAGAATGACATAATTCAACAAACTACTTGTATTTAAGAACCAAGGCTGCACTCACCAGTTTGGCGTGCTGGGCCGTCATGGCGTCTGCGTACTGCACAAGGGCCTGGAACTGGTTATTTTTGGTGAAGGTAATGATCTTCAGCACTGTGCCAAACTTGGAGAATATCTACACAAGCACCGAAAACAAATAAGCCTCATTATACCCATAAAGCTTCTGTATTAGCATGTTAGTGGACGGTAGTGAATATACTGTTTGTCATATGTAAATCTGAAGGTGTTAAGTGACTTCATAGAAGTTGACTGAATGGTAGAGCTACACCACTGGGATGAAGAGTCAAATTACTGCGCTGTGAGCATCTTAAATCAGACAATACAAAGGTTTCTGTGGGTGTTTAGAACAAGACACTTCACAATCTGTTATAAATCATAACCAGTGCAGGACAAAAGCAATACATGAGCAATATGCATTAAAACAACCCAAAAAGGTTTGTCTATTAGCGTTATCCAGTTTGTGAAGTCAGCGTATGACCTTGTTAACTGGAAAACACTGGAAAACACAAAATGCTTGCAAATACTCTTAAAACTCTGAAGGCAAAACAGATTGTTAAGTTTTGTTTATAGCAAGAAATGGCATGTTCTCATGTGCTTTTGTAGCAGTTGTGAGATTTTGTTGCCAACACTACTAGGAGTAACAGCAGAGGTAGCTTCAAACACTACAAACAAGATCATTCTCCCAATGAATTACACTGACTAATCAGATCCTATCAAACAAACTGTGCTAATGTGATGAGAGCTGATTGATGAGTACCTGGTGCAGGACATCCAGGGTGACTGGGTAGAAGAGGTTCTCCACAATGACTCTGAGCACAGGGCTCTGGGTTCCTGAACCTCCATCCACACTGCTCAGAGACATGCTGCCTGTCTGGACTGCATTCACCGCCTGCAATGCTGCCTGTGCCCTCTACAAGACAGAGAGAGAACAATGTGACACATTCACGATTTATAAATGATAATGATGGGTTTAACTTTTTTTTTTTTTTTTTTAATGAAAGTTATAAAATAAAAATAGTTTGTTCCAGAAGCCGTCATCTGCACCACAACTCACCACTTGGTTGGGCGAGTTGTCCGTCTTCAACTCCTTATGATTGGAGTATTGCATGAAAACCGGGTGGTTTCGGATGACTGGGGTGACGGAAGAGTAGTAGCTGACCATTGTCTGAGCAGACTCTTCTGTGTTCATCTCCAGAAAAGCCTACAGAAAGGTCACAACACACAGAACAGGTTATTATACTCGCTGACGTACAAGATTTCAGACAGCCACAACTTCAAGCAATGGAGACAAGCCAACAGCTAAATATAGTTGACGTGTCTGTCTGACTATTAGGGGAAGAGAAGGAAGAAGGCCACAATAACTAGACTACATTACTACAAAAATGCCACTGAGTATCTGAAACTCTGAGCTCTGCCGACAGGCAGCTTAAATAACTTGAAAATCTTAGGCCTCGTCCATTCGTACACAGGTAGTTTTGAAATGAGGGTTTTCCTCTGCAAAAAACACGCTGTCAGGAACATGCCACACCAGCAGGTGGCAATATAACCCCAATCGTAAAATCATGATGGCCAATCAGAAGCCTACACACCAGACCACACACTTATATACACTTTACAAGCTAAACTAGTTAATGAATTTTAACTACTGCACTACTTTACATACTATTTGCACAGCCCGTGTGGTGGGAGTGCTGGATATAGCAGTGACCTTCGTAGCGCATTCTGACATCTAACTGTACATTCATATGTAAACACGTGACAAGTCCGGTCAGCGATGTTAAAACCAGCACTATTTTGACTACGTTCACCATCACACAAATTCGTTTCATGTCAACAAAGAAAATGCTGCACACACGACATTAGAAGCCAAACCCTTATTCCTTGCCTAAACAACAACACTAAAAACACAAGTTACTGAATTTCTTTACCCTGAGTCTTCCAAGAGCTCAGTTTTCAGTGACCCAACATGCTGTTTGGGTGTGGACAAAAAGGCCCAAATACACAGAAAAAGCTGTTTTAAAAAATACCTGTGTATGTGTAGACAAGGCCTTACCAGTTTACTAGTTAGTTACCAGTTAGTATCACAGATCATAAAGCTCCCTGTAAGTTTTAAAAAAATACAAATAAAAATAATAATAATAAAAAAAAAAAAAATACACCACTTCATGAACTGCCATGAGGCCAAACACTCTACTACCAAGGTAGACATCTGAACCTTCCCAAAAGCCTTTTCACTGTTTCAAGACGGAGAAACAATACAATGCCCGAACTTCTGAGTCTAAATAAAACATCCCAGTCTCAGTGTTGGAACTGAAAACATGACAAATTCATATATAACAGTAATTATATTGGCTTTTATATTAATCATGAGCCTAGGTCGCACATGGATCTAATTATACACTACACAGATCACTTTGGCTCAGAAACACCAATATTTCAAATCTGTATAGGTTACTGTTGTCCCTCCAAGCACCAAGATGTCCAGCTTTGATCTTTGATGGTGATTACCATGAAGCCAGTAAATGACTGAATCATACCTGGTTCTTCCCTTTGAGCATCAGCAGGTTGGTCACTTTGCCAAATGGCAGCCCCAAGGAAATCACTTCTGCTTCATTGATGTCGTTGGGTAACTTGCGCACATGGATGACTCGGGATGGAATGCCCGGGCTCCTGATATCCCCTTTGAACTTTTTACTGTCATTACCATTTGCTGCAAAGTACAGAAAGGCTTTATGAAGGGCAATTTCTTTAACAATGACAGTGCAGGCAACCTGCAGCGTAGGAAAGTTGTTCTGGTAGGCATTCTGCAAATACATACCAGCTCCTGAGCTCATGATATATGGTCCGTTGGATATACAGGAGGAAAAGAGTTCGTCAGATCCCCTCTGGAATAGAAATAGAATAGAAAAAGCCTCAGGAAAATGTTATGCATGAAAACGACTTGGAAAAATCCTGGACTCTGGACACAGAGAGGCCAAGGCTAAGGGTCTAACCTGCATCCATTTATAACCTTTTATAGGCCAGGAAAATGCAATGAAATTCAATTAATGAAACAGACTAATAATGACTGTAAAACATTATAGTGGCTGAGGTCAACACTTTGGGTTTAAAATAGTATACACAGAAACCAATGTACCGATTTGTCATTAATTATGATTTTTTTTTACATGCATTAAATTAAGGGTGGGTGACTCGATATCACAATAACGCTCCCCTGAGAATATTATAGGCCAATAGTTTGCTTTAAAGAGATAAGCTATATATAAAACGCATGAATCATGACACACTAAATTAACAAAGAAAAAAAAACTACATATGGTTAAAGATGCTTTCCAGTATTGTATGCAATATTTATATGTGTGTGGAAAAAGCCACTCTACTCCTCAAACACCTGCTTTCAGATGCACACATACAAGGATTCATCCCAGCCTGAATGTCTAAACCTGGATTTATCCCAGGCTGAGCATCCAAACCTGGATTAATGTTGAACTTCCTTCATGTAACAGACCCACTGTGATATACTACACACAAATGCTGCCCAACAAAAGCAATCCCCAAGAGAACTGGACACTGCAGCTTTAAAAATGACCACCAAACAAGGTTAGAAGGAAATGAGATTTCCTCCAAGTTCACTGACAGTGTAAGACCTTACAGAACAGCCTGCAACCACAAAATCAACCCTACAGAACCAAGACATGTACCAGGGCCACAACACAAAACCAACACCACATCCAAATGAAAATTCCTGACTGAGAACTGAAATCCAAGACATACCTTTGTTTTTGTTTATGCTTTTTAATAAACAAATAACCATAACTAGAAATCAACGTATTTATTGTTGAAAACATTTGATTTCAACAGAACAAAAAAAAGATTAAAAACTGTTTACACAGAATGAACTTACTAAAATGATTACAGCATGCAGCTGTATACAAAACCCCTCCCAGGACAACCAAAACACCTCCCTATGCTGTCTCACTGTGCACGTAGGATAATGATGGAGAAAGCACATGGGTGGGAACCGGTTGAACACACCACCTAACAGCAGTACAGATGATCGAAGCAGAACAGATCAGGAGTTGGTAATTAGTGGGGTGTTCAAACATGTACATACGCATGTATACCATATGGTGAAATCTGCTTCACTTCCAGCTTTGACTCCACAATTCATTTCCTAAATGGAGCTGAACAGTCTGAAAGTAAACAGGCTCTGGAAGTAAAAATCCCACAAAGGCCATAGGGATATTACCCATTACATTTTATCCAGCCACTGCAGACTTACCATGAGCTAGGAGATGATCAAATACACGCCAGCTAAAGCCATGAAATTACATGCTAATGTGAAAGGGATATGCTTTCTTTGCCAGATTTGTCTGTGGTTTGTTTCAGTAATTACAGGAAATCTTTCACAAACAGAAATTGCAGTCCATTGCAATAAAAATTAATATATTTAATAAACAAAATAAATGAAAAACCACAAAACTCTTCATCCCGATCCAACAGTAGGCTGCCGTACACACAGCACAGATGACTAGCGTAACATGATAAATGCAGCATTTAGTCTACCTCTTGCTCTGTATCTGTTTACTGTATATTCTGCTTAATGGTGCAGATTTCCCCATGTGAGATAAAAGGCCATCTTATAGTTTCCCCCTCAGCAATTATATTGGTCCTTCAGCCCACTTAAATCATTACATACAAAAAAAAAATAAATCAATCATTCTACAGATTTACTGTACCATGACTGCTAAAAAGCCTGACAGCCAAGATTAAATAGACAGACAGTTAAAACCTGAATGATAAAATTTAAACAGGGTGTCCATACAGCTATATTAGACTGTATATAATAATTAAAAACAGTAATATTTGCAAAAACAAACACACATGCACGCCAGAAAAATGAGAGGAAGAGATTGGCTCAGCCCATTCGCAGTGCTTTGTGGGATACGTAGTTAATTCCAACACTGAACGTGAACATTCGCTTAATGAATGCGAGATTTACTTCCAGAACCAGAGCTGCTGAAAAAGTGGGCGGTCACTGTTCTGCCTTATATGACCCTTAAATAAACTGTAATCACAGACACCAAGAAAATCCGCTGCTGCCAACAGATTACTGTTTACTCGTAAGAGTAGAACAAAGAGAACACACCCCCCAAACAGAGGCAGCTGTGTCCAGCTACAAGTAACAAAGCTGGTCACTCGACGCCAAAGCTGTGTCCACTTGGCCAGATGACTGCCTAAAGAGCAAATCATTCAGCATCACTCTCTTAATAAACCCCTTCAAGATGGAAAGAGTCTGCTGGAGAAGTCACATGCGCTGGATAAGCAAAAGCCTTTTACTCTCTGTAGCCACAATGTGAGGTCTGTTCCAGCCAAAAGGACAGCATTGTTAGCAAAGCTGCACTGGACTTCTGACTCTCTCTCTGCGCCCAAGCTCCAGCATTTAGTACACTAATCCCACAAAACCGAATCTTCCTCTGGAGCTTCAAGTAGCATGTAAACACGGGTATAGTTTCATAACACACTGCTGAGACAGAAGTCTATGTATTGAAACTAGAGCTTGACTGAAATCGCATGGGCTGCATTACTAGCTGATATCAGTGACCAGTGGTATTCTATATCTGCAGACGTCACCAATTAATGCACCCGATAACCAGACGATAATGACAAAAATTAGTCATCGGCTAATTTGGGTAGAGAGAAATCAGAATTTGTGAATAGCCAGGAAAGAGTACTGTTTGGGAATCATTACCGAAGTCTACATAGTGGCACCAATATCAGCATCAAATGCACTGGCACATTAATGCTCCTCACCCTGGAAGCCATCTGCACAGCCTCCAGATCTTTCACTCTGATTGTGGGTTTAAGAGAGAAAGGAAGGGGGAAAGAAAAAAAAAAACAAAAAACAAGACAGCGCAAAAAACACAGCTGGAGCTCTATGGAGCGAAGGAAAACAAAAACAGAGGAAGAAAGCACAGACTGAACTGTGACATGGGCAGTGTGGTTCTGGTTTACTTCATCAACTGGGGGGGGAGGGAAAGAAAAAAAAAAAAAGAAAACAAGGGAAAGAGCTCTCGCGTTCCTCTGAGCTGAATCGGCACATGTTGGGATACTCCTGTCTTTCCTTGCTGTAAAACGCTCCATTGTTTCAGGGAAAATTGTCCACCCACTGCTCGTGTTTCCTTCCTCTGTTCCTGCATCGCTAAGCACAAAGCCAAACTAACAGGGGTTCAGGGAGAAAATGTAAAATGTGAAGTCAACAACTTTTATTTAATTCTTTAGTTATAGTATTTCACGTTTCGGACCGCCCTCAGAGATGGCACTTACAATAAGGTACAGGTGCCTCACTGGTGTGCACACATCAACCTACAGCTGATAGTTTAGTTTGTGTGTTCCTGAAGAAAACGAACTTTCCTAAAGGTCTGAAATGAACTCCAGGATGCAGACATTGCTGCCTTACATCCTACACTTCATCTCATTGTTCCAGAAGGAAGTAAACTGGAGATTAGCCAACGCTCTCCACCCCAAGTTAGTGTCCTAGCTCTGTTGTGTGCAGCTGTTTTTTAAATTAAAAAAGAAAAGTACCATTTTGCTTTCCATCATGTGAACATCAGGTAGATGGGCAGGGTTTAAAGTGGTGGCTGAGCAGGGGAGCACAGCTTCACTTGTGGAGTTGAACAACTTGTAGAAAATATCCAGTTGTGATTTTTCTGACTAATACTGCGAATGTGTCTTTCTATAAAGCAGCAAACGACCAGCATTTACATTTGACCCAAACAATAGTAGTGCGAAAGTCTGCCAGCTCCACGCTATGAAGTTAAATAGCCAAATTTCTATAAATGATCACATTTGTTCTGAGCAATAAGGCAAAAACAATTTCCAGAAATTTGCATGATACACTACATTTACTTTTCCTGACATATGGCACATAGTATAAATGATTTGTATTTAATATTTCCATATAATTTGCTGGACTGAAGCTAACCAAATTTGTAAAAAAAATAAATAAATAATAAACATGCAGTTGTACACACTGAAGCTAAGTTGAGAATATTGTGGTTATCAGTACTCGTAACACACTGACCAACTGCATGTTTTATTATAAAGACAGCAGAATTAGTCCCATTTACCTTTTTTAGGGCAACACAAAGTACAAATATTAAAATCATTCTATTAAAAGTACAGCACTACTGGGTCCCAGTTCCAACTGATCAAATATCCAAAAAATTAAATGACATTGTGCATCATAATGTCTTCAAATATCACCTTATTAATCTGTCATTACCACCTACCTGTAACATATAGGCACAAAACCTCCAAAAAATAACTTTACAGATACGAGGTCTGTTCCAAGTAATTTTGGACACAATAAAATAAATAAATAAAAAAATCACGTTGTGATCTGCAGCAAACAGTGTTGCATTTATACACCCCTTTATGTGCTTCAAAAAGGCCTCGACATGTGATATTATAGATTATACTAGATACAATGCTCATTAGCCAGAGCTAAATGACCAAAACATATTCAATACCACATGACACCATCAGTGATCTCCACGAGCTTACAGTGAACAGCTCAAAGTAGATGAAAATAAAACAACCTCAGCCACGTCTGTTACATTAGCCTGCGGGAGCTGAAGGTTTGCAGGTGCCAGCTTGTTTACATCCTGTGACGAAGCACAAGCTTCTGAGTGGAGGGTGAATCATTGGGTCAGAGGAACGGGAATGTAACCTCCAACATTCCAGACAGCTTTCAGAGCTTCAAAGGCCTTCAAGGCACTGATGTGATCACTCCCCAAGACATGTGCAGGAGGACTTAAGGATACAATGGTGTGGATGCTGACCATACTGGGCAAAAAACAAGATTCAAGTAGAGAAGGAAACCATAACCTACTTCGTAATGATCACGTTCTCCTGAACATATAGGGGTTAAAATTAGTGTCTAGAACGCTTAACTGCAGATGTAAACTACCGCAATCAGTAAATATTGCATTATACTTTATACCCTGTGCAAAGTCCAACCAGGAACCATGCCACTGCTGCTCATGTCATCTTCTCATTTCATTGCAAAACACTCTGAGCAGTAAAATAAATATACCAAAATAAGATACCAACATTTTCATGTCTTAATCCAAGTATTTGGGGAAACGTGACACGTTTGAACCCAGTTTAACATCTTGTTAAATTACAAATTCGACAAATATATTTTGTACTATACATCAGTCGGCATTTGTGAGAAGAAATGAACAAGCCTCCAGCAAAACTGACTCAAATGCTTCACTACCGTCTCTCTCCTATCTTAACCTCATCATCGGTGAACAATTACGAGGACGGAATGTTTGTACTTTGGCGTATCTTCAGGGTGACTGTTTAAACAGCAGGCGCCCTTTGACCAGGATAATTGAAGTCTCGGGATCAGCAGGCGGCAGAACAGCAGTTACGGC
Organism: Semaprochilodus insignis; assembly: GCA_034552555.1. Lineage (NCBI taxonomy): Eukaryota > Metazoa > Chordata > Actinopteri > Characiformes > Prochilodontidae > Semaprochilodus > Semaprochilodus insignis. The sequence goes on from CM067488.1 coordinate 20,687,558, forward strand.
TGTAACAGTCGCTTGTCTTAACAGAACAATGTTAAGACGCGCTTCAGAAACCTGCTGTGGCTAAATCCACAGCGCGAACAAGAGGGAGTTTCACAACTCTGGATCAAACACACTCGGAAAAGAACGTGCTTTACTGAGGCATGCCCTCGCACGACCAGTTAATAAGTAGGTGCATGCAAATACCAAGTAAACGAAGAGTGTAACATACCTTTGTGCCAACTGTTATATCATGGACACTGCTGGAAAAACAAAACAAAAAAGCAGAAATATAACGTCAATAAATGTGGAAATTATTCCTCAAATTTCACAATCCATCAGTACTGTAAAAGAATAAACATCTGGGCTGAACATGCTTGTATTTAGGGGGTTGGTGTGACCTGACTTCCTTAAATCTATATTCTGAAGCATTTTCAAAGGAGTATGAATATTTACTGTACTAGATTTTTGCACAAATGGACAAATTTGCCATTTGGCAGATTTTAGCACAAATCGGCGGAAATTACAATGTTATACCACCCAGAGCCTGTACACCCAATAAGCATTTATGATGCAAGTACTTCATAGTCCTGTATTACATTTCACCTAGTAAAAACTAGAAAGCAGGTCACAAACCTTTAACCAGAGATGTGTACGGTATTCTAAACTCATCCTGCAACTGCAGTAAAAGCAAAACTACATTTGAGCAGAAGTATTACAGCAGGAATAAGGAGCACAATGTTAATGACAGTTAATGAAAGTGAGGAAAAAGGCTGTTATTTCACTTGCTAATATTCTCACGTACATACCCATCAAAGCTTTACTGGACTACGTGTAACAGAAGCAAATGGAAGCAGTTAGTATCCACCTCTGACCTTAAAGGGGAATCCCCCTTTTATAATTACTACATAATTAAATGGTTATGATGTCAATCATTCAAAGTGGTTTGATGTGAAATTCTCCAGCCTATTAATAACACTGGTGATGAAAAACTTCAGCTTTCTAAAAGCCATCTTAGTTTTTTTTTTTTAAGCCACAAAATGGTTAAGAATAAGTGCTATTTTAGATAAATGTTGGGGCCTAAAATGTATTTTACAATCCTGGTGGAGAGGTACAAACCCGGTGCTGTGAGGCAAATAAAACTTTGCAACATCACAAAAACTTGTGTTGGGTTCACTGGTGGCTTTGGGCAGTAAATATAATCGCTGTGTTTGTGTTGTAGACATTGGTGACCCCTGGTTCCCATCACCCCCACTGTAAAGAAACCCGAGTCTCTACAAACAACCACTCCGCACCAAACCACTCTGACTGCTTACATCGCAACCACAGAATTACACAGTGGATAAAGCCACCTTTAACGTCACGCATTTTAAGAAAACACCATGTACATTAAATGTACTCTCACTCAGAAAGATGTACTGTCAGTCAGCACAGTCTTTCTGTAATCATTAAAGGGGTCCATATCGTCACTGTCCAAAGAAAAACAAGTATCTCCAGAGAGGGCAAAAACCTAACTGAAATATATGTAAGACTTTTTCCCCTCCCCCCAAGCAATTTTAGGCCACTTCTATTGGTCAGTTCATCATGAAATTTTCACATTAGGTAAACAGCAGCTGCTGTGCTCAAACGATGCAGAAAAATGAAAAACAAAAACAGAGATGCGTGTTTTTCGCTGGACCGCAACAATATGCTCACAAACCACAAAAAGGAACGAGTGGCCCAACTTACTCTCTTTCGCTGACGTAGCTGGATCCCAGAGGATACAAATCCGCCTCCAAACGTCTGTAAAAGAGCAAAAAGCAAGAAAAACACATTCAGGCGATAGTGAAAGTATGCATGGTATCTTTTAAAGCTGAACAAACCAGTCAGGCTGCTGCAGGCTCTTGGGCTTCACCTAACGTGGAACATAAACCTTCATGGCACTTTACAGGAGTACAGCACCATGGAGGAAACGTTACAACTGCTGTAATTACAATCTGAACATCGCTGAGCAGCACTTAACAGAATAAACCTGAAGAATAAGACCACTAAGCGAAAAAAGGGAATTCCACCAATTTGCCAAAAATTTAAGAATAATGCAGCAGTTGAGATGTAAACAGACTGATTCAGAAAGGTTTGGTGTGAAATGCTTGATTATGGTGACTCAGATTTCCTTTACAGTAGCGGTGATGGGAACCAGTCTAATGTAGGGCCGCACTAATCCAATATTAGGATCAGATATCGGTCCAATTTTTAACAAAATTGGCTGGATCAGGTATCGGATATTAGGACGATCCATGGGGCTGATCCCAACTTTAATTCGTTTGATATGTCGTCAGTAGAATATTTGCAGGGTCCCTGTAGATTTGATTTATGAACAGGAACACCAACATGGAGCGAGCAAGTCCACTGTATGGAGGTATTTATATTTACATGCTGAGTATTGTTTATGTCGATCCTGATGCCTTACTTCTCTCCAACATGGTGAAGTATACGCTTTATTAGTTCAAAAATGGTATCGGATCGATATCAGGTATCGACCGACATGCAAAGTTTGTGTATCGGTGCTGGTATCGGAACTGGAGAAGTTGGATCGGTGCATCCCTAGTCTAAATCCACACGTGAACCTACTTCTGAGTGTTTATATGCAATGACGTGGAAACCGGGGAAAACCTGGACAGGACTAGTTTGCCACACAACTGCTTGCATGTCCCTCCGCCATTAATGGTTAAAATATATGGTCAGAATTACATTAAAGCCAGAACTACCACAAAAGGTCTCAGACACGAGGCAGTGTAATCACAGCCATTTCAAGTAATAACTTTCTGTGAGGGAGCTTTTAGAGGTGGACATCTGGTTACCATCACCAACACGGTGAACGCTGCTGACTCCGGAAGGAGCGGAGCGTTTCACACCAAATCACTCAGAACGACTTCGTCGTCGTCTTAGCCGTTTAATTATATAGAATTTCTAAAATATCCGTGGAGTTCCCCTTTAACGTTAGCCAGCAACAAGGCGGAAACTGAGACACGTTTTTACGCTGGAGGAAAAAGTACACTCGGCTACAACCTTTCACTTTTTTAGTTGGACGGTCAATAAGCTTAACTGCAGTAAATTTAATCTGGTACCAAGCTTTAGCACGGAGCACTTTATCTGCAACAGGTCGTTGATCCACAACTTTGTGCCCGCGGACATGTTGCTAGCTAACCGAGCTAACGTTAACCACCGGCCAACGCGACCACCTCAGCTTCGCCTACAGCTTTGAGTCGTTTAATCAGCACACACTTTGTTTTAAGCGGCTCCTAAAAGTAGATAAGCGCTACACCATATGCAAATACACGCTTTTCACAGACTTTCTCACAGATACAATCGTTTTTCACGAACTTACCCGTCCATGGCACTACACACAACTACAGTCCGCGCAGTCGGCACGCAGTATGCTGGAGGCTCTTATAGACTCACAAAATGGCGGCGCGGGCTACGGCGCTCGTTGATTGGACCATCGTTAAATGTGGGTGGGACTTTGCATGCATTCCGGCAACATGATTGGACCGGATAGCCGTCGATCTTAAAAGGCGGTCTGGGAAACTTTAGACGAAACTTCAGCAAGCGCTAGGGGTGGGCGATACCACATTCGATTCGATACCAATAGTAGTAATGGACGGATCCAGGTATTCTCGACTCTTGGCGATGGAATCGACTCGTTGACTCGTCGTTTTAATCAAGGCAGCACCACAGATGGCGATAAAGAGACACAGCAAAGATGAATCCATCCTAAATGTAGATCAGTCAAGTCAAGCCGTTTTACTGTCAATACTTCAATATGTACGAGACATATTGGGCGGTAAACCAGGGAGAGAGTATCCTGACAGCCTGGTGGATGGAGCTGTCCCTCAGTCTGCTTGTCCTAGCCCCAAGACTCCACAGTCTCCTCCCTGATGGCAGCAGATTGAAAAAGCTGTGTAGTGGGTGGGCAGGATCTCCTGCCAAACGGAGGGCTTTACGTGTGAGGCGGGAGCTGTATAAGTCCTGAAGGGTGGGGAGAGAGGTGCCGACGATCTTCTCAACTGTGTGCTGGAGGGTCCTGCGGCAGGATGCTGTGCAGGCACATTGATACAGCTGGTCAGGATGCTCTCGACGGCCCCTCTGTAGAAGGTGCACATGATGGGGGTGGGGGCTCCAGCTCTTCTTAGCTTGTGGAGAAAGTAGAGCCACTGATCAGCCTTCCTGGCCAGTGATGCTGTGTTGTTGCTCCAGGAGAGGTCCTCTGTGACGTGCACACCCAGGAACACCCTCTCCACAGCAGCACCGTGGACAGAGGAGTATGCTGGGTGTGAGTTCTCCTGAAGTCCACAACAATCTCCTTCGTTAATTAATAATTCGTTAATTAAAATTCAGCTTTATTCACATACCGAGGAGCAAGGAGAAAATCATTACCGTGGTCAGAATTCTTTGAAAACGAACCATTTCCAATTTATTTTTCAATATTTTGAAAAAGGTTGGATGTAATCTCGTTCCTCTTTTTGAGACGGCTGGAGCTGGCTTTGTTTTGCCAGCTTCTTATTGGAACGGAGATCTGAATAAGTAGCTGGCAAAACAAGAGCAAACTTCAGCTTCATCCTCTTTTTCATGGCATTCTGGGGAAAAAAAAAACATTCCTGCTTTTTGTTTTTGTTTCTTGTTTATTGCATTTCAGCTCAAAGTTTCTCTGAGCAGAGTTTGTGGTCTCGGCGACTGGTGAGCAGTGCTGGCATTGTTTAAAGCTGGTTATTACACAAGTTCCCGATGATCACTAACGTGACTGAAACGCCGACTCTCTACTGCTTTACACTCGTCTCGCCTTCGAAACGATCCTGATTCATCTTCTTTCTGCTCTTACACCTCTTTTCCACCAATACAGTGTCAGTGCTTGTGCTACAGCTGGTGCTGGTGCCCAGATAACATGCAGCTGTGGGCCACATCTGGCAAAGATATGGCACTGCTGGCCTACTGTCGGCTCTGGCAATCTGCAGTGAGCTAAAGGTGGCCCACATATTTAAAACATGTATTTGGCCCATATGTTACAAAACAGATCTGGTCCACTTCTGGCACAGATACAGCAGAGTTGTCTATTTTGGCTGATGTGTGGCCCTGATCTGGTGCTTATGTGGCCCACATCTTGCAACCGCGAGCGGTCCACCCACGTGCCGTCAGTGCATGCAGCAAGTAGGCCTGATTTGGGCCAGAACAGTTTTGCTATGTGGGAGGTTCCACGGTTCCAGACCAGTGAGTTCATTTTGCTGGAACAGCACAGATTTTGCAGTGGAAAAGAGCAGAACGGTTTGAGATTTTGGTACCAACACTGGCACCATATTGCTGGAAAACAGGCATTCACACCTAGCTTTTTAGACCTGTTTCAGTGTGGTCTGAACCAAAACAGTAGGTGTGAAAGGTGCCTCGGACCACAGAGGACCAAATTTCATGCAACCAAAAGAGGCAGTCTTGGTGCTGATCAAACTGAATCACATGATTCAGTTTGTGCATGGTGTAAAAAGACCTTTGCAGTTATTGGCTACCATGCTGGAGACGAAGAATCGACTCTTTTGGAATCAACTCATCCCATTACCAACCAGTGGGAAGGTTTATATACACTTGTCCTCAAAAGAATAGTTGCACCCAGAAGGAGGTGTGGGACTGCAGTGCTATTGGGAAGGAGGATAAAGGTTACCAGGAACAATAAATGATGATACATTTAGACTGATATGGGTAATATTTACTGAGCTACACATACAGAAGTAGTGTCTCTCAGCACGGCGTCGGGCTGCCATGTTGGCTAATGCAACATACCAGACGTCTCAGCATGGAGTTGTAGAGGTTCCTAATGGTGTCCTGTGATAATCCATCCCATGCAGCTTGAATATACTCACACAGTTCCTGCAGATTGTGCGGTAGGGGTGGAGGTGGAGTGACACCAGGCCTTCTGGACGTGTGACGTGTGACAACAAACTGTTCATCTTGGTGTTGACCACGGTGCCTCTACACACGGTCTTCTCCACCAAGACAAAAGCGGGACTCGTCACTGAAGATGACCCGCTGCCATTCTGAGTCACTCCATGACACTCCATGGCACGACACAATTGCAGTCTTTGGTGACGTTGACGTAGTGTTAAGGTCAGTCGTCGTAACGGTCTGTGTGCATGTAGTCCTGCACTGTGCAGCCGTCTGCCGATGGTGCTAGCACTAACAGGATGACTCATGGAGGACATCACTGCTCGCTGAATGTCTGCACTCGTGGATGTTGGATCAGTCTGGTACAGCGATAAGGCCTGTCCTTGCTTATGTCACATGAGTGGCTGAGTGTGAAACTTGAATCATTCACATGTCTCACAATGTCAGACCTACCCACCAAGTTTCATTCCTGTCGGTTGATTCCTTCTGGGTGCAACTATTCTTTTGTGGATGAGTGTAAATGCTGTCTTGATGTAAAAGAGAGGTTATCTGTGTGAGATAAGGGTGGACTTGTGTTAGGGATCTACATTCTGGAAAGAAATAACAAAAAGGGGAAAAAAATAGTCAAAAATTGGCACAGGACTGTCGTAGGTATCATACTGTAACGTCACAGTAGATCACTGCACTTTCAACACTGCAACAATGGACAACGGAAGCAACAGGTGGATATTCATCCATAGTAAACAAACTTTTTTTATTTGTAATATTCCTGAATCAAACACGTGGACCATAACAGGCACTGGTCAGACCAACGAAGCACCTAGAACTCATGACATTGTTTGAAAATCCACAAAACGCCGCCTCACTGTCCCACATACATACAATTCAGAACAGAATTCATAACAGCACGACGACAGAAACCGCACATGGAGAAAGATTTTCCGTTCAGGATGTGAGAAAACATTTCCGACCCTGACCTCTGACCAGAATTCCACTCGGACAGCAGTGAACGTGAGAGTCTGTTTTTATTCATAGACATGATCGATGTGAAAAATGAGAAACTGGGCATAGAGCGTGTTTGTGTCGTCCAGAGAAACACTACAAACATACAGTAACTGCAAGCAATAAAAGACCCACCTCTCCAGTGTTCCTGCCTCAGCGAGAGACGCTAGCTCAGCGAGTTCCACCTTCGTTTGTACTCCTTCAGAGATGTGTTTCAGCGGAACGGGAAAAACAGTGTCATTTCTAATCCACGATGTTTTGCATTTATTGCTGGTAGAACGAAATTGGTCCTCCTTGTTAAAAAGGCATTGATGATTTATCTGAAATTCAGTCTGAACTGTAGGCTAATAGGCCATGCCCCGCCCACAAATGTGCTCTTTCATAGCAACTGTCACGAACTTCAGAGAATACTGACAAAAATCTTACTCAATCCAGTGAGAAGCTGTATATCTACGTGTATTATAGCTAACGCCAGAGTACGTTATTCATTTCAAATGACTTTTATTTTGTATGCGTGTTCTTAGTTTCTACTCAAAAGGATTTTTTACAAAAAAATATTTCAATGTTTCATGTCAATAAAACGTTGGGCAAATTAGTTGATAATTGACTCCTGAAATGTTGGGCAAATTAGTTAATAATAGACTCCTGAGATGTTGGGCAAATAAGTCAATATTAGACTCCTGAAATGTTGGGCAAATTTGTTGACAAATTTGTTGACTCCTGAAATGTTGGGCAAATTAGTTGGTACATGACTCCTGAAATGTTTGGCAAATTAGTTGATAGTTGATTCCTGAAATGTTGGGCAAATAAATCAATATTCGACTCCTGAAATGTTGGGCAAATTAGTTGATAGTCAAATCCTGCAATGTTGGACAAATTAGTTGATAGTCAAATCCTGCAATGTTGGGCAAATTAGTTGATAGTCAACTCCTGCAGTGTTGGGCAAATTAGTTGATAGTCGACTCCTGCAATGTTGGGCAAATTAGTTGATAGTCGACTCCTGCAATGTTGGGCAAATTAGTTAATAGTCGACTCCTGCAGTGTTGGGCAAATTAGTTAATAGTCGACTCCTGCAGCGTCGGGCATATTAGTTAATAGTCGACTCCTGCAGTGTTGGGCATATTAGTTAATAGTCGACTCCTGCAGTGTTGGGCATATTAGTTAATAGTCGACTCCTGCAATGTTGGGCAAATTTATTATCTTCTGTATCCCTGTATCACCGACGCTGGTGCTGTCATTTAGGCTAAAATGAAGCTGAGTTGAGGAGAACACCTGAAGTCACTATGCATCACATTTGTGGGTGGAGCTTGGATAGGTCACTTAGCACTAGTGGACAAAACATGATTTGAGAACGGAGAACTGGGACGGTCTTTTGTTTTCGTCTCTCTCAGCATGAACAGCCACGAATACATCAAGTATATTTACACTTACTTTGCTCTACCATTACGTGCGATTGTGTACTACAGTCTATGTACCAGTTCTCACAGTGATTTGAGATGATTAAAAAAAACAACAACCAACCAACCAAACAAACAAACAAACAAACAAAAAACACTATACATATATTATAAAAGCATAATAACTTTGTAATATGTCAATATAATAATTTCTTCTTGTCAATAAAGCAATATTTTAGAAACACTACTATAAGAGAGATAAATAGCTGAATATTCATAGACAGATGCCGTGTCTGTGTCCTTCATATACGGTTCAAAAGAAGACGAGTGAAACGACACTAAACAGCCATCCAGTAGGGTGGAACCTGCAGTTCTATGTTCTGTCCATCCACAAGTACTTAACATCATAAGGTTACATAATGAAAATATATGTTTATATATATTTATATATATAGAAATGTCAAGACAGAAATATAGAAAAATATTAATAAAAATAAAAAAAAGAAATACATACTGGACAACAATATTTTATATATAATATACACACAGTAAAAGCACCGCTTCTGAAATAACCCACACAGAGTCCAACACTTTACCGCCGTCCGAACACTGTGTGAGTTCATTTCACAGGTGAGTTCACTGTGCAGGACACACAGTTCAGTGCAAAAGTCTTTGGACACCTGAGAAAATGAAGTTTGAAAGTTTCTGATCTGGGCAGTAAGTGCTCAAATGTTTGGAAAAAAATACAAAATATATAAAACATCCTAAAACAGATTTTAAATATGTCGGTTTGTTGGACTGATAATTTTCTAACAATTTCATGCAAAGATATCAATTAGTTCATAAAAAACAAAGAAACGATTGTTATGTTTAAAAGTGTAAATGTTTATTTGCATTTCTTCTAATGATGTTTTTGAGAACAAGAAAACGTTGCTATTTTAGAGCACTAAGTTAATTTTGTATTGTATTTTTTTACTTTGTTTTACTTGTATTATTATTTCAAAACTTATTCTAAAGTTAATGTTATAATGTTGTGTGTTTACAAGAAATGTTTGTGAAGTTTTACTGTATTAAGTTTAATTTTCATGTTATATAAATGTTATATAGTGTTTTTTTTTAATCCTGACACTTTTAATATTTTGCTATTATCTGTAACATATATTGTAATGTTATATTGTGTTTTTACAATAGTTTGGAATTATAATGTTAGATCATTTCTGCTCACTAAGTTTTACTGTATTTATTTGTATGGATTCTAATGTTATGTTGTGTTTTTGTCACTTTTTACATTTTACTGTATAATTTTTACATTTTTTAAAAAATGTTTCACACAATTTAACAGTAGAATTGTTTTTTGAAAAAAAAAAATCTCGATATATGTAATAGTATCTACTTTTTTTGTATGTATTTTAATGTTATATAGTGCTTTTATTGTCACTTTTTACACTTACTGTATTATTTTTTGCTATTTAACAGATTTTACACTTCATTAAAACAAGAAATTCTTGTTACATTTAACAGTAATTATGTTATCTAGTGCTTCGACTGGCTAAAACACACTCGCTGCCCAGATTCAAACCGCTTTCTTAGCTGTCCTAAGACTTTTGCTCAGTACTGCATGTGTTTTTCGGGATTTTCCTCGTAACGTTGTTGGTTGGGTTGTACTTGTTTTCTGCTTTGAGGAGAGTCTGAAAGAAAGAGCTGAAGCTGAAGCTAAAGCTCACATGACAGTGCAACACTTGCATGGCTGCTTCTCCTTCTTGGCCTCCTCCTCTTTGCCCTCCTCGTTCTTCTTCTCCTCTGGGCTTTTCTCGGGGCTGGACGTGGTGCCATTGGGCGGTGCCTGGTCATCCTTCGCTCCCTCCGTTGCTCCTTTACTCTCTCCGTCCTCGATGACCACAAACTCGGCCTTCACCGTCTCTTCTATGCCGAGGGCCTTTTTGGTCTCCGCCTCGTCCTCCACGTTCTTGTAGCCCATGAACACCATGGTAACCGGATGCTCAGCACTGGCATTTTCGATGGCGGCGTCCGGGTTGGTGCACTGCAGCTTCGCTTCTATACCTGTGACCGCCTTCTTGGTGGTGTCTTGAGGGCTGGGCTGATGCACGCCGTTCTCCACTACAGGACAGAAAATACATAGAGGTCAAAGGAATATCAAGATCTACTTTTACACAGTTTGATCATTTCAATCATATCCAATTATCCATAATAAAAGTACTTCTTTAGCTTTTTAAATGTCAATAACACAGCTAGGGGGTGCAACAATTCCCAAAGTTCCGAATTCAAATGATGCTATACAATGCAGCGTTTCCGTGTTTAACATATTCTCAGATTATTAGAGTAATCAACATTGTAAAAGTCAAATCAAATCAAATCCCTTTTATTGTCACGTCACATTTTCACAGGTGTGAAGGTGAGTGAAAAACTTAGGTGCGAAGTCCCTTACAGTACTTAGATACAAAAAATATACATTAGACCATAAATATATACAATACTAAGCACAAAATCTCTGTTATCCTAATATACATTATAAATTATATATATTTATATAACAGTAATATAAAATTATGAATAAAACCTATGATAAATCCAGATGTACACATTTCCATATAGCACTATGGTAAGGCTGAGGTAGATGAGAGATGCAGGGTATATACAGGGCATAGAATATTGATATATATATATATGCATACAATCACTACAGATATACAATATGGATGAAGATAACAGTATGTCAGTCTATACGTGCAAGTATAAATATGCTAAATGTAAAATGTAAAGTTCACCATTTGCAACAAAATCTGTTTTATAGCATCCCAACTGATTGCTTTATGTCACACTTCCGGGTTTCTCCTCTGCCTCCGATCCCTGGAACTCCATCTCCCAGAATCCACCACCTGATTACGTCACTGTCACGTGTCCCTCGCCTACCAATCCCATTTCGTTTCCTCGAGTGAGATCTCCTGAGTTCTGATTTCACACACCTGTTAATCATCAACTCTGTTTGCTTATATACCCCTGGTCTGCCTCTCAGTCTTCGCGAAGTATTGCCAACTCCCGAGCGTTCTATCCTAGTGATACTTATTCTGACTTTCTGGTTTCCAACTCCGTTTGATCTCTGATTCGTTCCTTCTCTTTAGCCCTCTTGTTCTGGTTGCCTTAGTCTGCTTGCTTCTTTGGTTTTTGACTTTTGCCTGCCTCTTCTTATATGACTTTGCCTGCCCCTGTACTATGTTTGCTTGGATTCTGTTTTTGAGCTTGACTGTCAACTTGTTAAATAAACCCAGCTTTGCTTTTAGCCCAGCGTGCGTCAATCAGACTTTGTCTGGTGTAAGACTTTAGCTATAAGCTAATATGTCAGCCCTGTGCTATAACACTAGCCACAAGCTAACATGCTTATCACAATACAAAAAATCATCATAATAAGATACAGTTTGCTGAATCTTCACATCTTTAAAACATTAAAACATCTCTACTATGGGCAAATGGCTAAATTAATTAACAAATAACAGCTCATCATCAATCAGAAGTATGTTAAGTACATTAAGTATGTTAAGTATATTAAGTACATCTACAATTTTGGTTTCCAATAATTGCAATTGAGACTGATGAGATGAGATGCTTTCCATTTCACATTGAATAATTTGCATATACTTCTATAAAAATGTAGGTTTAAATGTACATTCTATGGTATTAAAGACCAAACAAATCTGCATAAGACTGTCAAGTTGTTGTTTAATGCATGCTACAAGAATGTGACTGCATACGCTCACTGGTTTGACTCACCGATAAAATGTCTATTTGACACCTAAACTAAAATTTCAGTTTCTGGAAAACTTTTGTTTCCTCAAAGATCAAGGGACTATTAGAATCAAACTTTGGTCAACAAAAACGACTATAACTAACAAGAACACCCGGTACATTAGAGCCAGCTAGCTGCTGCTCCTCTGGTACAAACTAGCTTGTTGTAATCACACCTTGGTATTTCAGTGATCGGATACAAGTATTTCACTGTAGCCAAGAAAACGGCCCAAACCTATTTCACCCCTTGCCCCTAACACTTAGCCCTACCCCTCCGTTTTGCGCGTTCACGTCTAGGGGTAGGGTTGTCCCGATTGTTGTTGAGATGGAGGGGTAGGGCGAAGTGTTAGGGCTACATGGCCCTTCAAACGGAGATTTTTCAGAGGCACACTCCAAACGGAATGTTATGAGAAAATTCCCAGATTGCCCTGCGAATCATCCGCAAGACGGCTGCACAAGCGACCAAAGAGACCCATAAATATAAGTATTTTCTCTGTTAAAAAGCCCCTGTATTGTAAGATAACCATTGTAATAACGTTTTATGGTAATTTTCTTCATAACATGCGTGAAATGTTTTGGCGCTACCTAGCAAAATTTCCTGTTCCACCTTAAATGGTGCAGCAGTTATGTTCTAGTACCATTTAAGGTGGAACGGCAAAATTCGATCATGAAGCTGGCAATTAAAAAGCTAGGCTCAGCTTTGCATCACCGAAGAATTCCTGGTGGCGATAATAAATAACTGTCATCCCCCTCTCTGAAGGCATGATGTCCTAAATGTGTTTAAGCAGTGAGGAGTTGAACTTCACCCTCCTCTGCTGTCACTGCAGACTGGCAGGGTCGCCTACAGAGCACCGCTAGTAGCCTGTTAATGAAGTCATGTAGTTTTTTTGTTTGTGCTCTTTTTTATTCGGTCACTGGTTAGAGTGATTGCGCGCGCCCGTGCTTTTCGTCTGTTTACATAAAAGCTGCTGACAACAACTGATGACGTATCCGGTTCTTGAAGGGTTGTCCCATTTAATAGGGGGAAGATTTCAACCACTACCCCTTGTAACTCAGTTTTAAGCGGGGGTTACACTCGAAAACAAGGGGTGGGGTAAAAGTAAGAAATGGGATTGGGACTAAGGCCCATAGCGGGGCAATCGTTAGCCAGGCTGTTGCATCCGGTAACTTTTTGTGTCTCATTCAAGCTTGGCGGCGTGTGAGATTTGCCAGGCAGCCTATATCACGATAAGGAAAACTCTGAGATGCTAATTGGTGGGGTATAAACTTCCATTACTTGTTAGCAACACTAGCTCTGTAGCTCCAGTTTAGCTGCAACTAACCAACCAAGCTTCAGACACCAACAATGTCTTGATTTATCGACCATCTTCAATTTTTCGTTGAACGTTTCCTTAAGTGGATTGAATTTGAATGAGGTTGAGATGTGCAACGCTTGATTCTCACCTTTTCCGGGACCATCAGGTGCCTGAGGGGAAAAAAAAAACAACAACACAGGAACAATTTTTTCAATAATCCACTTCACACTTCCATAGAGTAAATGACGACAACAACAACAACAACAACAACAACAACCAATACTGTATCAATCCATATTGGCTAGCTTTACTCCACTGTCAGCTACATCAGCATTTTCTTGCCCGTTATATCTGTATAGAGTAACTCAGAGGCTCTTACACTGATATCCTGTTTGGCAGGTTTGGCAGGAACTCCAGTCTCCAGCTCCTCGATCTCCTGCTCCAGCCTAACACAAACAGATCATTCTATTGATGGAAGCCCTCACACAATACAGTGCCACCCTTCATTTAATTCATCTTCATCAAAACAGCCATTAGGGACATCCAGTCATTCATTTTTCAACATCAGGAAATAATGGAGAACACAAATCACACAGAGGCCTCAACAACGACATATAATATCAGGTGTCTGAGAGTTTAGTGTGTCCACTCTTTACCTTTACTACAGCTTCCATTCTTTTCAGGAGACTCACTTTCAGTTCCTCTAAGAAATCCGCAGCCCCATCCCCAAAGTTCAGTCTTAGAAGCTGGTTTAATATATTTTTTTGCTTCTCAACATCCAAATAATCCAAGAATGTCTGATTTAAAGCTTCCCAATCGAATGCTCTAGTATAACTAGTATAGCTAATATGTCAGCCCAGTGCTAACACACTAGCCACAAGCTACACACAGTTTGGATCCTCACCCAAGAGTATTCAATCATCCATGATGAAAGACTTCTTTATATTTTTATTTTACTTTTTTTTTTAGAATATCAATAAACATAACCAAGGGTTGTAACGTTTCTCAAAGTTCAAAATTCGCTTTGATGCTATACAATGCGGTGTTTCCATATTTAATATTGTTCTCTGGTTATTAATGCAAATAACATTGTAAAAGTTTGCAACAAACCTGACTTATAGAATCCCAATCTATTGCTCTAGCTATAAGCTAATACGTTAGCCCTGTGTCCACACATTAGCCACAAGCTAACATGCTTATCACAATACATCGATATAATACAAGATCTATATTATAATATATTGTATTGTTACATTAAACATCTCTACTATGGGCAAACGGGTAAATGAATTAATAAATAGCAGATCATTATTTCTTAGTTTTGTTCACTTACTATCATCATTCAGAGGTATGTTAAGTTAATGTAAGATTTTTATTAATATTTATTTCTCAAAAATTGCAGTTGAGATGGATTAGATAGTTTATTGTTGTTTATAGTCAGTTAATTTATATCATATGTGATTTAATGCTTTACATTTCACACGGAAATAATTACATTAATGAATTAAATATACGGCTATAAAAATGTATAAAAATAGTGATGAAGCTCGTATAAAGCAACAATAAATACTGTTTAAACACCTAATGTGTGGATTTAGTTATACTCACCAGTTATGTTGTTTAATATTCTTGTTTTCTTTATATTGTTATTCACTAAAAGATCAATGCTAGATTTTCCTCAGCAACTTCATTCCCCACACTGTGTAATATCTTGCCCCAACTGCTGTTTTTTTTACTATAAAAACAAAACTGTCTGCTGCTTACGTTTCATCATCCGGTATGTTCTAGATGATGAAACGTTGATAAGGTTAATAAGGTTTATGCACTGAAAAAATGGAGTAATTTGCCTATTGAGACAGATCAGTAGAATTTAAAAAGCAGCTGAAGATTATTATAAACTTTGTTTTTCATGATTTCACTGATTTTACTTGCTTTTATTACTAACCACACTTACATGTTGTTTTATTTCTAATTAAATTGTTTTAATATTTTAAAGTATTTTACAATTTTTACTTTATCTTCATTTGAGTTTACTTTTCATTTTACAGTTTTATATTACAAATTCAGTTTTTTGTGTCTCTGATTTAATTTTTATTGCACATATTTTTATTTTATTATCCATATTTTTATATTGATTTTATCTTACTTTGACTCTCTAAACTATGTTTATATTGCCAGTCTCTTAAATGTATAATGTTATTTTGGATACACTGTTTACCATCTTTTGTCTTTTAAAGCAGCATGTATGAAAGGAGCTATACAAGATTTTTATTATTATGCTAAACTCGTGTATAAATATGGTATATATAACTGTGGGTTTTCCTTCCTTCCTCTATTTAAAAAGATGTTATGATATTAACTGTGCTGTGAAACTGGGTAGGCCTGGTCTGACGGACAGCGTTCTCCATGAACGCTCCGAAACACCCCAGCAGCTCCGCCCTGTCACGCCTCTGTGCTCTTCTGATTTGTCTGAGAAAAATAACTGATTGTATCTGACACATCCCCCCACCTCCTCTAAAATAGGTCTGATTCCAGTTCAGCTCAATACCCAAAGAGCTAAAAGCTAAAACAGATAAACATACTTCTGAATTTTACCCCTTAAACCATTTTCTAATAAATAACCATAATTAGAGTTAACCATTAGTTTCAGACTAGTTACTAAATAATGCATAGTAGACACTGAACAATTCATAGTAGATAGTGAATAATTCATAGCAGATACTGAATAATTCAAAGTAGATACTGAATAATTCATAGCAGATGCTGAATAATTCATAGTAGATACTGAATAATTCAAAATAGAGACTAAATAATTCATAGTAGATACTGAATAATTCATAGTAGATACTGAATAATTCAAAATAGAGACTAAATAATTCATAGTAGATACTGAATAATTCATAGTAGATACTGAATAATTCAAAATAGAGACTAAATAATTCATAGTAGATACTGAATAATTCATAGTAGATACTGAATAATTCAAAATAGAGACTAAATAATTCATAGTAGATACTGAATAATTCATAGTAGATACTGAATAATTCAAAATAGAGACTAAATAATTCATAGTAGATACTGAATAATTCATAGTAGATACTGAATAATTCAAAATAGAGACTAAATAATTCATAGTAGATACTGAATAATTCATAGTAGATACTGAATAATTCAAAATAGAGACTAAATAATTCATAGTAGATACTGAATAATTCATAGTAGATGCTGAATAATTCATAGTAGATGCTGAATAATTCAAAGTAGATACTGAATAATTCATAGCAGATACTGAATAATTCAAAGTAGATGCTGAATAATTCATAGTAGATACTAAATAATTCAAAGTAGATACGAATTCATTTGTAGTAGATGCTAAATAATTTATAGTAGACACTGAACAATTTATAGAAGATACTGAATAATTTATAGTAATTACTGAACAATTAGTTATTGAGTAATTCATAGTAGATATTGACTAATAGTAATACACAGCAGATGCTGAAAAACTACTACTAATAATAATGATTAGAACTAATTTTAAATTTCATCACAATTAGCTATGACTGAATTATTTTCAGTTCAGAACTGTGTGCACATGAATAGACATATTCATATGTGTGAGCTAGACATGCCTACCTGGCCAAAAATGAGTGCATAATTAATAAACTGCTATAACAATAAATTACACTTGTTTCTAACATTCCACGATCAGTGCACCTTCAATACCGAAGCGTTTATGCTCCATTTCTGTTTTGTGCAGTTGTATGTCTTGCCTTTAATGCACTTTAACGTTGATCATTAAATCATTAATGTTGATTGTTTACTGTGCAATGTTCATAGGTTAATAACTGAGTCATAAGAGTAGGGTTTAAGAAGAACATATTTCACTGAAATGTGAAGTGAAAGCTGCAGCAGGAAGTGCTGACCTGAGGACGGTTTGCTCCAGCTGTTTGGTTTTGGCCTCGTCCTCCTCCAGCTGCTTCTGAACTTCATTCTCTCCACTGGAGGGCGCTCCGTCCAGCAGCCATCGCTCCCTCAGCGCTTTAGACTATTCCGAGAAAGAACAGGGAGGGCAGTGTGAGGGCATGGATTCGGCATCACAGTGCACCACACACACACACGTGTTCACATGAAAAAGAAAAACAAAGGGACTGAATTCACTGGATTGGTCACTGATCTCCACATGAATAAAATGGATCACATCAACACATTTAAACACAAATAATGCTGCCACAAAGCGTTCTTTGGAGCACTACAGAAACCGCTTTCAGTGTCCTAAAAGAACCTTTCGTTCTGTATTGTTGCTTACAGAAGCATCACCCCGGAGTAGGACCACCCAGATTAGTGAAATACACCAGACATTCATAAGCATAATTCACATTCATGCTTTGTACATGTATGTTGAGGCTTCATTAGAAAGGAAACACAGATTTAGAGTCTCTAAGGGGCTTTAAAGGTACAGTAACACAATCATGGAGCTGCTCTGCTGACCATTATGAAACAAAAATATATGGCAATATACTGGAAAATATAGTGAAATTTACACTTATCATCAAAAGAACAGCTGCACAAAAAGTTGCACCCAGAAGGAATCAACCAACAGGACTGAAACTTGGTGGGTAGGCTTGAAGTCATGAGGCATGCTTGGACGGGCATGTGACGTAAGCAGGGACGGGCCTTATCCCTGTACTTGACAGACGCAACAGCCACGGTTGCAGACATTCAGTGAGCAGCGATGCCCCCCATGAGTCATCCTGTTAGTGCCAGCACCATTGACAGACAGCTGCACGACGCAGGACATGCAAACAGACTGTTAAGACGACTGTCCTTAACACCACGTCAACGTCACCAAAGACTGCAATGGTGTCGTGCCAGACTGTCATGGTGTGACTCAGAATGGCAGCGGGTCATCTTCAGTGACGAATCCCGCTTTTGTCTTGGTGGAGATGACCAACGAATCCGTGTGTGGAGGCACCGTGGTCNTCAGTGACGAGTCCCGCTTTTGTCTTGGTGGAGACGACCAACGAATCCGTGTGTGGAGGCACCGTGGTCAGCACCAAGACGAACAGTTTGTTGTCACACATCACACGTCCAGAAGGCCTGGTGTCACTCCACCTCCACCCCTACCGCACAATCTCCAGGAACTGTGTGAGAATATTCAAGCTGCATGGGATGGATCATCACAGGACACCATTAGGAACCTCTACAACTCCATGCCGAGACGTCTGGTATGTTGTGTTAGCAAACACGGCGGCCCGACGCCATACTGAGAGACACTACTTCTGTATGTGTAGCTCAATAAATATTGATCATATCAGTCTAAATTTATCATCATTTATTGTTCCTGGTAACCTTTATCTTCCTTCCCAATAGCACTGCAATCCCACACCTCCTTCCGGGTGGAACGATTAATTCCATGACGAGTGTATTAATAATACATAAATAAAAAAGGCAGAAATGTTCATGTAGACATTAATTATGGTACATAAAATCACACAAATCTAGACCCATACAGAAACACACAGAATTCCAATGTGGGATGGGGCTCCTTAAGAGTATAATGGTTCTAGATAGTACTAAAAAAGGTTCTATGACCACAATAACAGTACCATGAAAGGATTTCCCTAGCACCATAATTAGAACCAAGAATCAAGAACATTAATAACAACTGACTAACAATTCTGAAGCTTAAAGAGTTGACAGTGAGGCCAGAGTCTGCAAACTTCTGCCGCAGAGCGCATCTAAAGGGACTAATCTCCCTGTAAACTCCCTGCGGAGAACACTGAGGAGTGGTCTGATCTAATTCATGATCGGATCATTAGCCGTCCATTAGCTTCTCACTTTAGGCATTCAGCTAATGCACTGCATGCACATATCTGCAGAGTGAGGCATTACGGCCGGCGCCAGGTCCAGCAGAGCTTCCGGTCAGGAGCTTGCTGTCCACATGAGTGGACCACTGTGTGTAGAAAGTTTGAACATGGTAAGCATTTCTGAGCAGGGATGTTATAGCTAATTACAGCTACCGACACAATCCCTTACATGGAGCTGCTCTGCTGATCCTTATGAAACAAAAATATATGGCAACATATTGGAAAATATAATATACACTCTTCATCAAAAGAATAGCTGCACAAAAAGTTGCACCCAGAAGGAATCAACCAACAGGAATGAAACTTGGTGGGTAGGTTTGAAATCATGAGACATGCCAACGATTCAAGTTTCACACTCGCACAGGGATGTGACGTAACAAGGGCCTTATCGCTGTACCTGGCTGACCCAACAGCCACGATTGCAGACATCCAGCGAGCAGTGATGCCCTCCATGAGTCATCCTGTTAGTGGCAGCACCATTGGCAGACGGCTGGATGACGCAGGACCACATGCACACAGACCGTTACAACGACTGCCCTTAACACCACGTCAACGTCACCCAAGACTGCAACGGTGTCGTGCCAGACTGTCATGGAGTGACTCAGAATGGCAGCGGGTCATCTTCAGTGACGAGTCCGGCTTTTGTCTTGGTGGAGACGACCGATGAATCAGTGTGTGGTGTGTGGAGAAAGTCTGAACATGGTAAGCATTTCTGAGGAGGGTTGTTATATCTAATTACAGCTACTGAGGAAACTAAAACTAGCCCTGAAACAGGTGCTCAAAAACACCAAAACTAAATAAAACGTCCACAGCAGAATCATGCTCCCCACAGCGGAGAAACAGTCAGCAGATCAGGAGGACACCGCACCTCTGTCCAGCTGAGTGAAAGTCTCTGTGTCTGAATGAACAAATTCAGAGATCTTCCACAGGAGGCGCTGTGAGGCTGCTGTATTGCAGGCGAGTGGATGTGCACTCTTACCTTCTGCACTGTGTGGAGGGTTAGGTGGGGTCGCTCTTCTGTACAAGCCGATGTAGCTCAATTAAAAGCGAGAATTACCTGCTAATCTGTCTCCTCCTTGCTGAAAAAGGACCATTAGAACCATTAAGGTTCTACACACAATAGATCTCATTCGATGAAATCTGACCCTAAGGAAGAATTTGTTGCCATTTATAAAGCAGCTCATTTTGTTAAGAGTTGATTGAGTGGGCACGATTAACTGAATCACAATGCGTTCATAACCTTCAATAGTTCAGCAACATTCCTTTAAACACAGAACCTGCACATGAAGATCACATGATCTCCACAGAGTGAACACAGCTTCCTATTTTCATCACTGACATTCAGTGAGAGCGACAGTGTCTGTATGTTCCAACCAATGATTGTACACACCCACCGGGCTCTGCATTAGGTACTCCTACTTGTATCTTCAGCCCCCTTACCATATAGATGCAATTACAGACTGTAGTCCATCTGTTTTGATGTATACATTGTTAGCCTCTTTCTCCCTGTTCTTCAATGGTCAGGACCACCACAGGACCACCACAGAGCAGGTGTTATGTGGGTGCTGGATCATTCTCAGCACTGCAGAGGCACTGACGTGGTGGCGGTGTGTTAGTGTGTGTTGTGCTGGTGTGAGTGGATCAGACACAGCAGTTCTGCTGGAGTGTTTAAACACTGTGTCCACTCACTGTCCACTCTATTAGACACTCCTACCTTGCTGGTCCACCTTGTAGATGTACAGTCA
>CM067488.1:20713374-20730818 GCA_034552555.1 Semaprochilodus insignis
TCCTCCTTTCTCCTCATTTTCCTCTTTCTCTATTCTCATCTCTGTGTCTCTCGTTCTATACTCTCCCTCTCTGTCTCCCCTTTTACCTTTCTCTGTCTCTATATCCACCTCTCTCTGTCTCTATCTTTCCCATATTCTTTCTCGCCCTGTCCTTTCTTGCTCTCCATGCTTCTCTCTCTCTCTCTCTCTCTCTCTCTCTCTCTCTCTCTCTCTCTCTCTCTCTATCTATCTTTCTGTCTCTCACCCCGTCTCGTATTCCCCCCACCCCCTCTCTCCGGCCCCCACCCTGTTCTCCATTTCTGGCACACTGACTGTAACGCTGACATCACCACACGTTCACACCCATACGCGCACACACACACAGAGACAGTGGCCTGGTGGTCCGGAGGGGGCTGGGGGCGGGGGGTGGATAAAGGATCTCGGTGCTCTCAGTAGGAAACACAGAGAAAACAGCTCTCAGACAAAAGACAATAGCAGGTAAAAACGACAGATTACACACGACTGTCTGGACCGAAAAACAAAGCTATCGCCGTCTACATACGTTCACGCAGCACACACACGCGTGAATACGAACTGGGGCTGTTCTCAGCGCTCCTCCGCATCTGACCCTGAAGGACAACTCCAGCAAAAATGAGGAAACACTGGAGGCAAGAAACCAGCTAATAATGTAGCTAACAGCAAATAAACAATGCAAGATATAATTACCACCATGCAAACCACATCACGCACTCACACTGAACTGATAAACTGATGTTTTCACAGCAAATTCCTCCAAATTTAATCAAACAGCTAAAACATGTCTGGTGTCTGAAGTGTGCCTTCTTTAGCACTGGAGCTACGAGGCTAATGTAACAACAAGTAATGGAACCAGGAGTTAGCATTGTGCTAACTGCACACCTGAAAGGCACCTTAGGCCCAATCCCATCTTACCCCTTGCCCCTAACACTTAGCCCTCTGTGTTGCACGTTCACATCTAGGAGTATGGCTGTCCTGATTGTTGTTGAGATGGAGTGGTAGGGCGGAGTGTTAGGGCTACATGGCCCTTCAAACGGAGATTTTTCAGAGGCACACTCCAAACCGAGTATTATGAGAAAATTCCCAGAATGCCCGGCAAGATGGCTGCCCAAGCGACCAAAGAGACCCATGGAGAGAGACAATGTATTTTCTCAGTTAAAAAGCCATTGTATTATAAGATAACCACTGTAATAGCGTTTAATGGTCATTTTCTTCACAACACGCATAAAAATTGCTAGTAATACGCTGATGTCTCGGCCGCGGAGCCAGCAGTTACGTTCTGGTACCGGAGGTTGCTGCACCATTTAAGGTGGAACAGGGAAATTCGATCATGAAGCTAGCGATTAAAAAGCTACATTCAGGGTTGTCCCATTTCATAGGGGTAAGATTTCAACCACTACCCCTTGTAACATTTCTCAAAGAATAATGAATTTAGTCCAGTGGACTGCACTAGTGATCAAGAGTCCATTCCAAAAGAGTCGATTCCACAATTCCATGATTGCTTGAAGTCGATCCTTCAACCTTCCGTGTTTTTTTATCGTGATCAGCTTGAAGGATATTTTAATAGAGGCATGTGTAACGTAGGAGAGAGTTTGAGTAGCATGAGTTTGATAATTCACCTGCCTTTAAACAACACCAGCGCTGCTCACCAGCCACCAGAGCAAACTCCGAACAGCTAGTAAGCATATGGTTGCTGTCCAATTAAAAACATCTCCATCTTTGTCAATTGTTAGTTTTATGCATCATTTGAACACAGCAGCTGCTGTTTACACAAATTTCATGATGAATGGACCAACAGAAATGGCCCAAAACTGCTTGGACAAACGTCTGGTTCCATTGACTTACATTCAAACTAATTTAGGTTTTTGCCCTCTCCTATAAAGTTGTCGTTTTGGAGATACTTGTTCTATCAGTCCACTGGCTTGATCAAGTCGCCACCCCACTGACTGTTTGCCACTGCTGGTCCACCCTCAGACCACTCAGATAACTGTCCTACGTACAAGATCTAACTAGTTTTCAACCTCCTCAAACTGATTCAAAATGCACACAGACTTTTATTTTGGAAAATAAACTAACACAATAATTACAAATGCCTTAGAGGGAATAATTAAGGACAAGGCCTGATAGAAAATGATTTGGTTGAGCATCTTGCTGACACTAAAATTACTGAACAAATTTCTATAAAGAATAAACATAAGAAGGAAGGAGAAATGAGTGGAAAACAAGCGATGAAAAGTGGCCTTTTTGTCTAAGACTCTAACCACTGGCAGGGCGCCCCAAAAACGCAGAGCAAAACACTAGTGGACCGCCAGCTCTGCCATTAGTGGGCCAACACTGGTCCGCCATCCTCTTGCTATCAGGGTGCTCACAAATAGGTTTACACAACGTCTGCCTCGACTCTGTGCCTTAACTCTGCTTATGGAAAACCAATCTCTTCATTTTCTTCAGGATTAGGAACAGGACAACAAAGAAGGATTTTGCTTCCAAACACTTTGCAGAACGCTGTGGATAAAGGATGAGGCTGAAGTTGGCTTCTTATTCAAACTTTCCCTTCCACCTTAAACGATGCTGCAGTTACAATCTCGCCCCTGCCAACTTCTGTATCATTTAATGTGGGCTGGAAAGTTCGAAAGATGAAGAAGCCAACTTCAGCCTGACGAAGGAGCCGTAAACACACTCGTTGTGGAAGGAACAGCTGCACCCAAAAGAAATCAACCAACAGGCATGAAACTTGGTGGGCAGGTTTGACATTGTGGGACATACGAATGATTAAAGTTTCACACTCGGCCACGCATGTGACGTAAGCAAGGACGGGCCTTATCTCTGTACCTGACTGACCCAACAGCCACGACTGCGGACATCAGCGAGGAGTGATGCCCTCCATGAGTCATCCTGTCAGTGCTAGCATCATTGGCAGATGGCTGCACGACGCAGGACTACATGCATGCAGACCGTTATAACAACTGCCCCTAACACCCCGTCAACGTCACCAAGGACTGCAAGGGTGCTGTGCCAGACTGCCATGGAGTGACTCAGAATGGCAGCGGGTCATCTTCAGTGACGAGTCGCGCCTTTGTCTTGAATCCATGTGTGGCGGCATGGTGGTCAGTGCCAAAATGAACAGCCCACTGCAAAAAAACACGGGTGCACTGCAAAAATGAAAAGAGACAAACTTCACATACCGAATGTCTGAGCTGATCAACTACATTTTAGGTAGTTTAGATCTAAAAAAATGACTGCATCCGTAAATTATTTTTACAAAAAGCAAAAGTAAAGAAACTGGTTTAAGTAATGCAAGCAGTCTGCAAGTGAAGAGAAGATAAACAGACGATGTTCTAATAGTATAATAATAATAGACTCCCTCATGTCAGAAGCTCTCTGGGGAGTTTGAGACATCCCAGCATTAATCTCACGCAACTGCCCTACCGGGAACATGCACTCAGGTTCCTGTGTATTTAAGCACTGGCAGATTGGTGCAGTCTTGCCTCTGAACACAACCACGGTGGATTTGAAAAGCAGCAGCCGAGGTGTGACTGAAGTGTAGACTTTCAGCTTTAATTCATGGAGTTCAACAAAATATGCGGCATAAAGTTTAAGCCATATGTAGCTATTTTTACATGGTCCCATCAATTTCACTGGCTCAAAAGCAACTGGACAGTTGACTGATAAGCAGTTTCATTGCCATGTGTTGCTTGTTTTCTCATTATTTCATGACAAATTAAGGAGAAAAAGGTCCGGAGATACTGAAAATGCATTTGGAGGTACTGAAAATGCATTTGGAGTTACTGAATATGCATTTGGTAGCTGTTCATAAGTGGTCCAAAGAGGTACCAATACAAATAAACCCCACACCTATTAGAGAGACAGCAGAATCCTTAGGGGTGACTGAAACAGCGATATGGTACATAATTCTTATTGTAGTGAAGGAAAAAAAAAAACCTTCACAGCATCAAATTCAAATCATTTAAGAGGAGTTCGGTGCATCATTGTCAAAGCCTATAATAAAGAGATGCCTTCATAAATGTAAACACAGAGGGTTTACCTCTCACTAGTAATGCTAGAGAACAGAAACGGCAGATTAGACTTTGCTAAAAGAAAGCCCAGTTCTGGGACAAGATTCATTGGACAGTTGAAACCAAGATTCAATTGTGCCAGAATGATGTAAAGAGAAGAGTCTGGAGAAGGAAAGGGAAAGGAAGGAATCATGATCTGAGATCTGTGAAACATGGTGGAGGCAGTGCTATGGCATGGGCATCTGTGGCTGCCAGTGGAATTGGTGAGAAGTAGCAGGGTTCGTTCTGATTCAGATTCAGATTCAGTCAAATGAAACTGACAGGATGGCGCTACACAGTACAGACAGACAGTGACCCAAAACATATCGTGAAGAACCCAAGAGCTTCTTAAGGAAAGAAAATGGAATGATCTCAAAAGGCTGAGTCTGTTCACTTGGCAGCCATCATGGCAACATTCCTGGGCCAGCTGCACAAAACCACCCTCCTATCTCTATGAATGGGGAGAGACCAAAACACTTCAAACTGAAGGTCAAATTATCATCTCAAACTTGAAAATCTTAGAAGCCACTGACAATATCTGACACAAAAACAGGTCAACATATGTCTACTACGCTTGTAGAAATCTTCACAAGAGGCAGCTTTCCACGGTAGCACCTCAATATTGTTGACCCTTCTCAGTTTGCGGCGTTACGAGCAAGCTGATCTGTTCTTTTCCTGTGAGGTGGCAGATGTTCAGCATTGATAGTTTTTTCATTGATAGTTTTTTCAACTAACGCCCAGTCTGCTAACTTAAAAGTCTCTGCCTCAACCCAACTGAAATTAGTAGTAGATATTCAGTATCTACTACAAATTATTCGGTATATACTACAAATTATTCAGTACCTACTACAAATTATTCAGTATCTACTACAAATTATTCAGTAGCTATGAATTATTGATGGGCTATGAATTATTGAATATCTATTACAAATTATTCAGTATCTACTATAAATCATTAACTATGAATAATTCAGTATCTATTACAAATCATTCAGTAGCTATGAATTATTCAATATCTATTACAAATTATTCAGTATCTACTATAAATCATTAACTATGAATTATTCAGTATCTACTACAAATTATTCAGTAACTATGAATTATTCAGTATCTACTACAAATTATTCAGTATCTATGAATTACTCAATACAGATTTTTCAGTATAAGTATGAAACGAATAAGTAAGTTTAGTTGTTACAAAAATGAGAAACTACACCCACAGAGATCAAACAAAACATACTGTGAAATCTTTGGGAATTAAGATGTGTGTTTTCACAAACAGTAGGCTAATTTGTGGGGGGCTGGTGGTCTATTATAACAGCACAGCGCTCAATCAGAGAGGATACAGATTTTTCTCTGTCCCTCAAAACAGGAAGCTGCTGTTAGAGCTTCCCCGCTTTCTGTGACTTCAAAATGGACAAAAAAATCATTCTCACGTTACGCCTTTCAACAGAGGGGCTTTAAATAGGAAGATCAGCCCCAGGGGGGGAGGGTCATTTCTCAGGCAGGACACACCCAGGCAGGCCGATCCCAAGAGCTTCTAACGATCCTCCGAATGATTATATCAACAAGCGGACAGACACCTGCTTGTTTGATGCCCTTCCCACACTACAATTCACCAAGCTGATTAATCACAAGAAAACTGCACAGAAGCCTCAACAACTACATACAATATCAGATGGTTCAGTGTTTACTGTGTCCACTCCTTACTTATTACAGCTTCCATTCTTTTCAGAAGACTCAATTTCAGTTTCTCAAAGCAATCTGCAGACACACCTCCAAAGTTCAGTCTTAAAAGAGGGTTTCCTGCTTCTTCTCACCATCCAAATAACCCCAAACACATACAGTGGTGTTGAGGTTCTAGGCTCTGGGGTGGTCAGTCCATCGTTCTGAGAACACCAGCAGCTGCTTTGTTGGATGTGTGTGTCTCCTTTACTTAGTGAGGAGCTTCCTAAACAGCTACACATCCTTTCAGTCCTCCATAGTGTTGAGGTGTCTTCTCACAGTGGAAGGATGGTACAGAAACAGCTGTGGATGTTCTCAGATCTGAAGCAAGAGCGGAGTTTGATGTTCTCCTCTCTCTCAAAGATGAAAGCTCAAACCCTTAAATGAGCACATTTTGAGTCTCTATGTTTTAATAATGAAGGTGTTGAACCGAACTCAACCTAACTGGGCCATCTCTACCAATCGGCAGAGGAATGTTAGGCTAAAAAAAACACTAGAAGTCACTGAGCCTTTCAATAGATGTACCTTTACTGTTCTCGTCCATAGAGGAAACAAGCAACAAGTAACTCACTCCACACATGTGGATTGTTTTGGTGGGATTTTCATTTTATAATTTCAGAGGTTTTGATGAACAGAATTATGCAACTCAAGGTCTTAAGGGTAAAATAATTATCCAAATACATGCGTTACCAAACAGTCTAATGGTTTCTTTATGCTAAAGGTGTCTATGCTAAGCTAACGTAATTAAAATTGACCACTTGCTTTCTTAATATAGCTTCAAACTAATAACAAGACAAAGAAGTAAGAGCTGTTTATCTGATGGGGACAGTCTACCAGGTCTTCCAGGTGGTTGTTAGGAGTCATATTTTCTCTGTAGCCTTTAACCCTTGTCTTAAACTCAGCTTTAGAAACTGTTTTTATACCACGACTTTCTCCTTCCTTATACAAGCGAATAACCTTATATTTAATCTCCTCAAAAATATCTCCTGGAAATTAATAACTTGTACTTAATGACCACAATGTTTTGAATGGAGATTAAATGTATGTGTTTTTTCACAGGGCCATTTACAATTAATTATATATGTTTTGTTTCATAGTAAATTATGTTTCCAGAGGATCTCCATTCTGTATAAACAGGTCTGTTACACAAAAATAACTTCATCAATTCAGATCATAATAAAATGTCTACTCTTCTACTGACAGGCACTAATGTTGTTTGGATTGGAAGCTTAGAATCTGCACTTTCCAAACAATCTCTCTGCTTGTTTCAGTGCCAGCTACAAGTCAGAAACCATCAATATGAAATGCTTTTGTTATTACTGACAAGCACTAGAGGAAGTTCAGTCATCTCTAAATCAGGCCCACTTGGAGCGAGACCACCTGCACAGCAAATGGTACAAAACAAAACAACAAAAACTCTTCATAACTGATTGTAGTACCTTGAGGTGCTGTAGCTGTCTGCGGTCGTCCTCCAGCTGTCTTCTTTTATTCTCTATCTCAGTCTGCCGCTTCCTCTTTTCCTGAAAAACAAATAGAGCAAGAGAGAGAGAGAGAGAGAGAGAGAGAGAGAGAGAGAGAACAGAGAAAGAGTGAGATGAAGAGCAAGAATCTCTCTTTCTTCACTTACAATTGAACAGGCTGGTTTTGTTATTGTGCCTTGTAAGACTGATATATGTCAATATGCTCTGTTCTAACTGGCTGCCCTGTATCTTGTTTAAACTGTTCTAGGTTTAATGGGTGGAGCTAAAATGCTGTACACTGAATGACAAATGACCCAAATTGAATGGGTGGGGTAGGCAACCATAAGTTTAATGGGTGGGGCTAAACAACGGTAGGGTACACTGGCGGGACTAAAATGCTATGCACTACATGGACCTCACTTAAAGAGCCCCCCTGGTAGCCTGGATTGCTGCTGTAAAACCAATGGGCGGGGCCAAACTGCTGTACACTGAATGGGTGGGACTACACTGCCTTAAATTGAATGGGTGGGGCTAAGCAGCTATAAGATTAATGGGTGGGGCTAAAGTACTGCAGGTTGAATGGGCAGGACTAAAATTCTATGTACTCAACTGGCTTTGCTAAATGGGCCCCCGGTAGCCTGGATCGTTGGGGCTGAATTGCCATAGGCTGAACAGGTGGGGCTAAACTGACATAGACTGAATGAGTAGGGTTAAACTTCCATAGACAGAATGGGTGGGGGTAATCTGGCATACGTTGAATGGGCGGGGCTAAGACACTACAAACTGAATAGGCAGGGATAAGCTGCTATTGGACAAATGGGCAGCGTTACACTGCTTTAAGATGAGTGGATGGGGCTAAACTGCTATATGACGAGTGGGCAGGGCTAAACTGCTGTAGGATGAATGAGCAGGGCTAAACTGCTGGAACCTAAATGAGTGGGCTAAACTGTTGGTGGCTGAATGGGGGTTATGACATCACAACCACGATGAGTATGTTTGTTTACATACTCCATCTAACCATGATATTGACCCTTGCTGACTCACTGGAATGAGTCTGTCGATCAGATGCATCATGCAAGCTCTCCAGAATCACGAAGCTTGAGTGCTCTTTTTGTGTATGCACATCCATGGACGGCGCTGACGCAGTTCCTCTTTCCGAGTTACTGTCATTATTGACATGATCTGACGAATCAGACGTTCGGCTGCTCTGCCCTGCACCATCACACTACTGAAGAACCCCAACAATGACAGGAAGTGACCACAGCCAGCAAATCAGGAACAACTGAACTGGACTGTTACAGGCTCAGGCTCGGCTGTATCAGTGCCTGCAGGAAGCCTCCTCATGTATGACATTAAAGAAGAGTGGTGTTTAAAGACTGTAAGAGGGGTTGAGAGCGACTCTCCTCTCTTCCATCAATAATTCAGTATGCTAAAGTGATTTTGTGAAGACGGCAGAACATCAAGAACTTCATATTACAGTCAGAGTGAGAAATACTGCTGTCAGGGGTCTGTATCTTACATTTTCCTCATATTTCATTTCCCTCCCTTTATGCTATTCATGCCTTACCCTTTGTTCACAGTAGCAGGCGACCGAGTGGCAAGCGACCAGTCATTTCCTATGGCTGTCCGCGATTTTATAGCCATGATTTAGCGACAAGCGGCAAATTGAGTTGAGATTTTCCCAACTTTCTGCAAATTAATTATGACGTGGTGAAGCACCATTGTAAACGACTGGCTCCAACACGGGGGTCCAAGGTCCCCAGCTTCTGCCCTGTGAACTATTTGTTCATACCGGCATTTCATTCCATTTCTAAACAGTGTGGTGGTGAACCTGGAAGAGAAACCCGTAGCCACTTTTGTCGTCTTTGGTGAGCTAGGGCGGCGTTAAACTGCTTTAAGATGAACGGGTGGGGTCCTTACTTACGTCACATGCACAGCAGAGTGTGAAACTTAAATCATTCTCATGTCCCTTGATGTCAAACCTATCCACCAAGTTTCATTCCTGTTGGTTGATTCCTTCTGGGTGCAGCTATTTGTGTAACTATTCTTTTGATGATGACACTCACTAGAGTCGCCTAAAATCTGAATTGACCAGGAAAACTGCAGTCGGTGCGTCTCTGATTTTTGCCGTATCTGCGTGAGAATGTACACTTACAGCTATGGCCTGAAGTCTCTCTTGCTGCGTCAAAGCCTCCGACATCCTGCAAAACAGAGAAACAACACAGATTAGTGTCACCTTGCGACTGAACTGCTACAGTAAGCGGTTCTTCCTGCAGCCTTCGAGCTTCCAGCTCTGTAGAGGAGCCTCAGCGTCATACGCCTCGGGAAACAAACTCCAGTCGTGTAATGAAATGGCCTGTGGACGTGCACTATGCATTACAGCTAGAGTCTGTAATGTGTCCAGGAAGGCTGTACAATATGAGTCCAGCTGCTCCAGACGTCTCTCCTCCGAGAGAAAACAGGTCGATGGCAAATCAATAACACCACGGGAAGCTTTCTTCCTTATTCTCGGAAAGCAACCGGCGCAAACGCGTACGGCTACGCCAGCCACAACGGGACAGCAGCGGCAAAGGCCCCAGTTATGAACGGCATGTAAATTTCAGCACTGTTAACTGGCTCTCACATTCCTTCGCAAATTGATTCCAGACCTTTTCTACATACAGCTGAACCTGAGGGAAGCCCTGCTCTGTTACAGACACTCAAATAAATAAATTATTATAGCCGTACAAAGACACACAGGCGTTCCGGAGTTCAAAGCCTGGGTCTAAACCGGAGTTATGTGTCCTTGATTACGCAACTAATAGATCAAAAGATGAAGAGCAGCCAACTTTGAGAATTGAGGCTTATGACTAATAAGCGCTGCACTGACTTCACTCAATTCTAATGTGTACATGACTTTTACATGAATACAGTGTATTAAATGAATGGCTGCCTATACAGGGGAATCGGTTTTTTCAAGGTCTCTGCACAATTCTGGGGTTGAGATGTCATTCAAAGTGGTTTGGTGTGAAATGACTCAGATTTCATTGCAGTGGGGGAGATGGGAACCAGGGGTCACAACACAGATCTAGATCTCATTTACTATCAAAACCACCAGTGAAGCTACACGTGTCTTCTGAGTTTCTGTATGGAATGTTGATGAAGGTTAAATAGTAGAAATATTGAAAACAAATATTTGAGAGCTACTTTGCCTCACAACCCTGCATGAAAACTAAGAAAAATGCTAAAAATGCTTTTAGGCTAAAACCGTTACAAAGCTACCACAAAACAACACCTCACCTCTGGGCCACATTTTTATTAAAACCAATTGTGTGTAAGTTTCCTAAAAGAAGTGAGTGGTCAACTGTATCATAAGCTTTAGCAGCACAAGACAAGATGTTCATAAAGGAAGTTATTAATCTGGAAATCCACTAAAGATTCTAAAATTTTAGCTTAGCATGACAGCATTGAATCAGTCTATAACTACTTAGATCTGGTGTCTCTCCTCCTTCGTGTAGGGAACAGTAGGAGCTATGCTCCAGATGTTGGGAATTCTTTATGATAAAATGGAAAGATTCAAAATGTACATGATATAATAAGTGGAGTAGCAAGATGATAGAAACAGGCGTCCAGTCCATCCTCCACTGCGGCTTTTCAAGAGTTAACAGCAGTTAGAGCGTGAGCCACTGTATATGGAGAGAACGGATGGAGCGGCGAGTGAATAGGCCAAGGCCATGGCCAGTGATAGAGGAGGTATCTGGTTTGTTTGGCCGTGTGTCTCAAGTCAGCGTTATCAAATACACGACCGTCTGCAGAAAAATGCAAATTAAAAAGTGCTTTTCGGTCAGATATGCACACCCCAGTGACCTTAATGGCTACAGACCAGTGGTGCTGACCTCTCATCTGATGAAGGCTTTGGAAAGACTTGTTCTCACCTATCTTCATCCAACGTCCAGGGAAGGGACATTGAGATCGTCAGTACCTGGGTGTTCATCTGAACAACAAACTGGACTGGTCGGACAACACACATGCTCTGTATAAGAAAGGCCAGAGCAGACTCCACCTGCTGAGGAGGCTCTGGTCATTCGGGATACAGGGTCCACTCCTCCACACCTTTTATGACTCTGTGGTGGCATCAGCCATCTTCTACAGCATTGTCTGCTGGGGGTGGCGCGGCATCGCGACTGCAGATAGGAAGAAACTGGACAAACTGATCAGGAAGGCAAGTTCTGTTCTGGGCTGTGCATTGGACCCATTGGAGGTAGTTGGGGGGAGAGGAGGATGTTGGCCAAGCTGGCATCCATAATGGAGAACACCTCTCACCCACTACAAGAGACAGTCGCAGCACTGGCCAGCACCTTCAGCGACAGGCTCCTCCACCTGTGGTGTGGTAAGGAGAGAGCTCTTTTCTCCCTACTGCGGTCAGGCTGTACAATCGGCGGCATTATGGCATTTCCAATGGCAGAGGTACATTTATTCCTCAGTTGCCTCAATGAGTTCCATGGCCACAGGTGTATAAAACCAAGCACCTAGGCATGCAGACTGCTTCTACAGACATTAGTGAAAGAATGGGAAGCTCTCAAGAGCTCAGTGAAGTCCAGTGTGGTACCGTGATAGGATGCCACCTGTGCGGTCCTGAAATATCCTCACTACTAAATATTCCACAATCGACTGTCAGTGGGATTACAACAGACCTCCAAAGTTCATGTGGCCTTCAGATTAGCTCAATAACAGTGTGTAGAGCGCTTCATGGAATGGGTTTCCATGGCCGAGCAGCTGCATCAAAGTCTTACACTATCAAGCGCAATGCAAAGCGTCGAATGCAGTGGTGTAAAGCGCCGCCACTGGACTCTACAGCAGCAGAGACATGCTCTCTGGTGTGAAGAATCACACTTCTCCGTCTGGTAATCCGATGGACGAGTCTGGGTTTGGTGGTTACCAGGAGAACAGTACTTGTCTGACTGCTTTGTGACAAGTGTAAAGTTTGGTTGGGGGGGGGCGTTTACGGTGTGGGGTTGTTTTTCAGGAGTTGGGGTCAGCCCATTAGTTACAGTGAAAGGAACTCTTAATGCTTCAGCAGACCAAGAGATTTTGGACAATTTCATGCTCCCAACTTTGTGGGAACCGTTTGGGGCCCTCCTGGGGCCGCCCCTTCCTGTTCCAACATGACTGCGGACCAGTGCGCAAAGCAAGGTCCATAAGGACATGGATGAGTGAGTTTGGTGTGGAAGAACTTGACTGGCCTGCACAGAGATCTGACCTCAACCCGACAGAACACCTCTGGGATGAAATAGAGTTGAGACTGCGAGCCAGGCCTTCTCGTCCAACATCAGTGTCTGACCTCACAAATGCACTTCTGGAAGAATCGTCAGGAATTCCCATAAACACATTCCTAAACCTTGTGGAAAGCCTTCTCAGAAGAGTTGCAGCTGTTATGGCTGTAAAGGGTGGGCCGACGTCATATTAAACCCTATGGGTTAAGAATGTGATGTTGCTCAAGTTCATATGCGTGTGAAGGCAGATGAGCGAATACTTTTGGCAATACATTGTAAGTGGATGCAATAGTGTAGCTATTCAGATTAAACTCACTGGGGATCAGCATGTAGTTGTACATTGGAAGAAAAGACCAGCTGACTCCTCAGGTCCAGAAGAGTCCTTTAGCCTATTTCTCTAGGCAGACCTTCAGAGAGGAATTCAAAGGGTTTCTCTTCAGAAGCCGCAGTTAGTACATTTGCCTGAATATTTGCTCTGATATAAACTGCCACTCTGCCACCTCTTGTTTCTCCGTCTATCCCACAATAAAACAAACATGAAGAGCTAAGTGCAGTTATAAACATGTTATCACCTCCAAATCACCTTCAAACTGCTGCGCACACATAATCAAACCCAGAAGAGAAACAGAAACCCGGTCGTCAGCTGTGTCTCAGACAGTTCTGTGTACTCAGTAAGCATAAACAGCTACAGACATGAGCAGGTTAACAGCAGGAGGTCACCGCTCAATAAACCTCAGTTTGTGTGTGGACAGGAGGCCACAACGCAGATAAAACACTGCGATAAAACACAAACGCTTTCCTTTCGAAAGCTGGCGTAAGCATGCTAATGGTTGCCACATCAAGGCATTCGTGAATGGACCCGGACATCTGTAAGTTTGCCATGTGTGCCCTGGGGCTGTCGTGGGCTGGAAGTTGTTGTTAGGGAACTAGACTTGTGACCAGAGGGTCGACGGTTCGTTTCCCTGAACCAACAGGACATGCCTGAAGCAAGTCCTTGAGGAAGACACTTAACCATCAACTGCTCCCTAACTGCTGCCCGGGCATTGTGGACAAGACTGCCCACCGCTCTGGGCAAGTGTGGTCACTGCCCCCTAGTGTGCATGCATGTGGGTGTTTCACTTCACGGGTGGTATTGTGATTGTGGTAATTGTGACGGTAACAGTTGTCAGTGATAAATACATCTCTGCCTTAATTTGTTAATGGACCAGGACATCTGTAGGTTTGCCTTGTGTGCCCTGGGGCTGTCGTGGGCTGAAAGTTGTTGTTAGGGAACTAGACTTGTGAGCACAGGGTTGCCAGTTCGAATCCCTGAACCAACAGGACATGACTGAAGCAAGTCCTTGAGCAAGGCACCTAACCCCCAACGGGCATTGTGGACAGGACTGCACACCACTCTGGGCAGGTGTGGTCACTGACCTCTAGAGAGAGAGAGTGTGTATGTGTGTGTGTGTGCATGCGTATGTGGGTGTTTCACTTCATGGAGGGCTTAAAGGCGGGTGGCAAATTGGCAAAAGTTCTAAACTCTAACTATCAGTCATCGGCTGGAGTTTGGGGAACCAGCCTTGTGACCAAAGGGTTGCTGGTTTGATTCCCTGAACCAACAGGACATGAATGAAGTGCCCTTGAGCAAGGCACCTAAACCCAACTGCTCCCCAGGGGCCCACCGCTCCAGGCAAGTGTGGTCACTGCCCTCTAGTGTGTGTGTGTGTGTGTGTGTGTGTGTGTGTGTGTGTGTGTGTGTATTTCACTTCACGGTTGGGTTAAATGCGGTGCACAAATTCCTCTGTGTGCAAACACAATTGGCAAATAGTTTTGAACTCTTCCCTGTAACTCTATGGAACCGAGTGTCTTGTCGGTGATCCATTCTGACGATCAGGTGATGGCCCCATAAACTTATGTGTGTCTTATATTGCTATTCTACTTTCTTCTTCTTCAACAATACAGCTTGTGAGACAGATTAAATATAAAGTTATATGCATCTCACTATTAATGAAAAGATCAGATTAAACAGGCCATGAAGCAGGAATTATCATTTAATGCTTACTTTATATCCTTCAGCATGTGCGGACATATTTTATTCATGTGGACACATCTGAATCAAATAAATTCAGCATATTTTAGGGAATGCGCAGGCAGTGCTGCATAGCAAACATACACCTACACATCAATCACTCATACTCATACGGAGGTTTCTGAATTGGCTCTGCTCCTGAATCATCCCCTATAATAAAGACCTATAATAATGCAATAAAGAAAAATACATGAGTGCTCCTTCTATAACAACCTGAAATAATCATTTTCTCCTCTGTCTAATATTCTAGAGATATGCTGACATGACAGTCGTAGTCTGGGGCCCATACCTGATATACATCTGCATACATTACAGCATCAGATGTATGTGGACACCTCACCATCACACCTATATGTGCTTATTGCACATCCTATTGAAAAAGCATGAGCATTAATATGGAGGTGGTCTCCCCATGTGGCAATAACAGCATCCACTCTTCTGGGAAGGCACTGGACAAGACTTTGGAGCGTCTCTTTGGGAATTCGTGGCCATTCAGTCAAAAGATCAATTGTAAGGTCAAACACTGATGTTGGACGAGAAGGCTTGGATCGCTATCGATGTTCCATTTCCTCCCAAAGGTGTTCAGTGGGGTTGAGGTCAGGGCTCTGTCCAGGCCACTGGAGTTCCTCCACACCAAACCCATCAAACTATATGTATATGGTCCTGGCCTGGAGCACAAGGGGGCACAGTCATGCCGGAACAGGACAGGGTCTTCCCCAAACTGCTGCCACAAAGCTGGAAGGATGTAATTGTCTAACAGTGTGTTTGATCATTGTAGCATTAGCATCACCCTTCACTGGAACTAAGGGTCCGAACCCTAAAAAACGGCTGGCCCCAGACCATCATCCCACAGCCACCAAAGTTTACTTATGGCACTATGCATTTAAGTAGGCAGTGTTTTCCTGGCATCCACCAAACCCAGATTCATTCATCAGACTGCCAGATGACACGTGACTCTTCAGTCCAGAGAATATGTTTCCACTGCTCTGGAGTCCAGTGGCGTTGTGCTATACACCACTCCAGCCAACACTTGGCTTTGCATACAGTTGGGCTTATCTGCAGCTGCCCAGCTGATGATGGTCCTGACACACAGTGCTTTAGAACCAACATACACACACACTAGAAGGACAGCGAGCACACTTGCCCAGAGTGGTGGGCAAGTGTAAGGGGTCAGGAGCCTTGCTCTAGGGTACTTCAGTTGTGTCCTGTTGATTCAGGGGATCGAACCACCAACCTTCAGGTCACAAGGCTGCTTCTCTAACCTCCAGCCCACAACTGCTGTGCTTATGTAGTTGGCAGAGGCTGTCTGGAACTCTTTGGAACTCTTTCCACACTGTAAGTCTGTGGGGTCCACCACTTTGTGGCCGGGATTGGGCTCCCATTTCACAATAATGGCACTCACAGTTGTCTGGAGCAGATCTAGTAGAGCAGGAATTTCACAAACTGACTAGCAAAGGTGGCATCCCTGGACGGTGCCACATTTAAAGTCACCGAGCTCTTTAGTACAACCCAATCTACTGTCAATGCTTGTATATAGAGAACAAATGTCTATGGGCTGGATTTATACACCTAGCAACCTGCCTGAACTCAATAGCTGTAAGTGTAGTCCACATACTTTTGGCCACATGGTGTCTCTGCCAATGATTATACACTAACATTCATAAACTGAACAAATCAGGACTGCATCCACCCGAACGGCATTCAGAGAAATCAAACATGTTATGTCTGTAGGGAGTAAATGAAATGCAGTACAATGAATAAAACAGTTATTTCAGCACAGCACCAGTGTTATGCTTTCCCAGAGCTCAATAAGTACGTTGTCAAATATCACTTTACAATATTAGTCAAATCTTACTTTGGTTTCCAAACATACTCTACTTCAACCCCAGTAGCGTCAAATCATGCATTTCCACCATCACTGGAGGATGGTGCATTTGCCATATGGGCTAATTAAGGGATTAGGTCAGTTAAGGATTTGTTTATCAGCAATATTTTTGCATCTTTCCAGCAATTATCTGAAATGTTTACCTAAACATCACTTCTTTAGGTTTTTGCAAATTCAGAACTTTATTAAAAACACTTCCTCAGTTCCCTTTCCTGCCAGCTGACACACCACTGGACCCATTTTCTGAACCAGCACCCGACCTGAAAGGAGCAATTTCGGCCCTGTATTTACAGATTTATTCTCTGCGTATAACTTCATCAGATGCTGTACAGTCTGCTTGGGAAACAGAACTAGGAGCAGACATTACTCCTGAACTTTAGAACTCTATTCTTAAAAGCGTGCGTAAATCGCCCCTATGTGCTAGGCATGGATTGATCCAGTGTAAAATCATTCATCATGCTCACTTTACAAAGCTCTCAAATATTTATAAAGACGTGACAGACGCCCCCAGACGCCAGCAAATCATACTCACATGTTCTGGTCTTGCCCTTCTCTGCAGTCTTACTGGGCAGCAACATTTAAATCACTTTCAGATGTAACAGGGAAGAATATTAAACCCAGCCCTCTGACAGCTCTGTTTGGGGTTAGTCCACCATTAGTATAACTCTGTTCTGGAGACAGATTTATTTGTTTTTGTGACTTTACTGGCTAGAAGATAAATACTAACTCAGTGGACATCATCAGTACCTCCCTCTCACTCCTCGTGGATAAAGGAGGGCCTTAGCTTTGTCAAACTAGAAAAGAAATTAGGTGTACGATGAATAGTTCTATTAAGAAATTTGAAAAACCATGGACCCCTTTTTTTTGAGTTTGTAGGAAAGCTTACCTACCCCACTATCTGTAGTATCGCCATAGGAGATACACTGCAGAGCGCTAGGTAAATGGTACAGTGGATGACTTAAACATTTGTTCGAATTTCTCCAA
>CM067488.1:20735423-20771881 GCA_034552555.1 Semaprochilodus insignis
CTGGTGTCACTCCACCTCCACCCCTACCGCACCATCTGCAGGAACTGTGTGAGAATATTCAAACTGCATGGGATGGATTATCACAGGACACCATTAGGAACCTCTATAATTCAATGCCGAGACGTCTGGCATGTTGGGTTAGCACACAAGGCGGCCCGATGCCATACTGAGAGACAGAGACATACTTCTGTATGTGTAGCTCAATAAATATTACCCATATCAGTCTAAATGTATCATCATTTATTGATCCTGGTAACCTGGTAATCCATCTTCCTTCCCAATAGCACTGCAATCCCACACTTCCTTCTGGGTACAACTATTGATGAGTGTATGTACATGAACAGTATCTTATATCGGAATCAGTCCAGAATTCCTGTATCGGAGCATACACAGCTACAACTATTCCTTTAACATGGATTTACTCCTGCACATGCCCACACACAACAGAGCTGTTTGTGAACTTTAAGCTACACGCAGTTATGAGATCATCATCAGAACCTCATCACTGGGCAGAAAGTCACTCACTTGGAGCAATGCTGCCAATGATTCATGCACAACACCTACTCGCAGCGCAGAGGAGCCAACAACCGTAACGCAAACCACAGCACCAAGAAACCAGCGGCACGCAGAGCCAAGTGAACATCTGTTAGCACTCGCAAAGGTCCTTACACCATGCTGAAGTTTCTGCAGGACTGACCCGAGAGATCATCTCTCATATCAGCCCAATTAGCCAATCCACCCCACATCAAGGGCCGGATGATCCCGCTTTACTATTGTCCCGTTATCAGCTCCATCACCACAGGAGACCTTTAATCCGACCTCCACTCTCAGCAGGTTTTACCCAACTAATCTGGGATTACTCCAACCAAACACAACACTGCAGGATTACAGCGAACCCAAGACAAAGGCTTCAGAGGCGAGCGAGTAAAGGTTAAGGCTCTATTTCTGAAAAAGTGGCCTGTTTAATCTCGTGCGGCAGCGTTTCTGATCTGAATTTCAAGCAGAAGAATGAAAAGAATCAGGTAGTCCAGGAAAAACACAGCCTGAGCCAGCTCTTGCAGGTCGGGGAGCCGCAGTGTGCTGCACAGAGGCATTTCTTGCTCTATCTCTGCTTCTGATGGACGCCGTTGGACACCACACTCAGGCCGCTGGGTGACCTTTTCAACACATCACTCACGAGCCGATAATGGAGCTCTACAGGCCAACGAGGAGACTTTCCAGAATTCTATTTACTACCACACAAGAACCACTTCGGGTTCTCTACACAACAGGGCTGGAACAAGGGCTCCACTCATACTGCCACCATTCTGGTAGGCAGCTTCTGGCTTCGTATTAACCGATATATTGACAGTATTGCTTGATTTTATATGATATTTGGTGCAATGATAAC
The DNA here is from genome assembly GCA_034552555.1 of Semaprochilodus insignis. Classification (NCBI taxonomy): domain Eukaryota; kingdom Metazoa; phylum Chordata; class Actinopteri; order Characiformes; family Prochilodontidae; genus Semaprochilodus; species Semaprochilodus insignis. Next base: position 20,736,814 of record CM067488.1, read on the forward strand.
AAATGAAAGCTGAAACCTATTGGCTGGGATATTCCCACTATGTTCCCACTGCTGCATCCCAAACCGCATACTAGCACACTCGATGGGGTGTTAGGTAGTGCAGTGGCATTAGAAGTGCACTCATTAGTGCAGTAGGTGAAGAAGTGTGTAGTTTAGGACACAGCGTTAGATCAGCCAGCAGCTCCAGCAGCTCCAGTGTCTGATTATAACTCTGCTGTGCTGCTCATCGGCTGATCATTTATGGCGTTTCATGATTAACGATCATTTATTGAGGTACACTGACGCTGGCTTCGTATTTGCTAGCTGCCGCTTTCGCATGAAGGCCCTGAAAGTATCTGCAGCACCATTTAAAGGGCAATGGAAAATCTGAATAAGAAGCTGGCGGACAAGACGGCAACTCCAGCCTAATTGTGTTTATTTTGAGAGCTGAGTGTTTATTCGCTCTTGGTGAAATCCCACTTGAATTTCCTGAACTTCAGAGGTGTGCAGGTTATACACCAGTCAAGCTAATCTACTTATTGTAACTGCATCTAAAGGGTCAACATACTATTTCACATGCAATCGTGTCTGTTTTGTTTGGTCATTGTCCACCTGCAGGGTTGTAGCTCCAGTAACGGTGATGAGACGAGCTCTACAGGAGCACAGTAGGACCTTTGGTACCAAAATGATGGTGGGGCGTTACTAGCGATGTAATCCAATACTAGGGACACTTTTCGACCTTTTTTTTTCCCTATTTACACTCATCATCAAAAGAACAGTTGTACAAATAGTTGCACCCAGTAGGAATCAACCGATAGGTTTGACAACGTGAGACATGCAATTGGTTCACACCCAGCTGTGCATGTGATGTAAGCAAGGACGGGCCTTATCACTGTACCTGTCTGACCCAACAGCAACAATTGCAGACATTCAGCGAGCGGTGAGGCCCTCCATGAGTCATCCTGTTAGTGTCAGCACCATTGGCAGACGGCTGTACCACGCAGGACTACATGCACACAGACCGTTACGACGACTGCCCTTAACACCGCGTCACCGTCACCAAAGACTGCAACGGTGTCGTGCCAAACTGTCATGGAGTGACTCAGAATGGCAGCGGGTCATCTTCAGTAACGAGTCCCGCTTTTGTCTTGGTGGAGACGACCAACAAATCCGTGTGTGGAGGCACCGTGGTCAGCGCCAAGATGAACAGTTTATCGTCATGTGTCACACGTCCACAAGGCCTGGTGTCACTCCACCTCCACCCCTACCGCACAATCTGCAGGAACTGTGTGAGAATATTCAAAGTGCATGGGATGGATTATCACAGGACACCATTAGGAACCTCTACAACTCCATGCAGAGACGTCTGACATGTTGCATTAGCCCGATGCCATACTGAGAAACACTACTTCTGTATGTGTAGCTCAATAAATATTACCCATAAAAAAAAACATTAATTTTCATATTGATACTTGATCAGCTTTATTGGGAAGAACTGATCATGCTGAAAGGATAATAAGAGAAACAGGACTGGTGACAGGCGATAAAGGATTCGGCATTGAGGAAAGAAACACCACTCATAGCAGAGAAGCAGGAAGACCAGGAGGCCCTTATAAGGAAAAGAACAGAGTGAAAAGATGAGACTTCAGCTCAATACGAAGGCGACTGAGGTTATGATGATGGGAAAGAGCACCAGCTTTACCATTACTGGAGACGATGTGGAAATTGTGAACCGCTTTGTCCTGATTGGATCAATATTAACAGATGATCCAGTGCTCCAGAAATCTGACACAGACTGGGAGCCTGAAAACATCTTCAGCTGTAAGCGAGGTGCAAAATCCAGGGGACCCTAGAGGGTTTGGGACCCCGTAATTAACTCCCTGAATGTCTCAAAGTTTACATTCTGCAGGGTCCCTGAAAATAAACTAGTTATGACGTTAAGCTTGCGAAAACGCTCAGACGCTCAAATACAAACAGAGGAAATGATTACCTCTGAAAACCTTGTGTTGTAACTTATTTGTAAATTTGAAAACTTGCCAAATCTCTCAAGAGTTTGGTGAAAAACTCAGTCCCAGTCAGAGGCTGGGATCTGTAAGTTCTCAGTTATGCAATGAGGAGCAAATTACCAAACTAGTAAAGAGAATTTCCAGAAGAAGAACTGTTAAACAAAACATCTTGCAGCCATCAACACTAGCATCAGCGCCATTATGGTGAGTGAAGTAGCAGCCAGCCAACATGCGAGTGTGTGAAATACCGCCTGCTATTCGGGGGGTATTTCACACACTGACTGATGATGTGTCTCTAAACACAAGTATCAGAACTGTCCAGTCTATGGTCTTCTCTGTGGCACTTTATGGACGTAAACACTGGACAATATGAAGTGGTACAGGTAACGAGACAACAAAGAAAACAGGCGGATGGATCCTCGACCAAATCAGGCCTCAACTCTCATTCATAGCCCACATAAACACACCGAGACTCTTACTCTGGACGTACTATGAAAAGATCTAGCTCACTGAAAAAGACTGTTCTGATTTGAACTACTGGAATTGAGGGAAAGTGGACGACCAGCAGCAAGATGGACAATCAGAGAACCAGCCATTCAGAAGGCTAAAAGATCCCAACGGAAGACAGAACATTCTGAAGAAACACCAGACCTGACCTGACAGCAGTCACCGCTAAATAATCACTTCATAGCAGTGTGCACTAAAATGCTGATTGTATCTGGCAACCACTGGTTCTGTTAAGTGAGTCGGATCAGCTGGAGATAAGTTCACCAATATCATTCCACTTGTTAAGTTCTCTAATGGCTCTTCAACCACTAGGACCAACAAGCCCCAAAACTGGTTTCAGTCACTGATGTTATCTATTACAAGTTGCTTTGCATATCTTCTTGAGCAGTTTCGCTGGATGAATTTTAAGAGTCCAGAATCAGTCCATCATCAAACAAAGGCAAGTGGAGGTCAAAAAAGAGCTAGAGCTAAAACACAAGAGCTAAAACAAGAGCTAAAACAGGAGCTAAAACAGGAGCTAACACAAGAGCTAAAACAGGAGCTAACACAAGAGCTAACACAAGAGCTAACACAAGAGCTAAAACGGGAGCTAACACAACAGTTAAAACAAGAGCTAAAACAAACAGGAGCTAAAACAAACAGGAGTTAAAACAAACAGGAGCTAACACAAACAGGAGCTAACACAAACAGGAGCTAACACAAACAGGAGCTAACACGAGCTAAAACAGGAGCTAAAATGAGAGCTAAAACGAAAGCTAAAACAAACAAGAGCTAAAACAAGAGCTAAAACGAGAGCTAAAACGAGAGCTAAAACAAGAGCTAAAACAAGAGCTAAAACAGATACTAAACCAAAAGCTAACAAGAGCTAAAATAGAAGCTAAACCAAGAGCTAACACAAGCGTTAAAACAAGAGCTACAACAAGAGCTACAAGAGCTAACACAGGAGCTAAAACAAGAGCTAACACAAGCGTTAAAACAAGAGCTACAACAAGAGCTACAAGAGCTAACACAGGAGCTAAAACAAGAGCTAACACAGGAGCTAACACAAGAGCTAACACAGGAGCTAACACAAGAGCTACAACAAGAGCTACAACAAGAGCTAACACAGGAGCTAACACAGGAGCTACAACAAGAGCTAAAACAGGAGCTACAACAGGAGCCAACACAGGAGCTAACACAGGAGCTACAACAAGAGCTAACACAGGAGCTACAACAAGAGCTAACACAGGAGCTAACACTGGAGCTACAACAAGAGCTACAACAAGAGCTAACACAGGAGCTAACACAGGAGCTACAACAGGAGATAACACATTACTACTGGCAACCCTGATCTGGCTCTAAAAGAGGAGTGAGCGGTGCATCAGAACAGAAACAGTGCCATCTTAAATGCTGTCTTAAAAATGAAGCAACTTTCTGGTGAACCTTTCAGTGAACAGGGCAGTGATGAAGGTCTTTAAGCCATGTAAACAGCTCCATGTAAACCCGCCCTCTAACAAATCAACCTCCAAAACCACAACCACCAGAGCGTCCGAGGAACAACAGTCACATTCCTCTCACTACCTCTAGGATATAATGAGCTGGAGTCTTGTTCTTGGTTCTGGTCCTAGTTTGAACGAATACAGTGACCAGGTTTACTCAAATCACCAAGTCTACGGACACTTTGCGCTGGTGGGCATGGCTAAAAACTTAATTCCATAATTAGCACATGGGCAATATAACCGTGTGCCTGAACCACATAGAGCACTGAGGAGTGTGTTAGTGTAGTACATAAAGTACAGGAGTGCCACAACTTACGATCTAATGGTCCGATTCTGTTTCAGACCCGAATCCCTCCTCAGCAGAGCAAAATAACGACTAATAACTTAATAAAACACAAGTTATTAATATTTGAGAAAATGAGTGATTATTTCACCCCTACTGAGCTCTGTGCCGAGTACATTTAGAACCGGTGTGGCAAAGTAAATGTGCAACTTCACAGAGCGCTTCCTGCTGGATAGGGAACTGTGTGATGCGAACTTGTGGCGAGCGTCTCTGAGCATCAAACCAGCTACAACTGTGACATTTCAGTAAAACCACAAACAAATAACAAGTCATTTCAGTAAAGCGGCGACTGCAGAGCCAAACGAGCTTCACAATAGACTGAGAGAGAAAACAATCATTACTCAGACGACGGCTGCTCCTCAGACACTCTGATGACACACTGATGAGTGCCAAATAAACCCAGCTTCAAACACTACTTCACCAAAACCACTTGGTTCCGTTTTTTATTATCATACTACCAGTAATAGGACATCTCAGGTGTTCACATGTTGAAAAAATTCTTCTTTTATCTATTTATGTTAATTAATTATATTTTTATTGGTTTTATTTCATCGTTTTGATCTCACATGTCTTATGCGTTTTTGTCTTATTTTGGTAACCTAAACCTAATCATATAATGCTCAGCTACACTGTAAATGAAGTCACTCTCAATGTATGCTGACTTTAAAGGAGCAATATGTAAGATTTTTGAGTTTAAATTTCCAAAAATGTACTAAAATTATCAGCAGAATGTAAAGAACTGACCATTTTGATGGTGCGTCAAAGATCTCTCTGAGTTACAGAAATATCTACTTGCATGCTAACCAGCTAGCCCCGGCCCATCCTGTCTCATAATACCACTTTGGACCTGAAGGCTAAGTTACTGTAGTGTTGAGTCAAATCAGTCCAACATGAGAGGATAAAGAAGAAGTAGCGCTGCTGCCCCGACAGCGTATTCTAACCTCTTGTCAATCATGTTGAAGGTCAAAGTTTAAAGGCAGGTAGCCAATGAAAGGAACAGTAAACATGACAATGAAGCTCTTGGCGAGCGACCACCATCGCTGTCCACACTTGGCAAGAACCCATGTTTGGCAGCAAACAAAGGAATGATATCGATAGAAGGCAAACAGGTTAACACGGGTGTTGCTTTCCACCGCTGGAGACATTCCTGGCAAGTAGGAAAGACGTTTGATGCTGAACTTGCATCGTTTCCTCTCCACTGATAAGTAAAAAGCTTCAATGTTAACACTTATCTTCATTTCTTAGAATAAGGGTGGACAACACAACTTTCTGGTGATATGTTCCCCCCCTATTGTTTGGAGTTTGTTTGGATGAATCTGACAGGTTGCGTCATCTTACACATTGCTCCTTTAAATAAAAGTCGATTCATCTTACACATTGCTCCTTTAAATAAAAGTCGATTCATCTTACACATTGCTCCTTTAAATAAAGCTGATTAATCTTACACATTGCTCCTTTAAATAAAGCTGATTAATCTTACACATTGCTCCTTTAAATAAAAGTCGATTAACTGAAATAAATATGTGTGAGAAACGTTCTCCTCACCCTCTCTGCAACAACACCAGCAGCCACATTAGCACCAAAAATTAGAAAACTATTTTACCAGGTGTTAAACAGTTAAGAGTCTGTACTTACTTTCAGCCTCGGTAAGTCAGAATAAGAGCTTCATTATAACAGCCTCCTTCTAGTACTCTGCACTTTACATGCACTGTCTATACATGCATATGCAAATACCACAAAACAGCAGCCCCGCCCCTTCTTCACAAAATCACTACAGACATCTTTGAACACCAAAACAAGGTTACGTTAGTCAACCCGCCCCTTTAAATAGGCACGTCACAGTTACTACACATAGACCTGACTGCAGTTTAGTGTAATCGCAAATCTTGACTGCGATTAGTTTATATATCGGATCAAAACACACAGAACGTGAGACGGACAATCGTGACAGGTCAACCCTGAAACCCTGAAATCTTCCTCTGGGTTTGTTCCGGCTTTGAGCAGCCTCCCGGATTCCCAACCATGACACTATCACAACAATACAGAGAGGAGCTCACTACGAGGCATTATCTTTCCAGGAATTTGGGAGGAAAGGCTGCGAGGCTGAAGGAGATGAGCACATGCAGTGTGTAGGGTAAAGAAAGGAACCAAACGGGAGAGAAATCCTTCATCTGTGAAGCGTCAAGACTCAGGGCCTCTCTGGCAGGAAGGGAGGAAACCAGCCTTCCATCCAGCTACACAGACGCAGCCGCTGTCAGGACAAAGATACGGGCTGGTTATGCAGGTCACAGCAGCTACTAACACCTCAGAGCTGTCAGCCGTCCTCTGGAAGCTTCTGGACATTTTCCAGCCTGACTCCGACACGGTGCAGTAAAGAGATCTACACGCTGAAATTCAAGTCCATATACTGTTTGACAACACAAACGACCTCTCCAACAAGCGTCTCCATACGGAACCTTTTAAACCACTGATTAGCCTCTAATGTACATGAGTTCTTTAGCGGTTCAGTAGACAAGATACCCAGAACTGTGACAGTTCAAATAACCTCCAGGAATGGCTGGACGGTTCTGCTCCATGAGTTTTGTTATTGCTCCCAGAACGATTTAAATCGGTTTAAATACACAGTTAAACTAACTTCTTTGAATCTTCATCTTCAACCCCTAGTGTAACCATGGGAATGAGTGTAACTTAACCATGGGAATGAGTGCAGCGCAACCATGGGAATGAGTGTAACGTAACCACGGGAATGAGTGTAACGTAACCATGGGAATGAGTGTACCTTAACCATGGGAATGAGTGTACCTTAACCATGGGAATGAGTGTAGCGTAACCATGAGAATGAGTGTAGCGTAACCACGGGAATGAGTGTAACGTAACCACGGGAATGAGTGTAACGTAACCATGGGAATGAGTATACCTTAACCATGGGAATGAGTGTACCTTACCTATGGGAATGAGTGCAGCGTAACCATGGGAATGAGTGTAACGTAACCACGGGAATGAGTGTAACGTAACCATGGGAATGAGTGTACCTTAACCATGGGAATGAGTGTACCTTAACCATGAGAATGATTGTACCTTAACCATGGGAATGAGTGCAGCGTAACCATGGGAATGAGTGTAACTTAACCATGGGAATGAGTGCAGCGTAACCATGGGAATGAGTGTAATGTAACCACAGGAATGAGCGTAACGTAACCATGGGAATGAGTGTAACGTAACCATGGGAATGAGTGTAACGTAACCATGGGAATGAGTGTAACGTAACCATGGGAATGAGTGTACCTTAACCATGGGAATGAAGCAGAAACGTGGCGTAACAAATAATGCTTAAATTGTAATTTCAGTATTTAAAAACTGACATCTCATATGGTTATCCTAGTACCTGTAAACCCCTCTAACCACAACCAAAAGAGGACTAGTAAAACAGGCAGAGAGTTACTGGTTATATTTTTATTATACCCAAAAAAATGATTGGCCAGCTGCAATGTCATTTGAGCTCTAACAGTCCACACAAAAAATGGACTTGCTTACTTTCTGATATTCCTAAAAACTGCGTTCAGTGAAAGTGACAGGCAGAAGCCGCTTCCTCAGCAGAGCGTCTGGGTGAGAACGCCAAGAGCTTCAGCAGACACGGCCTCGGCCAGATAAGAGCCGCTCTGTTGGAAAAATGGCAGAACAAGCATGACTCCTTCAGCGTGCTCGAGTGGACTGAACAGCTTTCTAAATCAGGGTCATGGGAGTCTACAGGCTAACAGGCTTCAGGGCTGAGCTCAATACAGCACTGTATCATCAATACACACTTTGATACATCAATCGACATGTTTGTGATCGCACTGATATTTCAAAACCTGCTTTAAAAATGAACCTTTCTGCATGTTAAGATGTAAACAGAGTCATTCAGAGTGGTCTGGTGTGAAATGCTCTGCTCTGGAGAAGCTTACAGAGTCAGAATTGTTCACAGTTTTGGTGATAGGAACCAGACGTCCACCTCCAAAAGCTCCCTCACAGAAAGTTATTACATGAAATGGTTATGAATGCACTGCCTGATGTCTGAGAGTTTTATAGTATAGTTTTATAATAGTCTCCGAGTCTCTACAATGAACCATTTCACATCACGCCATGATGACTCAATGACTTTGTTTACATTGCAGCAACTGGATTATGAAAACGTTTTAGAAAACGTGTGACTCCTCTATAAATATGGTCCATGTTTTCTCAGAGACCGCAACCGATTCTGAAGAAATTTATTCAGAATAAATGTGAATTTTATAACTTTATCGTTAAATTCAGTACTTTGATCATGTGGTACTAGTGTTTCTCAACAAAAACAATAGACAATACTTGATTCTGAATAACAATGTGAAATTATGTGCAATAAAAAAATGGTATTAATAGATGGTAACTACTATACAAGTGACTACATAAATTATTGTATAGGACAACAAGAATTGAATTAGTTTTACATAGTACGGAAGCAAGTTTGTTCTCTTATTGGGTGAGGGGGTGGAGTTAGGATAGCTGTCTAGTGGTCTAAATCAAGCATCCTCCCAGGCTTTGGGCAGCCCAGCTTCAAACCTGTTAAAACATGTTGTGGGGCCTTACTGTAAACGTAGTTGTTGGACATGAATGACTTAAACATACTCTTGCTATCTTTCTGGGACCATCACTACGGACTATATTAGAAGTTAAGTAATTATTTTGATGATTCACTGAGTAATTACATATATACAATTCAAAACAGCCGACATTTAACCCACTTCCTAAACATGCAACGAGCAACTACTAGTGAGCTCCTGCTGGTGTGGGTTTCCTCTGTTTCAATGGAGCACATATAAACTGGTGCTAAGAGCTAATAGAAATCGTTCATACTGCTGAAGAATGCTTTATAATGACTTGTAGAATCTCTGTTTATCAACTGCTTCAATAAGCCTGGCTCACAGATACTTAGGGAACCGAAATTATTTGTCCAAAAATGCAAAAAATACACTTTCCACTCAGTCAAAGTAGGCAACTCTGCCGTATCTGTGCTAGACGTGGACCAGATCTGTCTTGGGACAGGTGGGTCAAATGCATGTTGTAAATATGTGGGCCACCTTTGACTCAGACAGATTCACAGCAGCTCACATCTTAGCCAGATGTGGCCCAACTCCGCTTGCTATCTGGGGTTTAGCCTATTTAATTTATGCAATGGTGAGAAAGTGGCAAAATTAAAACGCTGGGAAAAAAAACATGTTCGGCCAAATGTTTCATTTTGTTCAGTTTCGGCTTCAGCCAACAAATTTCCATTCCGGTGCAGCCCTACAAATTTTAATCAATTATTTTTTTAATCATGTAATCAGGACCACACTATACCTACACTGACGTACCAGAAGTCATGGGATAACAGAATGTAAACTGATTACGGCTTGGGAACGCCCACACCTGTACAACTTGTGAGGCATGAGTGAGGCTAAGCGCTGACCAGTGTGCTTACGGAATGGCAACATGAATTATTGGAGCTCAAATGAGGCATGATGGTGGAATGCCTCAATTGGGCTCATGTTGGGCGAACGTGTAGGCCGCACTATTCGACGAACACACAGGTGTGGGTGTTCCCAAGCTGTCCCCTGAGGAAATGCAACTTCATGGTCAATTTGCATACTGCTATCCCATGACGTTTAGTATGACAGTGTATATCAACACAGCTACAACTGAAAATTACTATCATATCGTATGACACCAACAGACAATGTATTACGTTGTTGTCTTCATTCCAAGCAGACTAAAACTGCGTCTGCCCTCACTGTACACTAATGGTGGGGAATCTATTATTTGTGCAGGCTCCGCTGATCAATACTGCGGCCTGCTTTAGAGACTGCCCACTGACCCAGTGTTTAAAAAGCTCACTCAAGCGTAGAGTTGACTGACACAGCTTTTGGCACTGACAGTAGGGCTCTGTCCCAGATCACAGATCTGCTGCCAAATGTGAACCAGTCAGGTTCTTATGAGCAATCACTGAAGAAATGCATTCAATTTAACAGCCACTAAGATCAAAGCATATTGGACGCTGAGCACGATGACGGGAGATCATAAGAGATGACCCAGAGCAGTGACCGTTATCCTTACAGCTGCTGCAATGTACCCACATCCCATATCCCTTTGTTGGTATGTAAGACCTGTGATGTCCCATCACTATCACTATCCTCCCACATTTGTGTGGCTCCATGTACCATAAAACCCCTATATTATTTTAAAAGGATTTTAAACTAAACTAACACTTTATTAAAACAGAATTAAACAGGCTGTCATCACGATGTCTTTAAGACCAATATGTAAATGAGCTCTGTTCTAATTTGCAGTTTGTACAGTGCTTCAATAAAAGAAGCTGTCTTCAGTGTGAATGGGTGGGGCTAAAATGCTGTAGGTTGAATAGATGGATACATGTAAATGTGTTTTTAGCGACGTCACAAATACAATTCAAAACATTGTTTACTGAGTAATTCATAGTCGATATGAATCATGTGTAGTAGTCACCGGTTCAGGGGGATAATTGTTGGGCCATGCAGAGGTGATACGTCAATGCAGTTTTAACATATTATTATTATTGTTATTATTATTATTATTATCATCATCATCAAAGTCCCTTGTTTATAATTGGCTTATCTCCTCTATATGATCCAAGTGCCCCTGTTTTAGTCCTATATTATATATGTTCCTTACAATTCTATCTCAGTCCCTCACAGGTTCCTGTTTTGAGTCTGCAGTCCTCGCAGTAGTTCTACCTCAAGCTCTTTGGGTGGTTCCCCTTTTTGGTCTTAGTTCCCCTCATATCCTTTTTCAACCATGTGGAACCAGTTCCAGTTCAATTTGTGCATGTAATTTTGAACTGTTTGGTGCATTTCCACCAAAAATGAATAGGTTCAGAACCTGGAAAGTTCGCTCCCAGCTGGAACCAAAGAATAGTAGGTTCTTCAGCACAAACCTGCTCTACTGAACCCGTTAAAAACGGGCCCCCTTTTCCACTGGTTTGAGAGCTGAGCGATTACGTATCTTGAGGTGGGTGGTCCTTAGTCCGTAAGCAGAAGTTGATGGACAAGGCATATAAAAACAACATGGCAAAACATGTTCTTCAAATCTTGCTTTGAGAGTGTATATCTCACCATCCAGAATCAATTCTTTCGGCATCTGTGCTCAGCCCAGAGGGCTGTCATAGACAGCGATTCCCGAGTTTAGCTCAGTTCATCGTGCAGCGCCACGCCCCTTTGCGTCATGGGTTCCAGACCAGAGAGTTAACAGTGCCAGGACGTCGCCGGTCTTTATGGCAGCGAACCAGTTTTTTTTGCGGTGGAAAGCGCAGAGCGGTTCAAGGTTTTGACACCAGCACCATGTTGGTGGAAAAGGGCTACCAGTGGTCTCCTGAAGAAGCGCTTCTACATCTTCTCATCACCAGTAGCTGATCCATACTTGCTTTCTGGATACAAACTAACATCTGGAATAACAGCACAAGCGCTCGCAGGTAATCTATACCCTATCTCTTGGTTCCAAAACGAGCTGGTGCAAACTCAAGACTGGTTCCCCGGACAGCACCAAGGTTCTACAAAGCCTGAAAGGAACCAGTTCAAGGACTAGGGGTTATTTTTTGGTGGAAAAGGGCCATCAGTGGTTCTTCCTAATGCTTTTAGCGAGTCTCTCCATTTGAGTCTTGGTTCCTCCCATTGGTTCTTTTCCATGTACTTAGGGAGTCTCTCCTTTTGGGTTTCAGTTCCTGTCAAATTACCTTTTCATACACTCATCCTCAAAAGAATAGTTGCACAAATAGCTGCACCCAGAAGAAATCAACCTACAGGTATGAAACTTGGTGGGCAGGTTTGACATCATGAGACAGGCAAACGATTCAAGTTTCACACCGAGCATGTGACATAAGCAAGGACGAGCCTTATCGCTGTACCTGACTGATCCAACAGCCACAACTGCAGACTTTCAGTGAGCAGTGATGTCCTCCATGAGTCATCCTGTTAGCGTCAGCACCATTGGCAGATGCCTGCATGAGGCAGGACTACATGTATGCAGACCGTTACGACAACTGTCCTTAACACCACGTCAATATCACCAAAGACTGCAATGGTGTCGTGCCAGACTGTCATGGAGTGACTCAGAATGGCAGCGGGTCATCTTCAGTGACGAGTCCCACTTTGTGTTGGTGAAGACAACCGACGAATCCGTGTGTGGCGGCACCGTGGTCAGCGCCAAGATGAACGGTTTGTTATCACCCATTACACGTCCAGAAGGCCTGGTGTCACTCCACCTCTGCCCCTACCGCAAAATCTGCAGGAACTGTGTGAGGATATTCAAGCTGCATGGGATGGATTATTGCAGGACACCATTAGGAACCTCTACAACTCTGGCATGAGACGTCTGGCGTGTTGGTTAGCAAACATGGCGGCCCAACGCCATACTGAGAGACACTACTTTCACACAGTTCATGTATGAACACTAAAACCTGAACAAAAAAGCTCATTTTGAAGTCAATATTTTTGTCACCACCTACATATGTCCACCTATTCAACTCTTGGCAGTTTAGCCCCAACCCAGGAGGGGAACTCCACCTATTTCAGCACATGCTTGATATAAACATGTTCATAAAGTCATTCAGAGAGGGTTTGGTGTGAACTGGTTGATTGTAGAGACTCAGATTCCCTTACAGTGGTGGTGGGGGTGGTGGTGGGAACCAGGGGTCACCATGTCTACAACACACATACAGACACTTTATTTACTGTCCAAAACCTCCAGTGAACCTACATGGGTCTCTTCTGAGTTTATATATGGAATGTTGGGGGGGAATATATATGGGAAAACAGACCTTGGTAAATGGTACAACACACCTTTTAGGCTACAATCTTCACAATACTCTCATGCAACAACGCCCCAACTTTCTATGAGGGGAGTTTATCAGCTATCACCTCCTGTGATCGTTTCATTATGCGTGAATTTTGAAAATACTGGTGGAGTTCCTCTTTAAAGGCAAAGTAGGCAGCAAGAAAACAGCCTGTGAATTTTTAAGTGAGGCTGGAAAAAGGTTGCTTACCCACATAAATGCCACCGGAATAAAAATGGACTAAAAATGAAATGCATGGAAATGGAAGAGATTGGAAGAGACTTGACCCCTTTAAAGGGGACAAGTAGCAACAATGCCACCAGCTGCACAGCAGGAATGGATCTCAGCTGAGCTGTCAGGGAACCCAACTGTCCACACGGCCATATTGGATGGCAAGAAGCTGAGGTTGCCTCTTTAATCGAATTCCCCCGTTCCACCTCAGGCACCAGAATGGAACTGCTGCACCATTTAAGGTGGAACGGGTGAATTCGAACACGAAGCCAGCTCCAGCCTCCTCACGTTGGAGCATCCCACCCATTCACATCCACAGTGCTAGAGCGCTGCTAGTGCTGCTGCTGCTGCACAAACCCCACATGCTCGAGCTCATAAACGGTTTGAGCGCGCGCATGCTCGCGCGAACACACACAAACACAATCTCAGGCAATGCCAGTCTGGTTGTTGCATATAGGACCATTTTCCGGCGGGTTATCCTGCATATATCCAGCTGCTTAGTCTCACTGATTGGACCGTTTGTGCTTCAATGCAAAGGGAAGCGCCATTGCAAAGGCTTTAGGAGAGCAGCACGCGGGATAAAACGACAGGAACAACAGTATTCCCTGGAAAACAGCAAAGAGCAGTCAGTACTCACTCAGCAGGCTGCTCGGGTCCTCTGGGGGGAGAAGCGTGCTGCTTCGAGCCTCGCCTTCAGTAAGGAAATAGACCCAAACAGAGGACAGTATTGATGGTGTTGACAAGCTGTGTTGACTTGTAGGCGTGCGTGCACAGCTCGCGCGGCAGATGTTGACTCCTCTCGTGCACTCGTAGCCCTTGACGTAAGATTCTGTTTGTTTGTTTTTGTTGTCCTGTTTTTGCCCAGCCCGACCATGCATATGTCTCGTTTCTCTCTCCCTCTCCCTCCAAAAAGCACAAGCAGCTCTCTCTCTCACACACACACCCTCCTTCCCTCCCTTTCTCTCCCTCTCTCTCACATGGTGTAGGTGCGTAACGGATGATGGAACGAGGGCGGGCGCGCGAGCGCTCGCACGCACGCACGCGCCGACGCACCAACACGTATACAGCCCTATCACCTCTTTGTTTATCGCGCTACTCTTATTATTATAATTACTGCTATTATTGCTTTTATCGCTTGGTTTTCTTTTCCCCACACCCGTTTTCCGTCAGACTCCACCCCCTCCGTATGCTGAGATTGGTTAAGGGGCGGGGCTTGTCTGAAAATAGGTGGGGGAACAAAGGACAAACAAAAAAGGGTGTTTGGAGGGATGCTTCTGTTTGTTTGCTGTTCAGCCACTTGCTGAGGGAAGCTGTACGTGGGAATCTGATCTACGCATGTTCAGTGGGCATACAGAAGCAGTACCTACCTTGTGGCTCCACGCACTGGCCATTTTAATGGAAACATCTACCTTGTGGGTCCACTAACTGGCCACCTTATGGGAAACACGTACCTTGTGGTTCCACCAGCTGGCCACTTTAAAGGAAACACCTATTTTGTGGGTCCACTAACTGGCCACCTTATGGGAAACACGTACCTTGTGGTTCTACCAGCTGGCCACTTTAATGGAAACGCCTACCTTGTGGTTCTACTAACTGGCCACATTACTGGAAACACCTACCTTGTGGGTCTACTAACTGGTCACATTATTAGTGATACATACCTTGTACGTCCATGCACCGGACACTTTATTAGGAACACCTACGTTGTGGTTCCACCAACTGGCAACTTTATTAGAAACACCAACCCTGTGGTTCCATGCACTGGCCATTTTATTAGAAACACCTACCATGTGCTTCCATACACAGGGTTACACGGTTAGAAACACATCTCATGGGTTCACTAACTGGCCACTTTATTAGAAACACCTAAATTTTACTTCCACTAACTGGCCATTTTATTAGAAACACCTGCCTTGTGCTTCCAGTAACTGGTGGCACTTCTGGACGTCTGGTTCCTATCACCAACACTGTGAATGATTCTGACTGGTTAAGTTTCTTTAGAATGGAGCTTCTCACACCAAACCACTCTGAGTGCCAACCATTTATTGACGCAAATCCTTTGAGGATGAAATGATGATGCGGTAAGTGAAGTGAGGGGATATTTTTAGAAGGCTTTTCACGTGACTTTCATCTTCATACAACATAAACATGTGACACAGATATAAGACAGACACTGTGGTTTGATAAAACAGTGAAATGGTGATTAAATCCTGCTCCTATAGTCTTCAGTGTCATCGATGTGCAATAGCACCAGGGCATTGCCTTAATAAATCACACCCTCTAGTGGTGATACACATTCATACACCTCTGAGTCTGTACTCAGAGGATACATTCTGTCTGAGACCCTACATTCATTTCACTTCCAGTTAAAACGGTCATTCAGTACATGCCATTCATCTTTCTTCAGGAGATGTTTGTGAGGAGGTTAGAGATAAGATAATCCACGTGCATAAGGAAGGAGAACGTCAACGTGAAAAAATTAGATTCCTCATAACCACTGGAACATCTGGTAGACGCCCCAACACTGTCCCCAACAGATAAACAGCACTTACTGCTTTCATCTTTGAGAGAGAGGAGAACATCAAGCTCCACTCCAGCTTCAGATCTGAGAACATCCACAGGTGTCTCTGTCCATCCTTCCTCTGTGAGAAGACACCTCAACACTATGGGGGTCTGAAAGGATGTGTAGCTGTTCAAGAAGCTCCTCACTAAGAAAAGGAGACATTCAACACATCAAACAAAGAAGCTGCTAGTGTTGTCATAAGAACATAAGAAGTCCTGTGGGCAGCGTCCTGTAACCACTGATGAAGGACTAGAGGATGACCAACACTGCACTGTGCAGCAGCAAATGAGCTATCGTCTCTGACTGTACATCTACAAGGTGGACCAGCAAGGTAGGAGTGCCTAATAGAGTGGACAGTGAGTGGACACAGTGTTTAAACACTCCAGCAGCACTGCTGTGTCTGATCCACTCACATCAGCACCACGTCAGTGTCACTGCAGTGCTGAGAATGATCCACCACCCACATAATACCTGCTCTGTGGTGGTCCTGTGGGGGTCCTGACCATTGAAGAACAGGGTAATAAAGTATACAGAGAAACAGATGGATAACTAGAATCTGTTTATTAAGTTGTTGCAGAGTAAACGAGGGCACAGGTGTCATTCAAGGACAAGACGCTCATTATGTGTATTCACTCACACTTATCTTTTAACAGCTTTTATTGCTCACCGCTTTCATCATTCTCCTTCAGAACCCCCCGTATAACTTATTTATTTACTTACTGTTTATTCTTATTATTTAATCTCACTGTGCAGCACACAACACTAATAATGAACAAATGATGATTTAAAACGGTTTGAATGCTTAATAAGATAATCATGTTTGATAAACAATGTTTGATTTCTTTATTCAAGAGTTATTAATTACTATATGAAACTGTTTAATTTCTCACTTAAAGGGAAGACTTCACCAGTTACTGCATAACTACTGCATACCCTCATCATCAGTTGCACAAATAGTTGCACCCAGAAGGAATCAACCCACAGGAATGAAACCTGGTGGGTAGATTTGACATCGTGAGACATGCGAATGATTCAAGTTTCACACTCGGCCGTGCATGTGACGTAAGCAAGGACAGGCCTTATCACTGTACCTGACTGGCGCAACAGTCACGATCAGTGATGCCCTCCATGAGTCACTGGCTGCACAATGCAGGACTACATGAACACACAGACCGTTACGACGACTTGCAGTCACCACGAGTTAAGACACCACGTCAACATCACCAAAGACTGCAATGGTGTTGTGCCAGACTGTCATGGAGTCACTCAGAATGGCAGCGGGTCATCTTCAGTCCTGGTTTTGTCTTGGTGGAGGCGACCAACAAATCCATGTGTGGAGGCACGGTGGTCAGCGCCAAGATGAATGGTTTGTTGTCACACGTCCAGAAGGCCTGGTGTCATGCCACCTCCACCCCTACCGCACAATCTGCAGGAACTGTGTGAGAATATTGAAGCTGCATGGGATGAATTATCACAGGACACTGTGATAGGACGTCTGGCATGTTGCATTAGCAACCATGGCGGCCCGACGCCATACTGAGAGACACTACTTCTGTATGTGTAGCTCAATAAATATTGCTCATATCAGTCTAAATTTATAATTTACTTTATCTTCCTTCCCATTAGCACTGCAATCCCACACTTCCTTCTGGGTGCAGCTGTTTTTTTGATGCTGAGTGAATTTAAAAAGTTGATATGGACACTCAGGAGACATGTAGGTTCACTGGTGGTTTTGAAACTAAATAAAGTGTCCATACTGGTGTTGTAGACATGATGACTCCCGCTCCCATCACTGCCAGTGTAAAGGCGTCTGTACAATCAACCATTTCACACTAAGCCCACTCTGAATGACTCTGTTCACATCATAACCACTAATATTCTGCAGAATGGTTCTGTGGAGTTCACATTTGAGATGCCATTGTGTGCTACTCCTGTGCAACATGCAATTTCAGACCTAACCTGTAGATGGCGCAACGGTTCCATTCATACATCCCTCCTTTTCTCAAGGGGAAGTGGGGGGTGTACTGAGGCCTCTAGAGTAGGTCACATGAGAATAGATCTCAGCACCACCAGTGGATACAACATCTTTCAAGTTCAAATCAATGCTGGCGTACACAAGACAGCATTTAAAAGAGCCCACAGGCTGCGTTCATAATATTTCCCCTGAGGTACAATCACTTAACATGTTCCATCCTCTCTTAATCCCTTATAATATGCCTTTAAGACTCACCTATTCAATGACCTGTGTCCTGATTAGCTGCCCTCTATTGAGCCAAGCAATTCAGGCGTAAACCCTGCCTAGAACTTCAGTATGAATGGGCGGGGCTAAACCACAGGTGTCACCGCCAAGGATGACTGGGGTTGCCATTCTGATGTCTCCGTATTTACTGATATCTCTCTCCTTCTCTTCAGTAATATTTACCCCCACACAGCCCAACACCGAGAGCAACACCCCCACCAAAGCTGCCCATGTAACCAGTCTATATAGAGCCGGACCTTTTTTTGGGGTCTGTTCCAGCTAGCAGGGAACACTCGCAGAACTTTGGCTAACGTTACCGACAAGTTCTAAGAAAGCTTCAAAGAAAGTGTTTTAGTCTAATGTTCACAGAACGTTTTATAGATGTTCATGATGTCATATAATGCTCCTATAAGGTTAAATGCTGAGCCAAAACTGCAACGTTCAGAGGATATTCTGAGGATGCTTTGAGTATGCCGTCAGGGCCACAGATTGGGTGACATGGTAACAAGTGAAGAACATTCTCAGCACAACATTCAGACAATGCTTCAAGGATGTTACTAAGACCTGAGATGACTGAACGTTCATAGAGAACGTCCTCCTACCTTGAGCAGGAACATTCTGGGAACCAAGAGAAAACTTCCCACTGAAAACATTCATGGAAAATTGCGTTGCATATTCTCAGACCATTTTTAGAACAAACCATTTCTAGCTGGGGTGCGTGTGACATTGATTTTATTTTAATTTAGGAATTTGGTCTTGTCTCGTCTCCAGTTAGGAAACCTTAAGCTACTCCATCACAGTCGATAATCAACCATAACCAAGCAAGCAACCATATGCACAAAGCTGAAATGAAAACACATGCTCAAAATAATGATCGAATGTAAGAAAATATTAGCAATCTAGACAGCTACTGTTACTGATGTAAAAAAAAGAAAAATGGTTCAAACAAAAATGTGATAAACTGGACGTACTAAATATTGTTTCATCATAGTGCCACTGCACCCCAGTTTCAGTTTCTAAACCCTGTGTGTCTGTATGTTCTAAAAAAACTGATGTTGGAAACATGAGAGACCTCACACATATGAAAATTTTTACCAATGTTATGTGCCTGATCGTTATTTGTCATTGAAGTCTGCTCTCTAAATGGTTTGCCCTGAAAGTTAAATACACTCATCATTAAAACAATAGCTGCACCCAGAAGGACGTGTGGGACTGCAGTGCTATTGGGAAGGAAGATAAAGATTACCAGGAACAATAAATGATGATACATTTAGACTGATATGATCAATATTTATTGAGCTATACATACAGAAGTAGTGTCTCAGTATGGCGTCAGGCTAACACAATATGCCAGACGTCTCAGCATGGAGTTGTAGAGGTTCCTATTGGTGTCCTGTGATAATCCATCCCATGCAGCTTGAATATTCTCACACAGTTCCTGCAGACTGTGCGGTAGGGGTGAAGGTGGAGTGACACCAGGCCCTCTTGATATGTGATGCATGACGCTGACCATGGTGCCTCCACACACAGATTCGTTGGTCGTCTCCACCAAGACAGAAGTGGGACTCGTCACTGAAGATGACCCGCTGCCATTCTGGGTCACTCCACGACAGTCCAGCACAACACCATTGCATTCTTTGACAATGCTGACGTGGTGTTGAGGCCAGTGTCTGTGTGCATGTAGTCCTGCATCGTGCAGCCGTCTGCCAATGGTGCTGGCACTAACAAGATGACTCATGGAGGGCATCACTGCTCGAGTGTGAAACTTGAATCAATGGCATGTCTCACAATGTCAAACCAACCCACCAAATTTCATTCCTGTCGAGTGATTCCTTCTGGGTGCAGCTATTCTTTTGAGGATGAGTGTATCTTACTGTTTACTCCACTACATTATGACCACATCTGTCCTTTCCTTTTGGCTTATGTGAGCATGAAACCGTAACATGTCCAAATGAAAGAAGTGTGAAGTGAGCCCACCAATCAGGGTACAGCGGTCACTTTGTTTCGAGCTTGTGTTGACCTGTTGGACAGAGCTCGGTTCTAGCTAATGGAACCTGTTCTCCTTCAGTGTTCTGTGCTTATGATCATTTGAATAGACGTCAGTGTCAGACTAATTAATGAGCTTCTATTAAAGACTGGTGGACTGAGAGACACTAGAGTCTCTTCACCTACACTGAGCTGATTAAGAGTCTTGTTCCAGAAATGATAATAGGACATTAGAGCCATAATAAATCATACTACTGTTACTCTCCATACTTAAGTACATTTGAAGGGAAATACTTTAGTACTTTTACTCCAGTGGAGGCCTAAAGGGAGGAGCTTCTACTTTTACTGGAGGAGTATTTCATCTTGGGGATCTCTACTTTAACTCAACTACATGGTCTGTGTACTTCATCCACCTCTGACGGTGTCTGCAAGTGAAAGCTCAGTTTTTGAAAGTAGATAAATGTAATGTCATCATGCTGGTTATAGTTCTAGTGAACTGCCACTGCAGAAATGAAGAAGAAGAGAGTTAAGACAGAAGTTAGGACATTTCTGGGGTTCTAGGACAGAATTTTGAAAACTTGGTCTAGTAAAGGTTGTACTGTTTTCGTATCTGAGTTTAGGATAAGATAATGCAGTTAGGAACTGTTGTTCTGAAACAGCTTCTGTCCTGAATTCTGTGCTAACCGAAGCTGCCATGATGTTAATAAGATCTCAGAGGTAAGATGTTGTGAGCCTGGGTGCTGGGCTGAACTCTGAGCACTTTTGTGGAACAAGCGTTTGTACGGTGAAATATTTTGAGCGCCAACTTTTAACATTCACAGTTTTACATGTGAGAAGTGATGCTCTGAGAATCTCTCGTCAGCTGTTTTCATTACACCCCACATTACACTCCCACTATGGCGCCTTCGCACAAGCTAATTGGCTCATTCTCTTTTACCTATCCATTGGTTATGAAGTACGCCTGTCTTCCGCTGCTCCCTTGGTCCAAACACCTAAGTAGACGTCACGGAGCTGCAGCTGGTTTTCCCCAGTCTTCCTGGTTCTATATGTAGCTGTAGACTTAATTACATCTCAGGGGGTTACCCCTGGTTTTCCTTCTAGCTCACGTAATCTTAGCTCAGAAGCTAACTGCTGCTGTTCTGCTTAAGCAGTTGGGGCGATATGTATGTCTTATGGAGGTACTGCCTTTACCCATTAGCTAGTCATTACTCAGCATCAAACAACAGGAACTACCGTTTTCCCCAGTTCTTAGCTGCCATTTTAACTACACCATGCTAATTTCAGCTCCGTGCAATTCTGTCTGGTGCTTATGGAAACCTAGCAAGGCCACCTGAGCCACTGTCAGCCTGTATCTAGAACCTGCTTTTGTGTGTTTCTTTAATTAGATCACAATGTTACATGATATTCGGGCAACACCAACCAATGGAGTACTTAAGTACTTTTTTGGTGTATCTGTACTGAGATATTTCCATTCTGGGGGTCTGTAATAGTGCGTGACCCACAGCCCCTGCAGGGTACAGGAGTGGTGTGTCACACCCTATGGGTAGTGTCGGGCGAGAGGCCTCAGGGCCTGGAAAAAGTTGGCCGGCACGAGAACTACAGATACTTCCCCTTCACCTTTATTCACACGACACAGACAGCTATTTACATATTTACAGGCGCGTACACCGGCCAAGGACAATGAATATAAAAACATTTTAGGTGCAACAAGTGATTATCCAATACACAGTTAATTAATTCCTTTTACAGGTCATGACTTTGTTGTTCTTAAATTCATTATACAATGTGCACATATCTATATACATAATCAACATAGTATAATTTCTGTACCTCCCTCCCCCTCTGCAGAGGTTAGACTAGCCCCGGTAAGTAAAAGCCTGAGTTTCGCTCTCATTACTCTTTTAGACCATACAGGTAAAGACTAGTCACGGGTAAGTATCGGCAAGTATATTCATCTTATAATATACACTGGTGATGTGTAGCTCTACATCATCATAGGGTCTTTTTTACTTTAACTCCTCTGCATTTAAAAGTCTAGTTTACTCCACTACGTTATGGCCAATTCTGTCCTTCCTTTTGGCTTATTTGGCAAATGATGATAAATTTAGACTGATAGGGGCAATATTTATTGAGCTGCACATACAGAACTAGTGTCTCTCAGTATTGTTTCGGGCTAACGCAGCATGCCAGACGTCTCAGCTGTAGAGGTTCCTAATGGTGTCCTGTGATAATCCATCCCATGCAGCTTAAATATTCTCACCCAGTCCCTGCAGATGTTGCAGTAGGGGTGGAGGTGGAGTGACACCAGGTCCTCTGGACGTGTGTCGCATGACAACAAACAGTTTATCTTGGCGCCGACCACGGTGCCTCCACACACGCATTCGTTAGTCACCTCCACCAAGACAAAAGCGGGGCTTGTCACTG
Organism: Semaprochilodus insignis; assembly: GCA_034552555.1. Classification (NCBI taxonomy): domain Eukaryota; kingdom Metazoa; phylum Chordata; class Actinopteri; order Characiformes; family Prochilodontidae; genus Semaprochilodus; species Semaprochilodus insignis. The sequence continues at coordinate 20,759,427 of CM067488.1, forward strand.
AAGATGACCCGCTGCCATTGTGAGTCTTTGGTGACGTTGATGTGGTATTTAGGACAGTCGTCGTAACGGTCCACGTGCATGTAGTCCTGCGTCGTACAGCCGTCTGGCAATGGTGCTGGCACTAACAGGACGACTCATGGAGGGCATTACTGCCTGTTGGGCCACTCCACACGGACATGTGAGACATGTGGGCTCCCAGATCGCTGGTGCGTGCCTTCTTCTGTCCACTGTCTCCAGCAGCGTGCTGTGTTAGTATTTGACAATACGACTGGTATGGCACACAATGCGTCGATAAGACCATCCTGCTTCCTGAAGCCCTATCATGCAACTCCTCTCGAACTTGCATCTAACTTGTGCATGTTTAGCTAAGCTGAAGTTTCTCGATAAGGGGGAGCTAGTTTTAACATGCAAGTTGCCAAAAACTCCCCACACCAGCAGTTGCATATGAATGCACGTGTTTGCAGTTGCAAATTCTAAAACGAGAAATCGAGTAGTTATTAAGTGACTCAAACTTAACATGATGTGGTTTTGTTGAAGATCAAAGACGGCAGGTCTAAGCTCCAAGAGTGGTAATTGATAATAATATAATTGATATTTCCCCAAGAAAGCATCTTGCTAACACATGGCCTCCTTTAGGGCAAATGATTCAAGCCATGAAAGGAAATAATCAGTTTCCTCTGTTTGCGTCAGGAACGTAGCAATGCCATTTTCTAAGCTTAAGCCTGTGCTGGTGAAAGCTCTAAGAGGACGCGGCCAGGTTTCCATTGGGCTGTTTTCCCAGCATAATCAGGTTCAAAATCAGGTTAGTGCGCTCTGAAGTGGGTTAGTGCAAATGCGCATTAAGGATCTCAATAGGTGTCAACAGCCACACGTCGGGAAAGAGCGTATCCAGGTAATTTATTTGTCACGCTTCAGTCTGTGATGGCCTACAGCAGCATCACGATTCCGGTCGCTGGAATGAGGTACGCAGGCAGCTCCTCTGTGAATGAGGAGCACCTTAAAGCTCTCCTCCTGGGGACATTAATGACTCAAATTGAGGCTTTTGAGAGCATTCAGCCTACAACCCACGTTCGGCTGCCTACACAAGCATGCATACACTAGTGTTTAGGAGCATGCTCGAGAAGCAATACCCTTAGTTATCTTATCTCTTTGTCCATATTCCAACCTGAGCTCAAGCCATTCTGACATTTGAAGGTCAGCGTTTAAAGATAAGGTACTAGAGGTGCACCGGTACTAGAAGGTACTAGAGATGCCCTGAAATTGAATTACCAGGCCTGATTAGATAACTAATTAGTTGTAATTGCTGGTCATAATATATTGGCATTCGATACATCGTGCAGCCCTACTTACTGCGGAAAGCACCCTTTCCCAGTGTGTAGACTCTCGCTCCCTCACCTCCCCCTCTCCCTGCCTCTCTCTCTCCAGCTGTAGAAGCTCAGGTATGGCCACGGGGCCTTGAACATTAGGATCAAACAACCTGCTCTGTCTACACCCACCGAGGCGAAACCCCCCTTTTGAAATTAATTATTGAGTCAAATCAAATGCTGAAGGTTTCCGTGGAGAGGAGAGTCGGGGCTATAGAGATTAGCACATCAATTTAATCTGTCCTCAAGGACAGAGGAGTCTGGGGTGTTTTTTTTATCCAGGTCAGAAGCATGAATGAAGGCTTGTCTGCAGAGAGTGAAGCTTTTGCATTGTAATGCAATGCAGACCTGCATTTCTCCAAGAATGTCCGGTCAAGACTGTCTGAGAGTGATACTCATTTTCGACTCATACTCATACACGCCCGTATATAAGCAGCTCTGCAGCTATGCTGTTTATTAGGGAATTAGGGAACCATTGATGTTCCATATAGTGCTCCTATGTAAGGAATTAGGGAACCATTGATGTTCCATATAGTGCTCCTATGTAAGGAATAGTGTTTAGGAAACCATCTGTGTTCCCTCTAATAGTTTTCAGTATAGTGTTCCTATGTAAGGAATAGTGATTAGGCAACCATTTGTGTTTCCTTTAGTAGTGTTCAGTGTAGTGTTCCAGTGTACGGAATAGCGATTAAGGAATCCGAGTGATTGTGTTCCGTATAGTGGTCTGATGAAGGGAATAGTAATTAGGGAACCATTTGTGTTCCGTATAGTAGTGTTTTATTCAGAGCTTCGGTGTCGGGAATAGAGATGGAAAATGAAGGAAGCTCTGGAGGTCTTCCCCCTCCTCTGTGGCTCGTGCTGCACTGCTGAGCATAAATGAAATATAATGCTGATGTTTGACCTCCTTGCTCTTCTATTGATCTAATAGTCATGGAAGAACACGAGCGCGCACCGTGGAACACAAACTACTGGCATTCACCATGGAGCTCTTTTTTTCCTCATCAGCAGCAGCTTGCTATTTTTCACCAGGAGCATCTGTGCCTGCTGGATCCCCTGGGTGCAGCATCTGAGAACACAGACAGGACTCCTAACAGCAGGTTCCTCTGACACACATACACACTGTCCCACCAGAGAAGGTGGGTTCAGGAAGATCAGAGAACTTCATAAGGCTCCATATTGGAGGACAGTGTCATCTGGAGTGTCTGAAGAGATGTTCGGTGAATTTGATGATACAGGCATGATCTTCAGGATACCAGAGATGCTGACTATTGGATGGTGGAATAGGCAGTTGTCTGAAACAGGGGTCACCAGCCAAGTCACCAAGAAAACTGGAGGACAAGTTGATGTATGAGGTAAAATCATGGCTAACTTGCATTACTACACATAGAAACAGGCTGCAGCGGGTAACAGGCTACTCCAGTAATAGTCAGAGACAGGAATTAGGTTCAAATATCCAAGTTTCAATGTAAATCCCACACGGGATCCGGCTTCTCTGCTTTCCCTACCACAACTACATGGTTTAAGAAGAAGAAGATGATGATTTTCAACTGTAAGCTGTCAAACGAACACCGTAATAAAGTGAGCTTAACTGCTTCCCTCACCAAACACTGGCTGCTTGGGGGAGGTTCTCTAAAACACATGTGGGCGGAGGTTCAAACAGGGAACATATATGAAGACTTATAGGCTAGATCTGAACCCCAAGACATCCCACCCATACGGAAATCTGATATGGCAATATACAGATATACAGAATATATGGAGTCTATGACATAAATGATCATGTACGGATTTCCCTAATATCCAACTGATTGTGACGTGAACATATGTCTAATTTGAAATTGAAACAGAAGCTCACCGGACAAAAAATGAGTCACCTTGTGTGTTTAAGGTGGTAGTAATTTCAGGCTCCTGCAGATGGCGATGCCTGAGGACGATGGGGCTATAAATACCTGCGGGGTGTGAGTGACGGGATCCATAGATTGAGAAGAGGTGCTACAGTGCAGTGAATGTCTCGTTCCATTTGTGGTAAATGGCTCCAAAGCAGATGTTAATGATTGGCTAAAAGGAGTGACTGCATTTGGGCGTGTCAAAGACCATAGAGTGAAGGAAGTAGCTGAATCTGCAGGTGTATGGAAGCGTACGGTCATACGGGTCTACCAGCAGTGGCTAAAATCCCAGTCTATGGGAAACTCTCCTTGGAATTGTGCCAGGGGGCATCCACCAAATCTGGACCAACGGAGTGTCTGAACATTGATGTGGCCTACATCCAGAAACTTGTCCAAGCAATACCAAATCTAATCACAGCTGTTAATCACTCATCATCAAAAGAATACTTGAACAGGAATCAACCAACAGAAATGAAACTTGGTGGGTAGATGAGACATGCAAATGATTCAAGTTTCACACTCGGCCATGCATGTGGCGTAGGCAAGGAGGGGCCCATATAGCTGTACCTGACTGTCCCAACTGCCACAATTGGGGAGATTCAGCGAGCAGTGATGTCCTCCATGAGTCATCCTGATAGTGCCAGCACCATTGGCAGACGGCTGCACGACGCAGGACTACATGCACACAGACCGTTACGATGACTGCCCTTAACACCACGTCAACGTCACCAAAGACTGCAATGGTGTCGTGCCAGACTGTCATGGAGTGACTCAGAATGGGAGTGGGTCATCTTCAGTGATGAGTCCCGCTTTTGTCTTGGTGAAGACGACCAACAAAGCTGTGTGTGGAGGCACCGCGGTCAGCACCAAGATGAGCTGTTTGTTGTCCCGTGTCACATGTCCCTCCATGTCACTCCACCTCCACCCCTACCGCACAATCTACAGGAACTGTATGAGAATAAGCTCCAATATAGGCTCCAGCAACCCCCGTGACCCAGAAGGAGAAGCAGTTTAGAAGGTGAATTGAGTGTATGAATGTTTATATTTGGTTATAAGGAGCAAAGACTTGAGGTGAGCGCTCATCTTGACGGCAGAGCTGGGAGGCCTAAAGATTAAGTCAGAAACGTTGGCATGACAATTAATTTCAACAGTCATGTAAAAGCGGGAGCAGCCTTGTACCAGCTCCACAATATATCAGTGTTTCACGTCACAAGATCAAACTAATTCATGCACAGCAGGCTGGACTAATAGCCTCTTTACTGGCCCTCCTAAGACAGATGCAGCTTGTTCACATCACTCCAGTCCTCCATTCACTGCGCTGCCTGCCAGTTAACGACAGAACTGACTTCAAAGTGCTTCTAACTGTATATTAATCACTGAATGGCCTTGTACTATTGTACATTGATGGTATGCCTGAAGTACATGAACCCAATAGGCCTCTCTGATGACTCAGGACTGGTCAGTTAGTAGTGCCCAGAACCAGAAGCAAATAAGGTCTTGTATGAGGTCTTGTATTCTCCTGTCTTTGTGGGAATGAAAGGTACTTGCCATCAGCCTGGAAGTCTGTTTTTTAGACCGCAGTGATATATTTAAAAGTATTAAAAGTATAAAAGTATTTTTGTGGCAAATATTTACCATTAAATAATAATAATAAAAACACTGTGTCACATAATATTGTAAGTTTGGGGTGGGGTGTATGTTGGGGATGGGTAAAATCTTGCCTAGGACCTTCAATAGTCAGTCCTGTTTGATGCAAATGTAAACCTTAGAGAGGTTAGGTTTCTGAAATGCTGTAATACAGTGTTTTATTGTCAGTTTGGAAGAGCTTTTAAAATAGAAATCAATTTAAAAACCACAGAACAGGAGGAACAGACGCTGAAAGCTCCTCTTGGGAATAAGGCCACTCACAGGTCTTTTCCACCAATGTGGAACAGGTTTCGTTCTGGTTCGTGCACCTAATGTTGAACCATCCGGCACATTTCCACCAAAAATAAGTCCATTCCCAGCTAGAACCAAAGAGTAGTAGGTTCTTCAGCACGGACCATGATGACATCTGTGGGCGTGTCAGTTGTTGAGGAATTGGAAGGCCACAAAGTGCCACCCAGTGGTCTGCTGAAGAACCTCTTCTACATCTTCTTATCACCAGTAGTTGATCCGTGCTTGCTTTCCGGATACATCTGGAATATCAGCACAAACGCTTGGAGGTCATCTTTATGCTCCGCCATCTTGGTACTACTGTTTATTTCTGCTGCGTAACACCTTCTGTAGACCATAATGACGTATCCTTTGACGTTCCTTGGTTGCAGTAGAAACTGGTGCAAACGTAGACTGGTTCCTGGAATAACACCAAGGTTCTACGAAGCCTGTGTGGAACCAGTTTAAGAAGCAGGGTTCTTTTGTTAGAACATTGTCTCCTTGTTGTGACGTCAGCACTCAAAGCTTTCAGATGCATCAGACAGAGATGAGGCCCAATAATGCTGGAGCGTTCCTGTAACAAAGGTTGTTCAGCGTTCCAACATTTGAATCCAGCCCTCGTTTGTTCTGATGTCACTGAACAGTTGCCGTGAAGATAAGACATTATGCGGCAAATGTCAGAAGGAAAGCAAGACGTGCCCAAACATTTGAGCGCCACTGAAATGTTCGCGGTGCAAGAAGAAACAGGCGGGTGTCGGTTTCTGTGTTAGTCTGAAAGTGGCGTGATAAGCGTGTGGGGCTCCTCAGAGTAATGGAGATGATGGAGATGTGTGATAAGAGGCTCACGGGTCGATGCTGATCGCTGCTGATTGGCTGTAAACTGTAATGAGATGGACTGACTCTAACAGGGTGCTGGTTTGAGTGCTTCACGAGAGGCTGCAGTTTTATTCCTGTTGAAACGTTCCCACTGAGGAAAATAAACAGCAGCAGTGATGCATTTCCACTGAACCTCCTTCTGTCTGTCTGTCACAGTCATGCATGCATTAACTCAGACACACAAACACACGTGTGTTGGTTTTGTGCACCTTGTTGGGCTCATCCATGCACATATTATATATTATAGGCTCCATATGTAATATATATACTACCTTCATATAATATCAACATATACTACATATAGTATACATAAGTCCCTGTATGTATTATTACCGACAGGAATGAAACTTGGTGGGGAGGTTTGACATTGAAGTTTTATCCTCAGCCATGCATGTGACCTAAGCAAGGACAGGCCTTATCGCTGTACCTGACTGGCCCAACAGCCACGACTGCAGACATTCGGTATGTTGCAGACATTCGGTACACCATGCCGATATATCCATATATTAGCCTTTAAATAATTTTCAGTAGTTATTGAATACAATTAAAAGTAGTTATTTAATCATATATATTAGTTATTTAATAATACAAAATAGTTATTTAATCATTTATAGTAGTTATTTGATTATTTGAAGTTTCATGCTTGGTCGTGCATGTGACCTAAGCAAGGACAGGCCTTATCGCTGTACCTGACTGGCCCAACAGCCACGACTGCAGACATTCAGTGAGCAGTGATGCCCTCCATGAATCTTCCTGTCAGTGCAGCACCATTAGCAGACGGCTGCACGATGCAGGACTACATGCATGCAGACCGTTACGCTGACTGTACTTAACACCACGTCTACGTCGCCAAAGACTACAATGGTGTCTCCAGACTGTCACTCAGAATGGCAGCGGGTCATCTTCAGTGACGAGTCCCGCTTTTGTCTTGGTGGAGACGCCCAATGAATGCGTGTGGAGGCACCGTGGTCAGCGCCAAGATGAACGGTTTGTTGTCACATCCACGTCCACACATCACACGTCCAGAAGACCTGGTGTCGCTCCACCTCCACCCCTACCGCACAATCTGCAGGAACTGTGTGAGAATATTCAAGCTGCATGGGATGGATTATCACAGGACACCATTAGGAACCTCTACAACTCCATGCCAAGACGTTTGGCATGTTGGGTTAGCAAACATGGTGCCCCGACGCCATACTGAGAGACACTACTTCTATATGTGTAGCTCAATAAATATTACCCATATCAGTCTAAATGTATCATCATTTATTGTTCCTGGTAACCTTTATCTTCCTTCCCAATAGCACTGCAGTCCCACACTTCCTTCTGGGTGCTAGTTAATAATAACAACAACATATCCTACTGTATATGTAGTATATATAATTATATATGTATTAATACAATGCTCTATATGCATTATGTATAAGTAACTACTATATCGCTGCTGTCAGTGTAATCAGACTTTTCTTTCTTTTAGTCCATTCTTCATGAAATTTACACATACTGTAAAGGGAAAAAAGATTTTCAATGTCAGAAAAATGGAGATACAAGGTGTGGTTCCAACAGCAGTGATATACTGGATGTGTTATATAAATGTAAATACCTGTATTTAATAATAATAATATTTCCCATATGTATTATATATGGAGGTACCTATACATGTTTGTAACCTTTTGTCCTGATTATATATGAAAACAAGTACATTCACACAGTTACAGTCATGCTGATTAGTGTGGTTCAGTAAGTGTGTCAGTGTGTTAGTGTACGTTAGGGCTGCAGGCCATGCTCAGAAAAGCTAAAGCATGAAGACCCCCTATTCACGCATCTGCGAGCAGATCCACATCAGCTCACTCAGGCTCGAGCTGCTGTGAGGGAGACCTCTCGCTGTGAGGCTGAGGACGGAGCTCACTGAGCTCAACCATCTGTCACAGTGTACACTGGTTCATCAGCCCCACTGTGATTCCCTGCTGTCATTTTCTGTGCTACATCACTGTAACTGTAGTTATTTACAGATTTACAATAGTTATTAAATCATTTATAGTAGTTATTTAATCATTATATTAGTTATTTAATCATTTATGTTACTTATTTAATAATATAATAATATTAAAAAAGTAGCTATTTAAGCATGTATATCAGTTACTGAATAAAACTGAAAGGAGCTATTTAACGTTTTAGTATTTCATAGTAAAAAGCATTTATTTAATCATTTATATTAGTTACTCAGTCTTTTATATTAGCCTTTAAATAATGTACAATAGTTAATAAATACAATTAAAAGCAGTTATTTAATAATTCATATTAGTTATTCAATAATACAAAATAGTTATTTAATCATTTATAGTAGTTATTTTATTATTTATAGAAGTTATCAGAATTTGAAGCATTTTTTAATCATTTATATGAATTACTTATTAATTTAAAGTATTTATTTAATCATTTATGTTAGTCATTTAATTGTTTAAAGTATTTACTTATTCATTTATATTATTTATTTAATATTGAATAATTTAACAACTGTTTGTGATTAATCAATCATTTTAAGTACTTGTCTGGTTTTATGTAGTTATTAAATATTTTTAGTAGCTAGTTTAGTCATAATTCATTTGTACATGATAATTTTACAGCTTCTTTTAATCCCTTACAATTAATCAGGCTGCACCTTTAAAACCATACACACTGACGTACCCAAAGTCATGAGACAGCAGTGTGTAGATTGATCATGAAGTGCTGTTTCCTCAGGGAGTGACTTGGGAACGCCCACACCTGTATAAGCTGTGAGCTGTTATCTTGTGAGTGAGGTTGAACCATCTGAGTCAATTCAACTGGGCTCATGTCGAGTGAACATGCAGGCCACACCATTCGTCTGAGCTCTCCAGAATGCTCCTCAAACCACTTCTGTACAACTTGGGCCCAATGGCACAGGGCATTATCCTGCTGGAATATCCCATCACTGTGGGGGTACATGAAGTCCATGAAGGGTTGCACATGGTCACCAAGCAGTAAAATGTAGCAGGCTCCGGTCAATGTGTTTAGGTGGACCCAACCCATGCCAATAGAACTCACCCCACACAAGTATGGAACCACCACCAGCCTGCACAATGGGGTCCTGGCTTCATGGGGTCTGCGTCACGCACAAACCCTACCATCAGCCCAAAACAACTGGTACCATGACTCATCGTACCACGCCTCATGTTACCAGTCCAGTTAGCAACCTAACGATCCCAGGTAAGTCGCTGTGTTCAGTGGTTCAGGGTATTAACAGTGGCACTCTGGTGGATCTTCTGCTCCCATATCCCATGGAAGCTAAAGAACGCTGCACTGGCCCGAGGGATATGGATGTGGGGTCTCCTGCAATGAATGTGGATGTGATTTCTGCCAGGGTCACTTCTAGCCTGATGCTGCAGGTCTCGATCTTTAAGTACCGGTGGGCGGACACCGCACTGTCCACTGTAACTGGTAAAGCTTTCTATGATGTACTCCCAGTACACACGTGACACAGTGGATCGAGGAATGGTAAATGAGCGCACAGCTTCGGAACATGGAAAGTTCCAGCTGTCTGGTAACCACGATCATGCCTTCAAACTCCGATAATTCGCGTCTCCTTGCCATGAGCACGCTGGCCAGTGTTCAGCTTCACTCACAAGACCTCACAACTTACACAGGTGTGGGTGTTCCCAAGCCGTCCCCTGGGGTAACACCACCTCATCATCATACTGCTATCCCATGACACTGGATATGTCAGTGTAAATGAGCTCTCTTTTGGGCTGAGACACTCCTTCTAATAACTTTAACGTATATGGGCGGAGCTAAACTGTTGTAGTGTTAACAGCTGCATATATGTAAATGTGTGATATTTTGTGACATCACAAGTACAATGAATACAAAATGAGTTGTTTTGTGGTGTAGTTGTTCTTGTATGGACCGCATGTACTTAGATATGACCAAATACATTCTGAAACAATGTTTAGATACAACACGACACTCTTCTTTCACAGACGTGAGGACGTTTTCCTGGTATGGGCCCTTTAATACTGATAAGTGAATAATAGGCCTGCAGCATAGGGGGGTTAAGGTCAGTACAGTGGTCAGAAGAGCCTGCTTTATCTCAGTTCTGTCTGAGAGCTGGAGCTGGAGGAGACTTCCTCTCAGTGTGACCCACTAAAGAGACTCTGCAGTGTTGAGTCACCGTGTGTTTTTGCCCTTCGGCTCTGCACGTCTCATCAGCCTCCAACCACCATACCATCTGATCACGGACTTCTACAGCCCACATATGCCTCACCACTTTCCCTTTAAAGGAGGAGTTCAGTGAAAAACCTCTCTTACACCCCCCCTTACTATGAATGTGGTTACAGGCTGTCACTATGCTGTCCCGGGTGGATGCTAAGGTGTTGATAGGCTGCTGCTATGGTATCTAAGGTGGTTGGTAATGTGTTGCTAGGCCATCACTATGATACACCAGGTGGTTGCTAAGGTGTTCCTAGGCAGTCGCTGTAGTGTCCTATTTGGCTGCTAAGCTATTGCTAGGTTATTGCTATGTTATCACATACCTATGGTATTCCAGGCGGTTGCTAAGGTGTTGTTAGCCCATCGCTATGGTATCAGAGGCAGTTGCTAAGGTGTTGCTAGGCCTTTGCTATGGTATTCCAGGCAGTTGCTATGATGTTGTTAGGCCATTTCTATGGTATCACAGGCAGTTGCTAAAGTGTTGCAAGGCCATCACCTATGGGACTCAAGGTGGTTGCAAAGGGGTTAGTAGGCCATTGCAATGGTATCACAGGCAGTGTTGCTAGGCTATCACTATGGTACTCAAGGTGGTTGCAAAGGTGTTGTTAGGCCATTGCTATGGTATCACAAGCAGTTGCTAAGGTGTTGCTAGGCAGTTGCTATGGTATTCCAGGCAGCTGCTAAGGTGTTGGTAGGTCATTGCTAGGGTACCCAAGGTGGTTGCAAAGGTATTGATAGGCAGTTGATATGGTATTTCTGATAGTTGCCAAGGTGTTCTTAGACCATAGATATGACATCACATGCAATTGCTAAGGTGTTGCTAAGGTATTGCTAGGCTACTGCTATGGTATCACAGATGGTTGCTAAGGTGATGCGAGGTTGTCACCATGGTATTAAAGGTGTTTGCTAATCTTTTGCTAGACCACTGTTATATCTGATGATGCTAGGGGTCTGTGTGTGTGTGTGTGAGAGAGAGAGTCTTCCTATGGTGTTGGTGAGTGTGTGTATATATTTGTAAATAAATAAATAAATAAATAAATAAATTCTCACACACATACCATATATATATATATACACACACACACACTCCCTGCTTTATCCTAAATTAAAGTATGTATTTCATCTCATACACATCATAAACAGACTATTCAACTAAAGGAAAGTTAGTATCAGAATTTTATTTTGTTACCAAAAGATCAACAACACTCAGCGATATGAAAGAAGCTTTTCCTGCTGATATATTAAAAGGCCGTCCACAGTTTAGCACACACATAAATAAACGCACATGCAACACACGCACAGACAGGCAACAGTACTCACTGATTAAGTATAAAAAAGAGTCAAATTCAGAACCCAATCGGCCCAATAGGGAGTCACTGCAAAACACGGCACTCGCTTCTCAGCACCTCAGTGGAAAAGTCTCTGTGAATAAAGGACAGATCTCCACGTACGAATGAACGTCTATGGCACAATGACAGACAGAAAATAGTTAGAAACATGTTAGCAATGGAGTTTAATCACATATTAAAGCGATAGTTTAGCCAACACTAGTTTACAATGTCCCCCCTCCTCCCTTTACCCCAAATGCAGTCAATCAGCCAGCCACGTTTTTAAAGAGGAACTCCAGTGCATTTCCAAAATTCCTCCATAACCAAGATGTAAACAGAGTCATTCAGAGCGAGTTTGGTGTGAAATGGTTGATTGTAGAGACTCAGATGTCTTTACAGTGGTGGGGATGGGAGCCAGGGATTACCATGGTGAACCTACACGTGTCCTCTGAAGTTGTATATGGATCGTTGATGGTAAAATAGAGGGAAACCTGAAAATCAAAGTTTTCCTATATGTACCCCCTCCACCATGGATTTTAAAAATGTGCAAATTTTAGACCAAAGAAAAATTCAGGGGAACATGTGCTAGATTTCTATGCTGGAAATCATATTTGATATGTTTAAAGTACCATTAATTCTCAATAGGGGCATTAGAAATGCATGTGAACTGTAGTATCTACATTTACATGTCCTCAAATATGTACAATTATCCCTAGAAATGGTTATACCCACAGGATTAAGGCCCTGCCAACACATATAACCCATGGTTTTAAAACATGTCCAGTCCTTTTAGAGGGGGAGTCAATTCCACTGCAAATAGTAAAACACCTCAGCCATTCTGAAGATGCTATATGTGGGAT
>CM067488.1:20776271-20794262 GCA_034552555.1 Semaprochilodus insignis
TGTTCTACAGTTTCTTATTGGGACTCACAACAGTAACTATGAAAGAATACATTTCTGGTGGCAGTAGATCATTTAATAGGCCAGAAACAGCTTCTTTCTTTTTCCAGCCTCCCAAAGAGAAATATGCTGGTCTTCACACTGAACCTTCACCTGTCAGAGAAGTAGTTCCTAGTCCTGATCTTGGAGATCCATCTTCCCTCAGACTTTACCTAAAGGCAAATCTCACATCTGGTCCAGCTATTCAAGCGCTTCTAAAGACAATCATTTGCTGGATGGATGAAGGTTGGAGCTAAACCCTGCAGGTAGGTAGATCTTCAGGAACAGGAGTTGCTGACCACTGTGTTAGGGAAGGGAGTCTTGTGCTGTCTCTAAACTTCAGAGTCAGTGTGTGACTCAGGACTCAGTGATCAGGATCTGGATCGCTTTAGGAGCTTGTCACCTATGTTCAGTGTCAGAGTGTCAAATGTTCTGGGGCTCTTGAGTGGAGCTACTATCCACCCAGTGTCCTAAGACTACAACAGCATTTCGGATTGGTCACTTCCCCATGTATGTTCATTACGTTTATATAACAGTGGCCTCCACCAGCGAGCAGGAAGATCCAGCATGACAGAACGTGTCAGGAAGAAGTGCTGCCGTTTCTCAAATCTCTTAGCTAATCAATGATTTCTCAAGACAGTTACTGGTTGGGTCAGATTGGATACAGATCTGGATAAAGATCGGAGCTAAAACCTTGCAGGAGGGTCTCTAGGAACAGGGTTGATGATCACTGTGATATAGAAAAGAGGAGCTTTGTCTCCAGTTATGCTCTACAAGCCTCCCCCTGATCCACCCCAGATGATCCCTTTAAGATGATCAAAAGAGCCATCCTCCTTTCCCCACTTCCCATACTCACATGACTGTATTCCCGACTAACACAAGTAGAAAAAGAGAGTTTTGTCCAACGATCCACTCTACAGGCCTCCATCCTTAAACCGCCGGTCAGTCTGTAAGTTCTTGAAGAAATGGTCTGGCTCTGGATGCGGCAGCCCTGGCTCCCAGTCCTTGGCTGAAATTGATGGTTTGCGGTGGCTGTGGCTGTCCAGCAATAGGTCTGGATGTGGTGGGGGCGGAAGCGGACCCGGGCTGGAGTCGTCCATTTTGATCTGCCGATACTCCTGCCGGGGCAGCGTACGGCTGGTCTCGTGGATCTCGGTGCTTCCATTGGTGCTACTCCTCCAGTCCCAGGTGTTTCCACCAGTGGAAGAGAGTCGTACCACCGGGTGATGAGGTGCATGAGCGTCTACCGTAACGATGCTGGAGCTGTCTCGATAGTATGGTGACTCTGATCCCGTGCTTGACGTCCCGCACGATGAGGCTGTTTCGGAAGACTTCGGTGTGTTGACCGCAGCGGCCTGGCTGGCCTGCTGCTTTGCCATGGCAACAACCTGGATAATCCGCGGTTGGTTGGGAAGTCTTGGTGGCTCTGGAGTGGCGGCTGGCACCGGTAACCCTTTTTCTGTCATGGACAGCCACTTGGCCCTGGTGGTAGCACTCTTCGGAGACACCGGTGGAGGTCTGGAAGCTTCCTCTGGGATGTGAACCAGCTGTGGAGCACCAGGCCTCTGTGGCATCGTCACTCGAGCACCCACTGGTGGTGCTGCAGTTGCCCCTCTGCTGGCTTGCATGGTTGGGTACAGGGAAGAAGACGCCTCGCCCATGTCCGGTTCGTCTTTGGTTTCTGCCTCCATTTCATCCTCTGCTTCCTCCATGGCTCCACCCTGCTCATCATCCCTCAGGCTCAGACTCCGCATCTCCACCGACTTCTGTTTCCACTCTGACACGAGCTGCTTAGAGCGCTGCGGATCCACAGGAGCATGGAAGTAGGCCTGGTTGATAAGATGATGAAAGCAGTCAATCCAAATTATCCGCTAATCATAAATTTGAAATTGTAATTATTTCACAATAAAATAATTATAGCATCCGGTACTGGCAGCAAAAGCTTACATTTTTAATAGCTGCTAAATCACTACACTAGATTGCAGTATGCACCTGCCTAGAGGGATGAGGTTAAAGAGGTCTAGTCATTCACTTGAAACAACAGTTGGAGAGTTAGCAGGCTAGCCATTTGCATATATATTTTTTGCATGTTAAATAAAAAAAGCTTCTTATGTAGATTAAAAATATATTAAATATAGTAAACCTCCTGTTTTCTTCAGGGTTCATAAATACTATTCAAACTGCGCATTAAGAGATGCTAGGAGATCTGGACAGCTGTTCTAGGAGAACCTTTCAATGTCTTTTTCTTTTCAGTGTTTGGACCATTTTCATTACTGAACCATTTTCCTACATGAAAGCGTGTAATGTTTTGGAGATGCAAGGCATTTATACAATAGACAAATATCAGCCGCAAACCCTCAAGTTAACCCTGAAAATGAAAAATAATGTCTGTATTTTTTAGTTTACATTTGTTTAAATGAGTAATCACGTTAGTTCTATTTATATTTAAAGTATTTTAGTAGTACTTTTATTTTGGAAGGAAACAAAAAAGGTTTCAATCCTTGAAATGCCCAATAGAAAATGATCCAATCAGGATTATTTCTCTGTTGTATCCACGGAGATACAGCTGAGCTAGCTCTCCCATTGGTTAGGACTTCGAGAGCTGGACTGAAGGCCTTCCATGTTAGATTACCTCCCTACATAATTAGGAAGTGATGGAGGAATCAACCAATCATCCTCTGACTTACAATGGGACCACAAAATGAGGAATTCTGCAAGTTCTAGATACACCACCGATATGTTAGTCATTAGGAATGGAGCACAGTGGCGCCAGTAGTCATGGGATAGAGGTTAGGGAACCAGCCTTGTGAACGTAGGGTCACCGGTTTGATTCCCTGAACTGACAGGACACAACTGAAGTGCCTTTGGGCAAGGCACCTAACCCCCAACTGCTCCCTGGGTGCCATGGATATGGCTGCCCACCGCTCTGGGCAAGTGTGCTCACTGCTTTCAAGTGTGTGTATGTGTCGGTGTAGATATGGGTGTTTCACTTTACAGATGAGTTAAATGCAGTGGAAGAACTTCTCTGTGTGCAAACACAATTGGCAAATAGTTCTTAATTCTAAAATTCTATGTCAACTCATTACTAAAAGAGTCACGGTAAAACTGATCAGATCAAAAATATACTAAATTCAAATATATACTAAATTCTAATTCTAAAATTCTATAAAATTCTGTCAACTCATTACTAAAAGAGTCACGGTAAAACTGATCAGATCAAATATATACTAAATTCAAATATATACTAAATTCAAATTCTAAAATTCTATAAAATGCTATGTCAACTCATTACTAAAAGAGTCACGGTAAAACGGATCAGATCAAATATACACTAATGTCTGTCACAAGCTTCAAATATCTATGTTTAATTTTCATGTGCACCAGCGTAAGCTTAGCTAACATAACACTGGAAACCCCATGAACGTGCTAGCAGAATCAGTATTACTGCAGAGGTTGGGTTTGATTTTCAGTGCTTCAGAAACATTAATTCTGAATGATACGTAAAAGTACTGCTGCTATTTAGTGATAATATTTTGGATATATTATCCTATATTATCCTACATGGAAGGTCATGTGACGCTGAGCCGGTTCCTCCGGGACGTTAGCACTGGCTCTGGGCAGGGTGTTGCTGAAGGTCAGCATGGTTTCTTTGGCCATCGGGCTGCGGGGGGCCAGCAGCTCCACGTCTGCGCTCGCTCTCTTCAGACTGCCCATAGACGCCTTCTCCCGCCGCACCTTTCTGTTCAGACCCGCCACGTGGGGCGGAGCCATGGCCAGCTCGTCGTTACTCTCGGAGGTGTGGCCTTTCTGGTAGACGGACTCATGACCGCGCTGGGTCAGAGCGCGCAGGGCGTCCTTCTGTGGTGGGCGGGCCTGCTGCTTCACCGGCCGAGGCAGAGAGTCATCGGACGGCTTGAAGTTTCCAACAGCGTACAGAGCCTGTGACATAAAGAGGTAAGGCAAATGAATGAGCATGTCGGAGCAGGACAAAAACCTCAACGTGAGTAGTGAAATAAATACCATGAAGTATTTATTATTTATGAATAATTATTTATGTATTTATGAATAATTCATAGTGGTTAGTAAGCATGTTTACATGTAAACATGTTTAAGTGATTACTGAATATTTCATTGGAGTTACTGAATAAGTTCATAGTAGATAGTGAACAACTCATTGAATAATTTTTAGTAGATACAAAATAAATTATAGCAGTTATTGAATATTTTAGTAGGCAATGAATAATTCATGAATGTTAGTGAATAAGTAACTGAACAATTAATTCCAAGTTATTAAATAGTTCATAGTAGTTACTGAATATTTTATAGCAGTGATTGAATCTATAATAGATACTCAATAATTAGTTATTGAACATGTTTTAGTAGTTAATGAAAAATATATGAATGTTACTGAATAATGTAGAGTAGATAGCGAACAGTGAATTCATAGAAGTTATTGAATATATTTAGTAGATAATTACAGATGATAATTCATGAATGTTATTGAATAATTTATAGTATTAGGGATTCATAGCAATTATTGAATAGTTCATAGTAGTTACTAAAGTCATTCACAGTAGTTTTTGAATAATTCATCGTAGATCCTGAACAATTCATAGCAGTTATTGAATAATTCATATGGAACAACCCAAAGGAGAAACTGAATAATTCATAGTTATTACAGAGGAATTCACTGCAGTTTCTGAATAATTCATAGTAGTTTCCGAATAATTCATAGTAGTTTCTGAATAATCCATAGCATTTATTGAATAATTTATATTAAACAATTCACAGTAGTGTAACAAAATAATTTGTAGTATGTATTGAACAATTTATAATAGATACTAGATAATAATGCATAGTGAATTTATAATTCGTAGTAGATATTAAATCATTTAAAGCAGTTGCTGAATACTAAGTCTTAACTTAATGACTGCATAATCATGGATATTAAAGGTTACAATAATTTAATATTACTCTTCTACATTTTTCATTACTACAGTTTTTGACAGAAGAAATTAGAAGGGCACGGGGGGGGAAAAGTCAGAGGGGCAGTTGATACGACATATGAAACAAATGTAAATGTCATTTATAATATAAACTGTGATTATGTGATGAGATTTAAATCCCTAAAGCAACACAAGAATAATAAATGTAGTCTGTAGATAATGTTATTCATAATCTCATGCACTAAAACCGTTACACTGTCTGACGCTTCCGAGGATTTATTTCCAGTTCAAGCCGAAGCAGGACTCTATCTATGAATCTATCTGCGAGGGTGCATTCTGGGAAGAAGAAAAATAACAACATGTCACAGAAAGGTGTCTGCGTAAAGAAATGACAGAGATAAAAAAAGAGAAAGGGAGACGTGTGAAAAAGCGAGAGAGAAAGAGAGAGAGAGGGAAAAGAGAGCTGTGAAATTGTTCCCGGCGAGTCGGGGAAGATTTCTTTCTCTGTAACAGAACAGAATACTATATATAGAGCTGCAGTAGACGGCTTAGAAAACACAGCGAGAAAAAGGCAGAAATAAATCTGAGACCGAGCGTCTGACCCAGAATCTCAGCAGGCAAGGCAGAGACTCCACCACCACAGCAATAATTAAACCCATAAAGATAAACGAAACCGGGCGGGGAACAGTGGGCACAGTTACCTTTCCATAATGCTAACCTTTGTTCATTTGGACCGGCATTAAAACGTTAAGGCAGGAAGTCACATTCGCACGGTTTACCCCAAATGCAGCCAATACATATTTAGGGTCTGCTGTTTGCACTGGAGCTGATGTTCGGAAACACAAGCTAACCAATTAGCATAGTGCTAAATAATTTCACACTTGCTTCAAACTGTGTCTACTGTTTTTAGCTATGCTAATATACTTTAGTCCATATTATAAGTATTATAAGTGACCGTATGTTATTATTCTGACCAATAATGTTGTTGTGTCTAGCGTATCTTAGCACATGCATGTATTCTGACAATTCATTTAGTACTTCATTTAGTTACTTAACCATTTAACTGTTTCCTCAACTTATTGGTAGAGCACATTTTGAGTCACTATATCTTAATGAAGAAAGTGTTGAACTTAACCTGATTGTGCCATCTCTACCAATTGGCAGAGGTCACTAGAGGTCACTGAGTCAATCAATAAATATGCCTTTGCTGTCTTCCATAGAGGAAGCAAGCAAACAGTGAAATCACTTCACACACATGGAATGTTTTGGTGGACTGTTTGAAGGTAAGCTTATTTTATAGGCATATTATAGTTTAAGAGGTTTTGAAGAACATAATAATGTAACTTTCAGCAACAAAAAAAAGTCTAATAAGGGTTTTTTTTTTTAAAAAACGCACTACCAAACAGTCTAATTGTTTCTTTATGCTAAAGGTGTCTATGCTAAGCTAATGTAATTCAAATCGGAAAAGGTGCTTTATTATTATTGCCCCAAACAAAAACAAATAATTATTTATATATCAGTTTCTTTTTTTCTTGTTAAAGGGTTAAATAATTAAATAACCAAATATAATTCCTACAACCATCTTAAAAAATGTAATTTTAATCTTAATTTTTTTTTTTTTTTTTTTAGCAATTTTGGATTTTGTTTTTGTTAGCAAAATTACACATTGAGTTCATCTTTGATAAACTGCATTATTGGTCGTGTTGACCTCTGAAGGGGTGGACCTCCACGTAGCAGTACTGAAAATCCAAAATTTAGGAAGCACTATTTTTAACAGCATACAAACCCAAACCTTGAAACAGGAGAGACTGTATGATATTACACTGAAAAGTGTGTAACATAGTCAATATGTCAAACATTTCGCATTACGGGATTATTGTAAGAATATTGTGTATGATTTGTATGACTTATCTGTAGATAACATTTTGCTTGTTGTTAAGTATTTTTTATGTTGTCAAACTGTCTTATTCTATTAGCAGATATTCTATTTTACTCATTTAAGCAGTACGTCTTAAAATAAAAAAAAAATCTTAGTCATTTCTCAAAGCAAGCAAACTGATCTGCTAATGGAATCAGACACTTTCATTAGAAGAAGGGGGAATGATCTCATAATATTCCTACAACAATCTCATAATGAGAAATATGAGATATATTGACTACATTTAAGAAGTTTTAACCTGCTAATATATCATATTTTGCAGTGGATTTTTATTTTTCTAGCTTTACTGTTTATGGTAGTCGAGTTAGACAGCTAGATAACTGTTGTGTTAGCTCTTTGGCTAACCTCAGCTGCACACAACTCATCATACTGCTGCTATCCATGCCAGTTATAAGCAGTTCTTACTTTACGCCTTTTTACATATCGTCGCTGTCCAATTAAAAACATGTATCTCTATTTTTGTCAATTTTAACTTTTATGCATCATTTGAAAACAGCAGCTGTCATTTACATTTTATGACTAACAGAAATGGCCCATAATCTCTTGGAAAAAAACTCTGGTTCCACTGACTTACATTAAAATTAAATTAGGTTTTCCCCTCTCCTCTAAAGTGGCCATTTTGGAGATACTTGTTTTTCTTTGGACAGCAACGATATGTTAAATTCAGCCTAATGAACAGAAGTGATGTACCAAAGTTTGCACAACATTGTCAACTTTACGTGTTCATTTATTTTCACCTAGAAAACCAGCAAAACATGTCATTTCCCCTCGTTATGTCATACCTGGAACTGTTAGCCCAAATAAGTGCATAGTACTGCAGAGTTTGTACCACAGTCAATACTTTCCTCAGGCCATCACCTTCATAAACAGCTGACCAGTCACATCATCTGCTGGACCATAGTTTCATGCCAGATTATACAATACAGTCTCTTCCCCATACATGTACGCTAATACTGTTGCAATGCCTTAACACTACTACCTCTACCTCGGCACTACTGCCCTATACTGTTTGTAAATAATGTGTAAACTGTATTATTTGTAGTCTGTTTATTGCTTGTATATTGTGTATATTGTGAAGATTGTATATTGTAATTGTCTGTACTTATTGTGTATATGGTATATATGTGGAGTTATTGTGTATATTGTGGACTGTCAGTACTAGAGAGAAACCAAATTCCTTGTGTGTGTCAACATACTTGGCCAATAAACCTGATTCTGATTCTGATTCTGAATACCTACAACCTGTTGGGTGTTTTAATTGATCTTGGAACTTGGAACCCTCAAGCTAACCACAACAATTACCTAGCACTATGGAGCCTGTACCTCTGTACACTTACCCTGGGAGGGGGCTGTAAAGGGAAAGTTATTGTAACTCTGTGGAGCTGTGCTTATTTAGGTGAATGTCATACCAGATAAACAGCGATTCCAGCTCCGATGACGAAGCCCACATAGACGTCGATGGGATGGCTGCGGTACTGCGTTATCTGCGTCAGGCTGGCCAGAGCGGCCGCGATAGCAAAGGCAAACACCAGCACTGGCTTCAGCAGCTTAGTGCTGTCCGAGATGGTGGAGTTAAAATACATCTGCAGGACAAAGGAGAAAACACCATTACTGCACTGACAGCACGTTTACTCTCTCAGAGCTTTTCATTCATTCAGATGTACCTCAAAGGTACAACATTGGCTTTAAAGTCCAGCTGTGTACCTTAAATGAGTTGTTCCCCCAGAGGAGAGGTACGTATTTGTCTCTTTTCATAACCCAAGATTTCAAAATAACTATCAAATAACAAGGCTGGAGGCAAGACACGGCATGGAGTCAATACAGCAATACATACAACTGCAGAGGAA
The DNA here is from genome assembly GCA_034552555.1 of Semaprochilodus insignis. Lineage (NCBI taxonomy): Eukaryota > Metazoa > Chordata > Actinopteri > Characiformes > Prochilodontidae > Semaprochilodus > Semaprochilodus insignis. The sequence continues at coordinate 20,785,040 of CM067488.1, forward strand.
TACGGTAAAGTTGTGTTCCCTAATTAAAGATACTGAAGCCGTCCCATTGAAGTATCACCCCAGTGACAGTTTAGCACAGTGTCTGTACAGTTTTAACATTGTTATGATTATTACACAGGGTGTATTATGTAACAGCGCTATGTAACCAGAACACAAAAAAATTAAAACTAGATTCCATTAAAGTTCAAAGTCAATTCAAAAATCAAGTTCAAAAATCATATCCTGGCAACTGAAATGATCTTTATGAGTGCATTTAACTTATTTGCACATGTTTATTACTTGATTTAATTGATTTTATTAAGTCATAATCTCTCACTACTTTGGCAGATCATTCTAAAGCAAAGAAAATAAGCTAAAATAAAAATAAGATAAATTATGAAGTTACAAAAGTTTATTTTTCTCAGCTACTAAGCATGTTTTATTAATTCCGTAGGCCTAAAATGTGCAGTGAATGGCTACTGGTCCCCATAAACTTTGCTTTTGTGGTCAGGACAATGGTGTTTTCCAAAACATCTGGGATACATTAAGTGCTGAGTAGACTTCAAGTATCTTCTGGAACTGTGAGAACTTTCCAGAAGTTTATAGAACCATCCAGAACTTTCTAGACGTTTGGAGAATCGTTTAGAACTTGTGTTAGATGTGCTAGGTGTGTTAAAACAGCCATATCAGTTGATGCTCCAGCTGAGTGAGTGGATAGTGGATCTACAGGTAATTTAGAGGGCATGAAGAGGCTGCAGCATCCAGCAGATGCATTCTGATACGTCTTTGGCCAATTTATCAAGACCAGAGCGAAACAGTACTCTGTGAAAGCATCGACAAAGATGTGCGATGCCTACAAAGCATACTTCCTGTTGGGGATCAAGACAAACTGTGGACACCTCATTTCACCTCTTGAAGGTGAGGTGGACGACTGCTGCTCGATTAGATGGCAGCATTTTATTTCTGTAGAGTTTTGAGGATTCATTGAAGTTTAAAAGCTGTTATTAAACAAATTTAAATGTCACAACATTACAGTCTCTACTTTATGCACACCTTATTAAGTAACACTGGTTAATGAAATAAACCAAATTTTGTGAGGAACATAGATATAAGACCACGGTGCCTCCACCAATGGATTCATTGGTCATCTCCACCAAGACAAAAGTGGGACTCATCACTTAAGATGACCCGCTTCCATTCTGAGTCACTCCATGACAGTCTGGCCTGACACCATTGCGGTCTTTGGTCACGCTGACGTGGTGTTAAGGACAGTTGTCGTAACGGTCAGTGTGCATGTAGTCCTGCGTGGTGCAGCCGTCTGCCAACAGTGCTGGCACTAACAGGATGACTAATGGAGGCATCACTGCTCACTGAATGTCCGCAGTCGTGGCTGTTGGGTCAGTCAGGTATAGAGATAAGGCCTGTACTTGCTTATGTCACATGCGCAGACCTTATTTGCATGTGTCACAATGTCAAACCTACCCACCCAAGTTTCATTCCTGTCGGTTGATTCCTTCTGAGTGCAGCTATTCTTTTTGATGATGCGCGAGTAACTATAAACTACTAAAACTAACTGGAAACCTACAGGATAACATAGCGAACAAATATTCAGGCAGAAGGAGGAGAAAAAGAAGACGGAGAAGATACCGTTCTAGTATGTTATGTAAAATATTATGATGTGCAATACACTAAAAAAAGTGCTTGGGAAATACTCGTAGGTCGTAGCTACAGCTTAATAAAATAGCTGTATGCAGCCAGTTAATTAGCAGTTTTGATACATTAGTTAACAGATATTGGTTTATTAAGCCTCTGCTTCTTAACTGACATCTGACAGTAAGCAAGTCTCAGTGCCAAGGACACGGCCGTTACATCACCGAAGGCTGTCTCGTTCTGTGAGCCACTTTGAATATGGCTGACAAACACTAAATGAAAATTTGAGGGAATCAGCTTGAACCCTCAGTCAGAAATAATGGCAGAAACAGCTGCGAGTGGGCGGGAAGCTGCAGCACCAGAAGTTCTAATGAAATGCTTCTACAGATAGACCCCCTAGAAAAGAATAAAGGATCGCACTGACAACATATACACCTTTAAACATGATGATGAAATGATACAACACATATACTAAACTTCATATGTTCGCCTGCACACGGGGGGTCAGCAGCCTCGACTTGCTGTAAGCGACTTGCTGTCTGCTAGAGTGAGCGTAGGGTCAGTCGCATTTCAGCTTTTTAAAGACCTCACAATTCTACGGAAAGACATTTACGCCACTTCTAGAAAAAAAGACCATACAGTAAGTCATAATTATGAGATAGTAAATCAATTATTAGAAAGTCATAATTACGAGATAGTAAGTCATAATTACGAGAAAGTAAGTCATAATTATGAGATGCTAAGTCATAATTATGAGATAGGATAGTAAGTCATAATTATGAGAAAGTCATAATTATGAGATGCTAAGTCATAACTATGAGATAGGATAGTAAGTCATAATTATGAGAAAGTAAGACATAATTATGAGATAGTAAGTCATAATCATTAGAAGGTAAGTCATAATCATTAGAAGGTAAGTCATAATTATGTGATAGTAAGTTATAATTATGAGATGCTGTATGACTTTTTTTTTTCTTTAAGTGGCGGAAACAGGCTTCCACATAATTCAGAAGATATTCTGAGAAGAAATGTTCAAATGACGAAACATATCAACTTTGGAGCATGAACAGTGATGTACACTGCAGTGTTGCATACATGGATGTTGTTCATGTCAGTGTCGAAGGCTGTCTTATTCATGAGTAAACACTGAAGAGGATCCTTGGCATTCCAGGTCTGGAAAGATCTCGCAGCTCGTCTTCAGAGTTTTCATTTTGAGGCCCGGCTGCTCGCGGACGCAGTCCTGATGCATGCACATCTGCTCATCTGTGTCCCCTAACGATGTAGATCAGGCTGGTGTCTTAATTAACAGTTGGAGTCTTACACATTGAGGTCAACGAGGCAGAGCTAACTGAAGCTGACTAACGAGGAGCTTGTTATGCAGGGGGTAAGCCTGGTACTGTATGTGTTGGGGGCTGGGGGCGCGGGGGGTCACCAAATAGAATGCAGTCTAGAAAACCAGCACCGTGCCTCAAATACAGTGACACGTACTACATACTTATTCTTAGCCACAGCTTCGATCGGGACAGATAATTGCCCTCAAAACACTAGATGAAATAGCTCAGTGAAAACTGCATTTACATCCTTCCCTCTTACCCCAAATAGCCAATCAGCCGAGACACGATTGTTGGCTGGAGTTTGCTTCTTCGGTTTTAGAAGTGGAGCTACAAGGCTAATGCAGCTAACATGCCAAAGGAAGCTTATAGCCTTCCATTTAACATCAAACCGCATGGCTGAATATCACACATGTGAAATGTTCTGCTGTAGACAAACTTCACACTTGTGTAAAGTTCCCAGTGGTGATGATGGTAACCAGACGTCCACCTCTAAAAGCTCCCTCACAGTGATGTATTAAACGGAATGGTTATGAATATGCTGCCTGATGTCTGAGACACTGTTAGATTTTGGCCTAAAACATGAAGCTTTTTAAATCCATAGATACTGGAGCAGTTACCCTGTAATGTGTTCATAAAGTTAATACAAGTTAATTTTGGGTTATTAGTTCCATAGCTACGTATTCTCTGAGCTTACTTGGATAAGGACTCTTATTGTGAAGGCGGTGTAGCAGCTTTGTGCTGTGCTGAAGTCTGTGCAACAGTAAGTACTAGGCAGTCGGGGCTCGGATGCCGGAGAGTGCATACGCTTTGCTGGAGCTAGCCGCTTGCCTGAAGTCTTGCTTCTATGCATGGCGTCACTGTGGCCGCTACACTATTGTACCATCGTCACCGTCACATATACAAACTCCGATGACACTTGTTGCTTCACTGGTGGATTTGGACTGTAAACAAACTGGTTATATTTGTGCTGTGTTGGTGGTTGATTTCTCTGCCACTTCCTAATTATGCATGGCCTTCAGATCAGCTCCTGAAGTTCTAAACACTGGGAGACCTCACTTGGCCTCAGGTAACCTGATACTACAAAGAAAATCACAGAAGCCCTAAAGAGAAGGATGATAAAAATAAATAAAAATAAAAGTAAGGTCCTCAATCTAAATTCCACGTTATTTATTTTTCATGCTTGGTCGTGCATGTGACGTAAGCAAGGACGGGCTTTATCTTTATCTGTACCTGTCTGACCCAACAGCCGCGAATGCGGACATTCAGGGAGCGGTGATGCCCTCCATGAGTCATCCTGTTAGTGCCAGCACCATTGGCAGATGGCTGCACGATGCAAGACTACATGCACACAGACCATTGCGACGACTGTCCTTAACACCACTTCAACATCACCAAAGACTGCAATGGTGTCGTGCCAGACTGTCATGGAGTGACTCAGAATGGCAGCGGGTCATCTTCAGTGACGAGTCCTGCTTTTGTCTTGGTGGAGACGACCAACGAATCAGTGTGTGGAGGTACCGTGGTCAGCGCCAACATGAACGGTTTGTTGTCACATGTCACACGTTTCATCATGTATTGTTCCTGGTAACCTTTATCTTTTTTTCTGAATAGCATTGCAATCTGAGACTTCCTTCTTTTAACGATGAGTGTGTTTTTACTGTTGCCTTGTTTTGTTGTGTTATACAGGCAGAAAAATAAACAGGAAAATTGTCCCAGGAAAACATTTAAGTTGGTTTTCCATCTTACGCTTCCATAGATGAACAATCGTGGTGGGACAGTTTTCCACTAGGACTTTCAAAAATGTAACCTGCTTGATTCCATCTGAATCTCAACCACGAAACATGGGGGCGCTGTACCTACAGCGTTTAAATACAAGCTCAAATCTATTGAAAATAAATTAACTTAAAAAAGTCAATCCTGCTTTTTTTTTTGTTTTTTTTGAGTTCCCTGAAATCATTAGGTCTTCTCTGAAGGTCTAGAAGGCCCTGAGGGTTCCCCTCTGTTGTTTACATCTCAGCCACTGAATAATGCAGGAGTGTAAATGGGATTCCTCTTTAGGTAATCTCTAACAGACTAGATTATGTGGTTTTTGACACCGGGTGATGCCCTGTTATCTATAAACAAGGACTAAAGTACGTTAGCACAGCTAAAAGCAGTAGCTGCTGTCTGCTAGACTGAACACCTCCACATGGAGATGATTTAGGCATGATGCTAACTGGAGGAGGAGAAGCTTCTTTCACATCAGCCCTGTAGCTCCAGTGCTAAAAGGAAAGAAGCAAACTTCAGACAGTAAACGTGTCTCGGCTGACCGGCTGTGTGGGATAAGACGGGAACTCTGTATGTTAGGCATTGGAGCAGTGGAGGCTTCCCAGACAGACGCTCTAATACAGTGCTGCTAGTTCAGTATCAACCCTAGTCTGAGTTCAGATAAAAAAGTAAGTGAGGGTTTGTTCGCGTGTCTCACTCCCGGTGCCTCAGGGAAATCTGGAAGAATGCTTACGGATATGTAGACAGCTGCGAAGCCTGACAGCGTTGCATGCTGGGAGGGGAAAGTTTTCCTGATCAGAGAGAAAGACAGAGAGAGACATAGAGAGAGAGAGAGAAAGAAGATGATGTTGACATAAATAAAACAAACATCCCAGCACTGAATCAGAGTTTTAAGACTGTTAGTGTTTCATGTAAAACCCAACCCCAGAGGAGGAAGAGAGGGAGAAAGAGAAAACACCATGCATTACTACCCAGGTAAAAAAGAACACTGATCAGCTGACTGTGGGCTTAAGACCAAAAGCCTTTCGCCTTGTATGATCCTATAACTTATTTATGTTTTACTTTATTAAAACAAACAATTTAACACTGAGGCGTTTTAGCCCAGACTACTACAGTACAGTGCAACCAATCAGAATATAACTCAATTGCATATATCAGTCTTAAAGGTACAGTAAGAGAAAAAAATCTGTTTAACTGTAAGAGACAATTAGAGGCGATGGTGCAGTCATGTCATGTGAATCTTTAAATACAAGACAAAATGGATGGCAGTATGATGACTGCACATACCTAGTGGACATGATGGTGTATATCAATTGAGTGGGTGTGCCTGGAGAATAGGACGGTGTATAATAACTGTCAGTGTGTACCTAGTGGACACTATGGTGTATAGTGACTGTGTGCATGTATCTAGCAGACAGGATGGCATAGAGTGACTGTGTGCATGTATGTGGAAGACAGGACTGTATAGAGTATATGGACTGTGTGCGTATACCTGGTGGATAGGATGGTGTATAGTGACTATGTGGGTACTTGGCAGATGGCATGGTGTATAATGAATCTGTGCATGTACCTGTGGGACAAGATAGCGTATAGTGACTGTATGCATGTACCTGGCTGACAGGATTGCGTATAGTGATTGTATGCAGGTACCTGGGGGACAAGATAGCGTATAGTGATTGTATGCAGGTACCTGGCCAACTGGCGTATAGTGATTGTATGCATGTACCTGGGGGACAGGATAGCGTATAGTGACTGTATGCATGTACCTGGCTGACAGGATAGCGTATAGTGACTGTATGCATGTACCTGGCTGACAGGATGGCGTATAGTGACTGTATGCATGTACCTGGCTGACAGGATGGCGTACTGGTCTCGTCCTGAGCAGATGTCCTGGGTGATATATGGGTTTATATCACAAGCCACACCAGGCAGTGTGTAATTGGGTTTACAGACAGTCAGGAAGAATGGAGTGTGGTAGCCGGTGGAGAGCTGAATAACATCCGTGACCAGAGCAGTGGCACACAGACCAAACACATGGACACCTGCACACAGAGAAAGAGAGGGAGACAGAGGAACACTGTAACACACATTCAGCAAGAAGCTGGCCAACAACAGCTTTAACCATCCCGTACACAGAATGTCCAGCTTACTATTAGCTAAACCTCAATTGTACTGGCGCACAGTCAGCTAACTAGGTTGCTAGATGGCCAGCTAACTAGCCTGTTCTGCCGTGTTAGCTTGTGCATATAGTGAGATAAATAGCTAGACTATTTATGTTTTTGAACGTGTTAGCAATTTTGATGCTAAATGTGCCTCATTCTTGCATCTGCATCTCATTTTTGCATGAAGGGAACAGGAAATAATAACTTAGCACCTGACTTTTTTCACAAAGCGGCTGTCACTGAGTTTCAAAGAAGTTCCGTAAGGCTTTACATTATACAGCGCAGATGAAATTCAGCTTTTATGCTGGTTTGCATGAAAGAGTCATGCTTACCTACGAATCTGACGGTCCTGCGTAAGAATGAGTTGAAGCTGCAGCCGCCGGCGTTGATGCTGGCCTCACAGCCCGGCCGGGCCTTCTGCCGGGACTGCATGCAGTACATCAAAGCCTCACCCAGCATGATCTGAGACACACAAACATCACACGTTACTCACTTTACACTCCAGCTGCCTGAGGCTATGCTTCCCTTGCTTTCGCCTTTAAACACACAGTGTGCTAAAATTAGCCCCAGATACACTGAAGTGAGACATTCTGAGAGAGTCGGACTGTCAGAAGATTCTATATGCCTGGCTTATCAAATAAAACAGCAGAGGCGTGGAGACGTGTGTTGGAAAACTGGGTTACTATTTACACACCAATATTATTAATATTAATAAGTATAGCTGGTGCTATAAAAGCTGCACGTGTTTTAGCACAAATCATCAAATCATTTTTAGAGCTACGCAAAATGCCCCCCAAAAGGCTATATCTCAGTTTAACAGTGGACAAACTTGGAAAAGGTATTTTAACGATCAATCAGGCAGTGAATTGTACAGTAATTCAGATTCTTCACAAAGGGATGCTGTTAGTCCCCAAGCAGCACTTCGTCTTTGAGCACAGGGAAACCCACACCAGCAGGAGTTCACGTTCACAGAGTGTACTCAGAGAGTCCTACAGTACTCCTTCATTAGTTTTGATTATACTGCAAACCGGACCCAGGCATCAAATCAGAAATAAAACAAAACTTTATTTCATCTTTAAAAAAATACAAATTTAGGTAAGTCTTATTTTACAGGTGTGAATTTAAGGGTTGGGGGTTTGGGGACAGGCACCTCCCATTAGAAAGTACCTGATGATCTTTACAAACGTCTGGGGGTTTAACTAGATCAGGATGCCACCCCTGTGAATATCTGAGATCTGGACACGTTTTTATCTGCACATTTGATCCTAATTCAGCAGAAGGTTCTGTCCATCTACACTGGAAATGTATTTATGAATAGAAACAGAAGTTTCTGAGTACCTGCTCTCTCTCTCTCTCTCTCTCTCTCTCTCTCTCTCTCTCTCTGCACACTCTTGGAGTTTGTTCTCTTTAGTGAGTTTGTGCAAGTTAGAGAGGAAAGTGTGTGTCTTGAGCTACTCACCGAAGCAGCCGGACCGGCGAAGGCCAGGCTAAGGAGCATGAGGAGCGGAATGAGCTCATCACCCGTCTCCACATATGGCATACTGAGAGAACGGTCAAAACAGCGGAACCCCACTTTAGCAGGCTGGAGAACATCAGTCAGCTCCAAAAAGTACAGGGAGATCATAGAGGAGGCCACGATCGGCAACTGAGGGAGGGAGAGAGAGAGAGAGAGAGAGCAGAAAGAGTGAGAGAGAATCAGTGAACACAGAGAAAATAAAAAAGAGAGAAAAAGAGAAAGAAAAGAGACAGGAAGCAAGACAGCGAAAAGAAAGAGAAAAGGGAAGAGAGAGAGATAATAGAAAGAGTGAGAGAGTGAACAGAAAGAAAGAAAGAAAAGAAAAGAAAAGAAAAAGGGCGAGAGAGGCAGAGAGAGAGAGAGAGAGAGAGAGAGAGAGACAGAGAGAGAGAGAGAGAGAGAGACAGAGAGAGAGAGAGACAGAGAGAGAGACAGAGACAGAGAGATAGATAGAGAGAGAGAGAGACAGAGACAGAGAGATAGAGAGAGAGAGAGAGACAGAGACAGAGAGATAGAGAGAGAGAGACAGAGAGAGAGAGAGAGAGAGAGAATGATTAATACAAACACCTCATTTCCTTTAGACCAACACTGTTAATGAAACATCACTGAGAGCTTTTTGGCTTTACTTACTTTAGATTTGTAGTTTGTTTATTTTCTGCTTTTTATTTATTTCAAACATTTGAATGTTCTTTGAGAATGAAACATCTATAGCTCTATAAATGAATTGTAAATGGTTTCATTTCTTGTTTTATCCCCGTATCTCAGTGTTTTAATGTTCTTCAGAAATCACAATCCAAACATTATAAACCACCATC
>CM067488.1:20803888-20831963 GCA_034552555.1 Semaprochilodus insignis
TCCGCAATTCCTCTTAGATTAAATTTAATCTTCTCCAAATTCAGATAGAACATGACATCCGTGAAGGTGGGGTAGGGGACTTCCACCCACAAGGGTTCAATTCTTAAAACTCCCAACAGAAAATGATCCAAGCATGACGGTTTTCTCTGTGGTACCCTGGGAAACACAGCCGAGCCAGCTCTCCCATTGGTTGGGACTTCAGGAGCGGGATTGAAGGCCTGACATGTTAGTTTAACTACCCACATTAATATCTCTCTAGTCCTTCTGGAAGTTCTAGATACATCACTAACTGTGAGTACGAGCCGTAGTCTAAGCAGGTTTGGGTTAGTTGTTAGGGATAGTGAACGGAGGTGGCAGCTCTATGCTGGGACTCATTACTGAAAGGGTCACCGTAAACACTGACATAGACATCATCTTAAATGCAGTCAGTATGTCTGATATTTCCCATGTTGAGATTGTTGTGAGCTTATTGTCAGACTATTTAACTGATGTATAGTCCAATAATTAGTGATTGCGCAATGCTCAACACTGCTGTTATCCAATTCTTCTTCTCTGTCTTGTTTGAGAGGTTATTGTCCACTAACTACTCCCGCAGATATCGGCATCATTCCAACTTCAGAATGTTTGGTCTGGTCCGGAATGGTGCGCTTGTATACAGCTTTTTGATCCGACTTCCAGTTTTCAGAAAAAAAAAAAAAAAAATTTCCCATTAAGAATGAATGGAGTGAAAAAGTACATGCCTATCTACTGTACTCCTGCTTGACCGCCAGACACCGTTTCGCACACACTATCTCAGGGCACACCCCTGAGCACAAACTCAATGTTGCTCTGACCTGCCCTCGTCTGTTTGTCTTTATTTTTCCATACCTTGTATCTCCCATAGAGTCCCATTCATTTTTGGCCCCACCCAAACTCCATTGTTTGCTTTAACCTACAGCCACCAAACTGCATGTATTCACTCAGGGCAGATCACCAAACTCGAATCCACAGCCATACTCCAGCCAACCCATTTACATATACCCACCTGTTCAACCTACAGCAGCTTAGCTCCACCCACTCATGCTGAAGGTCTAAGGAGTGTTTCAGCTCTGAGTGCTTTTCTGAATGAAGCTCAATACAAGACAGCCAATCCGAACAGAGCTCATTTATCCTAGATCGGTCTTAAAGGCACCATACCGAAAACAGCCCGTTTCATTCTCAGGGATGAAGAGGTTGGAAAAAGGCCAAGCAAAATGAGTTTATGAATTTATGAGTGAGTTTTCCTTAAGGTATCCCTAAGACATTCCTTACTCTATCCTAATTCAATATTACTCAATAACCTTGAATAAGTTATCCTTACTCAGTTACCTTATTGAATAAGGATAAATATACATGTATCTTCTGAGCCACTTATCTTTCCGGGTCACGGGGTGCTCATTGGGCATAAGACAGGAAACACCCTGGACAGGCTGTCATTCCATCACAGGGCTCACGGACACAGAGAGAACATGTAAACTCCCCACAGATAGCCACACTATAATATACCATACTCTGTCACGGTGTACCATATACTCAATGAGTTGCGCTGTATTTTACTATACTTAACAATTCACAATGCATCACTGAGTCACACTATACTCAGTAAACTCAATGAGCTACACCATACTCAGTAAGCCACACTCTACTATTCTTAATGAACCACAATATAACTATACTCACACTACACTCACTGTACTAAGTAAATTCAATAAGCTATACTTAATTAGACACACTATTACTCAATAACCTTGAGTAAGTTATCCTTAGTCAAATACCTTATTGAATAAGGATAAATATACATGTATCTTCTGAGCCACTTTCCGGGTCACGGAGTGCTCATTGGGCAGAAGGCAGGAAACACCCTGGACAGGCCGTCATTCCATCACAGGGCTCACGGACACAGAGAGAACATGTAAACTCCCCACAGATAGCACCCCGGAAGCTCCAGCTTGGAATGGAACCCAGGACCTTCTTGCTGTGAGTTAGACATATTTGGCCCAAACTGAAGGTCTAGTTCTAATAGTCACAGTTCATCTAAAAAGGGTTGCACAAGTATCAGTGCTGACTGCTGAATGAGTGACAGCACAAAACATCCTAGGAACAGGTCTGAGGACATTGTAAACTCATAGGCATTATAAGTGTTACAAAACACTGTTCAACCAAGCAAAGTGTCAGTTATGTGGTGCATGACTACATATTATACTCACGGGACCCCCTGGTGGCTCTATACAACTGCTTTTACTGCTTGCAGCAAGCAAAAACCTTCATTACACAGTCTTTTATGGCGTCCTACAGTGGTAAACACATACTGCTGCAATATTCCTGGCTGCCTAAGTGCAGCACTGAATTCCAGTCTGTCGTGTCTGTGGTCTGCGATTCTGAATCAGAACCACAGTGGTGGGCAGCCCAGCACCAATTGTCCCATAACCCTTTGGTTAACTGTTATCAAATGCTAAATGATGGTGATTGTTTCTGGCATGCAAAGAAACCAAATGAAAGTGAATGTGAAGCTTTTTGGGGGGGGCTGTTGGAGGGTAGTGAACGGTGTGTCCACCAGACAGGGCACAACAGCAAGACTCTTTCTTCAGTTCTCTTCATATCATAATTAGGTTTGCCGCACAGCTACATAAAAGCATACAATTACTGTATTTTACACAATTTAATAAATACTATTTTATGTACACTAAGTAATCTGTGTTGGATGTTGCATGTTGTGATCAACACCAATTCCTAATACACGTTAATGCATGTTTTAAATAAACGGAGACCGCTTTGTTTCAGCATGAAACAGGACATTCTTGATATTTTTGGATTTAGTTCATGTCGATAATGTGACTTTTACAAGACTATAAAGTTTATTCCTCATGCATATTCTCTCTCTCTTTCTTTGCCTCCCTCTTTTTTCCTCATCTCTTTTGAGAGGGTGAATGATGAGCAGTTTGGGATTCCTCTCCGCAATATGAAATATATTTAAAGTATGTTTTAAGCTCATTAAATATCACACAAAATCACATCAAGGGTCTAAGACAGGCATTGCACAGCACTTTAATATCCTCACCGATCCACATCAGTGTAATAAAATCACCAGCACGGAAAGCAGCACCGTCACGATCACAATGTTATGGATACTCCACCTTATTTCATCATGTCAGCTGATACAGCATCCCCAGAGCAGAGAAGATACTAACCACACATGGTGATCTCACCTCTTCATTTTGTGCTGATCGTGACTATGCAACATGGACTACAGTGGACTAATTTATTGTGATGATCAAATAATATATTGTTAATATGAATAGCTTTCTTTTCAATGAAAACTCATCACACTTACTCAACACTTTATATGATTGTACTATACACAATATACCACACTACACTTAACAAGGCACACTGCACTCAAAGACAATAGCACTATAGTCCATTAGACACACTATACTCTATACACGGCACCCTATAAACGCCTTTACTCAATAAGTCACACTATAATATACCATACTCGGTCACGGTGTACCATATACTCAATGAGCTGCGCTGTATTTTACTATACTTAACGATTCACAATGCATCACTGAGTCACAGTATACTCCGTAAACTCAATGAGCTACACCATACTCAGTAAGCCACACTCTACTATTCTTAATGAACCACAATATAATTATACTCACACTACACTCACTATACTAAGTAAATTCAGTAAGCTATACTTAATGAGACACACTATACTCAGTAGGTCACACTCAACTATACTCTATAGCCATATTATAATCAATAAGCAATACCGCCCTGTTAGCCACACTATACTCACTGAGCCGCACTATACTCAGTGAGTCACACTACACATTACTACAGTCAATAAGGGACTCAACTATACTTAATAAGCCACACCATATTTCACTACACTAAATGAACAACATTATATTATACTGAATGAGCTACACTATACTTAATGAGTTACACTATGCTCAATACGTCACATCATAATCGATTATACTCCAATAGCCACATTATACTCAAGAAGTCAGACTACTCTCTGCTATACAGACTATACTACACCCTTTACATGATATTCTTAATTACTCATATTATAACCAGCGAACCACACTATACTGGACATGCTACAATACTCAATAAACCACAATGTACTCTACTATAATTAACACTATACTCAAAGAGTCAAGCCATAGTCAATTAGCCAAACTATACTCAGCTTCACACAATGAGTAACACTATATTCAAAGATCCAGACTGTACTTGATAAGCCACATTATACTCTAGTAATCAGTCTGCCACATGGTTCTCTACTACATCTAATGTTCCACAATGTACTTAATAAGCTTAATGAGCCAGAGTGTACTTAATAAGCTACACTATACTCTAGCATACTCAGTCATCCACACTATATTCAGCAAGATCAAATATATTGTATGCTAAATGGGTCATAATACACTTAACAAGCTACACCATTCTCTACTATACTTAGTCACTCACATTACATTCAATAAATCACAGTATATATAATAAGCCACGCTATAATTTATATGACTGTATACACAGTCAGCTACACTGTTTTCAATAAGACAAAATATACTCGCTATGCTTAAGGACCCACTTTATATTTAATAGGCTTAATAAGGCACATTACACCTAATAAGATACCTAGTGTACTCACCCAGCCACACTGTATACAGTAAGCCACACTCTAAAATATGTAATATGCCACGTTATACATAATAAGTTATACTATACTTCAGCCAAAACCACATTCTGTAAGCCACACTATACTATACTCAATGAACCATGGTATATTTAATAAGCTACAATAATCTTTGCTATACTCAGTCAGTCACACAGTACTCAGTAAACCACACTATACTCTACTATATCTAATAAGCCACAGTATACTTAACAAGCTACGTTATACTCTAGTATACTTAGTCGGTCACACTATAATCAGTAAGTCACATTTTACTCAATGAGCTACAAAACACTCTAGTATACTCAGTCAGTTACACTATAATCCACATTATACTTAATAAGCCACAATATACTTAATAAGCTACATTATACTCTAGTATACTCAGTCAACCCTACTATATATCTAGTAAGTCATACTGTACTATACTAGGCTTAATGAGCCACACTATACTCAATGAGCTACACTACACTCTAGTATACTCAGTCAGTCACACTATATTCAATAATCCACACTATACATAATAAGCCACAGTATACTTAAAAAGCCACACTATACTCTAGTATACTCATTCAGCCCCACCATATATTTAGTAAGCCACACTATACTTTACTAGGCTTAATGAGTCACACTATACTCAATGAGCTACAGTACACTAGTATACTCAGTCAGTCACACTATATTCAATAAACCACACTCTACTTAATAAGCCACACTATACTCTAGTATACATAGTCAGTCCTACTATATATTAGTAAGCCACACTATACTCTACTAGGCTTAATGAGCCACACCATACTCAATAAGCTACACTACACCCAACAAGCCTCATTACAGTCAATAACCCATACTGCACTCGTAGGCAAGTAGGTGAGAATGCATCCCCACAGAACACAATACACACACACATAGACTCACCTCTTTCTCTCTGATGGTGATGATGAACGCACGCCGTCTCCCTGCGCCCCCGTCCCCGTCGCTTTCTCCGTCTGTGATGCTCCAGTTTGACCCAGTAGAGTCTAATCCATCTCAGTCTGGAGTGTGTGCAGCTTCACAGCCGTCTCCGCTGGGCGTGTGTGTGTGTGTGTGTGTGTGTGTGCCTGTGTGTAAATGGATGGCTAGAAGAAAAGGTAGAACGATAAATGAATGAATGAATGAACGGAGGTGCAGTGACTTCCTCACAGCCTTCTGAAGGACTCCGGCTGAACGGAATGTGGAGAGAAACGTGAACACAAAGACTTTAGGGAGGGGAGGGGAGGGGAGGGGGTGTTGGAGGGGGAGAAGGAGGGGACAGAGTAAATGAGGGAGGAGGAGGGCTATATATACACACACAAACACATACACATCCTTCTACACAAACATGCGTATACATGCCTATCAGAGCCCCTATGTTTCTCGGTCTACTGTATTTCCATTCATGTACTATGAAGGGATAGTAAAAGAAAAGGAGGAGAGGAGAGCGTGTGGCTGTGTGGCCATGGGGGTGTTCCGTTCAGGAGCGCGTGGTCTGTCTTCACGCGCCTGTGCACCATCTGCTACTGGTCTCCTCCCCCCAACACACATACACTGGAAATGGATGGTGGAGACTAGTGTGGCTTTTTGCTAGAGATCAGAACTCCTGCTTTCTCATTTCCTCCAGCAGTGATGCTGCTGTGAAGGGTTTTAAGCTGGAGCCCTGTGTGTTTGAGGGTGTTGAGCGGTCAGTGTTGGGTTGTGTGGTGTGTGTTTAATGGTGCTGGGTGGTGTTGGGCTAGTCTGAGCCATGAGTGTCTTTGTGTCTCAGTGCGCACGAAGAGCACATGGTCACACTGCCACTGTGAAACAAGACAGCAGCATTTTATTGTATGGAAGGAAGTATAGAAATGAGCAATGGTATTATTATGATTATTATTAATATCAGTAGTAATAGTAGTATGTGAGCATTTATGCCTAGAATCAATTCATTCAAATGAAACCATGAGTAATTTATGCGTATATATATATACACACCAGGCCTCAGGGACTACTGGGGAAAACTGGGGTAACGGGATAAGATGTGCACACACACACACACACACACACATACACATACACACATACACATACACACACACATATATATATATATATATATATATACATATATATATATATACATATATATATATATATATATATATATATATATATATATATATATATATACACATACACACACACACATATACACAGTGTAAATGTAAGCTCCCTGGACAAAAATGAGTCACTTTGCATGTTTAAGGTGGTAGTATCTTCAGTATCTCCTGCAGATGGTGCTGTACAAGGATGATGGGGCTATAAATACCTGCGGGGTGTGAGTGACAGGATCCATAGATTGGGAAGAGGTGCTACAGTGCAGGGAATGTCTCGTTCCATGTGTGGGAAATGGCTCCAAAGCAGATGTTAATGATTGGCTAAAAGGAGTGACTGCATTTGGGCGTGCCAAAGACCATAGTGTGAAGGAAGTAGCTGAATCTGCAGGTGTATGGAAGCATACGGTCATACGGGTCTACCAGCAGTGGCTAAAATCCCAGTCTACAGGAAACTCTCCTCGGAATTGTGCCAGGGAAGGCATCCGCTGCAGCATTCTTTGATGCAAGAGTGTCTGAATGTAGCCTGCATCCAGAAACTTGTCCAGTCCATGCCAAATCCAATCACAACTGTAATTCGTGTTCGCGATTCCTCAACGGATATTTTGTGGAGGCGTTGGCCATACATGGAACTGTGATATTAGAAAGCATAAATGGTTCTGTGCATGGCTAAATGGTTATTCCTTATTATGGAAAAGCTGCTGTATGTGGTTTATTGCAGAACATTTTATAACCTTTCATAGGAAGAAGGGTTCCAGTGTTGTTATAGCAGGATATGTAGGTGCTATCAGAATGTCTGACTACTGACCTGCTAAAAATCACACGGTTATTAATACTTTATATGCGCTTAACACGACAAAAGAAGCTCTTTGTCTCATATACAGTCTAGCCGGTCGGCTTCTGATGACAGTCCACATCCACTAACCTTCAGTCCTCTCAGTCTAAAGAGGGGCAGGTAGCCAAGCTGCATGTAAATACGCTCACATTCAGAGGTTTTTCCCAGGCAGTACACTAACGCTGTATAGTGGGGAAAGAGCTGGGAAAGGACCACCCCCACTCTTGCTCTCCACTCTTCTCCCCCACACTGGAAGAATAGTGGGGGTTTCTCTTTCTCTCCGCAGTCAGGATTTTCCCTCCGTTTCCCAGGAGATTGTGCTGGGCCTCTCGGGCAGCAGTGCCGTACCTTAAGGTTGGACCCAGCTGTGGAGCAGCTAATAACCTCATCAGTCAGTGATTCTGCCCTGCTCCCAGTGTCCAGTCTGGTTAATTGACCTACCCAGGCTCCACCCACAGATGTGTTCCTTCATAGCTAGTTGGGAATGATTTAGAGAAGGTTAGCAAAAAACCCATTCGACCTAATGAGAAATATTTGCCCCACATTCAGGTTTTGTATAATTAACATTTTGTAGAATTAATGTTTTAACATATAATATGCATTATTCATTTACACAATAGCAGTAATGCCAAGCAAGTAATACTTAGTAGCAGTAATTTCAACCAATCAACACTCAGTAGTAGTAATGTCAACCAAACAGCACCCAGTAGGAGTAATGCCAACCAATCAGCACTCAGCAGCAGTAATGCCAAGCAATTAATACTTAGTAGCAGTAATGTCAACCAATCAGCACTCAGCCTCATTAATGCCAACCAATAAGCTCTCAGCAACAGTAATGTCAACCAATCAGTACTCAGTAATTGTAATGCCAACTAAGCAGCACTCAGTAGTAGTATTGCCAACCATCTGTACTCAGTAGCAGTAGCAAGAACCAATCAGAGCACAGTAGCAGTAATGCCAATAAATTGGAGTACAGTAGCAGTAATGCCAACCAATAAACAGTTTTTCTACTAGGCTGAATGAACGACTTACTCCAGCCGACACTTGGCAATTGACATAGTGATCTTAGGCTTGTGTGCAGCTGCTAGGCCACGGAAGTCCATGTCAAAAGTCCTGATGCACAGTTCTAGTGCTGATGTTGCTTCCAGACGCAGTTTGATGCAACAGAGGTCAGGTGATTTTTACAGCTCTTGAGTTCTGTGTTTGTGTGGTCTACTGCTTCATGGGTGAGCTGCTGCTTCTCCCAAATGCATAGCACTTACAGTTGTCCAGGGCAGATCTAGCAGATCAGACATGATGGCAGTGCCACGTTTGAAGTCACTGAGCTCTTCAATGCGACCCTTTCTACTGACGGTGTTATTGATTGACCTGTTAGGTCAAGCCGAAACACCTGAACTTAATAATTAGAAGGGGTGTCCACATACTTTTGCCCACATAGTGTGCATGGAAGCCTGAACAGAAAAAAGGGAAAGGGAATAATGAGGTCAAAGGTCACCAGTGACCCAAGGTATGCCTTACGTGTTAAAAGCACATGTGGGCGTGAGAATATCTGCACTGCAGCCAGAGCTCTGAGCAAAAATCAATCCCAACACAATAAGTCACTGCCAGGGCCATAAACACAGATGTTAACTCGGTGTGTTTCGGGCCCTGTAATCGGGTCAGTCCTTTGAAAATCCAAGAAGCGTCTTAATCAGAACAAGAAACAGATTGATCCCCAAGGCCGTCAATCCCCCACTCAAGAGGATTCTGCCCTTCACCATTTAGAAAACATAACATTTAAGTGCACTGGAGTGAGAGACACACTATTGTACTACTGCGTACCTCAGTCACATTTGGGCATACTGCACTGCCGCACTCAGCACAGTATTAGTTTGCCATCATTACTTCATTATGTATAACCTCTAGTCATGCGAGTTATAGTAAATTAAAAAGCAAATTTAACTGCAAAATGCCAACCAATAAGCTCTCAGCAACAGTAATGCCAACCAATCAGCACACAGTAGCAGTAATGCCAACCAATCAGCACTCAGTAACAGTAATGCCAACCAATCAGCACTCAGTAACAGTAATGCCAACCAGTCAGCTCTCAGCAGAAGTAATGCCAACCAATCAGTTCTCAGCAGCAGTAATACTAACCAATCAGCACTCAGCCTCATTAATGCCAACCAATCAGCACTCAGCTGTAGTAATGCCAACCAATCAGCACTCAGCAGCAGTAATACTAACCAATCAGCACTCAGTCTCATTAATGCCAGCCAATCAGCACTCAGCTGTAGTAATGCCAACCAATCAGCACTCGAAGGTGGTGTAAACAGAACTGAAATGAATGAAATTCTCTTTTGTAGTTCTGTAAATGGGGCCCACCACAAGGGGGGATGGCAGCAGCTGCTAAACAGTGATTGGCAGGCTATAAAAATAATGAGGTGGCACCTGAAATTGGTCAATTATGCATTGATTACAAGCTGTAGAAATTCACCAGCTTCCCAAAACATGGGGCCTGGGTGCAGGTGCATGCTCCACATACCCCAGTGCCACGCCACTGTGCTGACTGTAAACCCAGCTCTAAACTCATTATGAGATTTTTCTGAGGTCCCTGGCTAGCTTGTACAACGCAACACCACATTTGTGGACAGACCCTGGTAGGTGCACTGCATGGACAGTGGGAGACACAAATACCTTTAAGGTTTAAGAGCCTGTGATTTAAGTGTTTGGCAATCACAAACTCATCCAGAAACTTTTTCCAGGCAGCATAATTACGACCCTGATCAAGGCAAGGTCAAAATCAAGAAGTGGACAGGTGCGCCGCTGAATAATTCAGACTGTGAAAGAACAAAGACCTGTGGAGTTGTTAATGCATGCCTGTTTCCTTCCTTTGTGCCCAAGGTTTAATGAAGTTATGATTGACCGCTGGTCAGTCTGTGATATTCTAATTTTAAACTGCAGTGTGTGCTCTGGGAGATTTCAGTCATGTAGAATAATCCCATTTCACTCCCATCTCCTGATGCCTCTGATGGGTTTAGTGAGCTCCAGAAGGACACAACAGCCCCCTTGTGGCCCTAATTCAGCATTACAGCCTTCAAATAATATACATGTGCGAATAAACAGGGTCTGGATGTGGATTCACTCATTGATTCATCACTCTTATAACAACAGAAAACAGGATAACTAATAAGTGTTAAGCTGGCAGTTAAAGAGAATAAACATTTAAATCTACAACTGTAGAACAGACTCAGTTTAAATCACAATACCTACATTTAGAGCCAGTTATACATTCAACCTAATGAGAAACTGTAAAACAGACTCAGTCTATACCACAATACCTACATTTAGAGCCAGTTATACATTCAACCTAATGAGAAACTGCAGAACAGACTCAGTGTATACCACAATACCTACATTTAGAGCCAGTTATACACTCAACCTAATGAGAAACTGTAGAACAGACTCAGTCTATACCACAATACCTACATTTAGAGCCAGTTATACATTCAACCTAATGAGAAACTGCAGAACAGACTCAGTGTATACCACAATACCTACATTTAGAGCCAGTTATACACTCAACCTAATGAGAAACTGTAGAACAGACTCAGTTTGTACCACAATACCTACATTTAGAGCCAGTTATACACTCAACCTAATGAGAAACTGTAGAACAGACTCAGTCTATACCACAATACCTACATTTAGAGCCAGTTATACATTCAACCTAATGAGAAACTGT
This sequence comes from Semaprochilodus insignis, assembly GCA_034552555.1. NCBI lineage: Eukaryota > Metazoa > Chordata > Actinopteri > Characiformes > Prochilodontidae > Semaprochilodus > Semaprochilodus insignis. The sequence continues at coordinate 20,815,267 of CM067488.1, forward strand.
AGAACAGACTCAGTCTATACCACAATACCTACAGTTAGAGCCAGTTATACATTCAACCTAATGAGAAACTGTAGAACAAAATTGCAAAGGGGTGAAAGTGACAACTGGAAAGGCTGAAAACTAAGCATGCAGCTCTTCAAAGAACTACTACAGGGATCTGAAGGCCTTATTACTAGCAAATACCACAGAGCAGAACATAATACAACAGTGATTTAATCTTAATTCAGAATTAAATTGATCCCAGAGATGAGTTGTCCGCTTCAACACAGGTTTTTACAAGTACTCATCCACTCGGCCTGGTCATTCCCTCTCGACTTCAGCAGCAGAACCTGCAATCTGGCGCATTTAACTTTTCAAAGCCCACAATAATAATAATAATAATAATAATAATAAACAAACCGATTATAAACCACAGCAGTAAACTACTTTTCAAAAGCGTAACACTCGGTTTGCTGGGCTTCAGGCTACTCCATCTATTAGACACAACAGCTGACAACTTTTTTACTATTTTGCTAGCTCAGCAGTTAGCATGGTAAAGGCTACATCGCCACCAAGCTACATGGCTAACAACAACAACAACAACAACAACAACAACAACAACAACAACAACAAGAACAACAAAAATCTTGCTTCCAACATGCTGCCTCGTCCTAACCTAACACATCTAATCCAGCCCCTAAAGAACTTGTGTAGGACTCGTGTAGGAAGGTAGACCTCCTGGACCAACGTTGGTGACTTAGCTGACGTTGTGTTAGCTTGGTTACAGCTGTAGCCTATAGCCAACGTTTTTTAGCTTACCAGTCAGAAAAAACACATCAAACTGTGGTGAGACACCTAGCCACGTTGCTAACTTTAGCTTCTTGTCCGCATCTGATTCATTACTGAGTCATTACTGTTGCTTGCGTAATCCATGCTCTCCACGGTAATGATGATTAGACATATTCAGTTACTGCAGATACACAGCTGAGGTGAGATATTCAGCTTCCTTCAGGCTTCCTTCTGCATTCACTAGCTAATGAAACAAAAATCAGCCTCCAAAAATCCACCTATTGCTTTCAGTGTCTCAAAGGTTTCTCCCATCTTCAAGGGTTCAGAGACTACTGCAGGAGCACCACAGGAGAAGAGCTAACATGGTTACAACAGATGTAGCATTAGTGATGGTGGGGGTTATTAATTACACTCATTGTCAAAAGAATATCTGCACAAATACCTGCACCCAGAAGGAATCAACCTACAGGAATGAAACTTGGCGGGTAGATTTCATATTTCACAGTTGGCCGAGCATGTGACGTAAGCAAGGACGGGCCTTATCGCTGTATCTGACTGACCCAACAGCCACGATTACAGACATTCACCGAGCAGTGATGCCCTCCTCCATGAGTCATCCTGTGCTGCAGAACTACATGCACGCAGACTGTTATGATGACTAGCCTTAACACCACGTCCACGTCGCCAAAGACTGCAATGGTGTCATGCCAGACTGTCATGGAGTGACTCAGAATGGTAGTGGGTCATCTTCAGTGAGTCCCGCTTTTGTCTTAGTGGAGACGACCAACGAATCCGTGTATGGAGGCACTGCGGTCAGCGCCAAGATGAGCGGTTTGCTTGCCACATGTCACACGTCCAGAAGACCTGGTGTCACTCCACCTCCACCCCCACCGCAACATCTGCAGGAACTATGTGAGAATATTGAAGCTGCATGGGATGGATTATCACAGGACACCATTAGGAACCTCTACAACTCCATGCCGAGACGTCTGGCATGTTGCATTAGCAAACATGGCGGCTCAACGTCATCCTGAGAGACACTACGTCTGTACATTATATTAACCGCATCAGTCTAAATGCATCATCATTTATTGTTCCTGGTAACTTTCATCTTCCTTCCCAATAGAACTGCAGTCCGACACTTCCTTCTGGGTGCATCTACTCCTTTGATGATGAGTGTACTGTCATTAATCACAACTAGCAGTGAAGAATGCACGCCAATAGTCACTAATGGCATTTAGTGTTTGTCTTTTGGGCTGGGTAGAAATCGTGTTTGGTGTGTGAGGGGTGTTGTAGAAGTAGATTCTTCTGTTAAACCTTAAACCTTATAAATGCCCAGGAGATGGCGGTGTCTTTGAGTAATATAAAGGTGTCAGAGCATGTTAATGGTCCCACTCTTCAATACAAAAAGCTGCAAGCTAAAAAAAAATAAATTAAAAAGCGCCCCCCCCGCACCCCTCCCCCCATGTGTATATACAGTTGCCAGAAGAAGTTGAAAAGTTGATACAGCTTGTTGAGCCAAATGGTGCAGTATATGTATATATGCCAGTGATTTACCGGTGATTACAAATGTGTTTGCAATGCTTCTCGCCATTCAAGGAAAGAGGATTGACTGGAAGTGACTGGAAACTGTCCAGTTTGGCCTCAATTCATGGCCTGATTTCAAAACTCAAGGCCTATCTGGTGATGGCTACATTATTCATTTTGGCTGGGAGCATTAAGTGGAACATCAGCCAATGCTGTACGGGACTGAGTAAAACTGCTAAAACAACTCTTAATGATTCTCTCTCTCTCTCTCTCTCTCTCTCTCTCTATCAATCTATCTCTTTAATAAAATCATAGAGTACAGGGTTCCTCGCTGTACAGGCAGCTACTCCATCAGACCGAGATTACAGCTGAGCTCCCTTTTCGTCCTCGTCTATCTGGGACGGAGGAGGAAAATGGGGCATGGAGGGCACCTGCAGTTTAAGGTGGGCCGGCTGTGTTCTCATTTACATTCTGAAGCTAGTGAAATATGACACACACACAGCCTTTTATCCAACTAGGTGCCCAAATCTTTAGTATTCATGAATGAATATGACAGAACTGTACAAAGCCTTAAAGAGGTTTAACAACTTACTGATATAGAAAACTTCAGATCCTGCAGAAGAGCAGTCCTCGGGTGGTCCCTGTCCCTGGGTGTTGGTTGTGGTTACAATGGGATCCCAGGTGGTAACTGTGGTATTCCAGGTGGGTGTTGACTGTTGCTAAATGGAGTGTGTTTAACGCCTCAGTGTCACTGCTGGACTGAGCACAGCCCATCAACCAAAACTATCCAGCCGGCAGCGTCCCGTGGGCAGCGTCCCGTGGGCAGCGTCCCGTGGGCAGCGTCCCGTGGGCAGCGTCCTGTGGGAAGCGTCCTGTGACCACTGATGAAGGACTAGAGGATGGTCAACACAAACTGCGTAGCAGCAGATGAGCTATCGTCTCTGACTGTACATCTACAAGGTGGAGCAGCAAGGTAGGAGTGTGTATTACAGTGGACAGTGAGTGGACACAGTGTTTAAACACTCCAGCAGCACTGCTGTGTCTGATCCAGAGAATCGCATTGTATGATTTTTAAATAATTAATTTGCATTTTATTGCATGAAATAAGTATTTGATCACCTACCAACCAGCAAGACTTCTGGCTCTCACCGACCTGTTAGTTTGTCTTTAAGAAGCCCTCCTATTCTGCACTCATTACCTTTACTAACAGCACCTGTTTGAACTCGTTACCAGTATAAAAGACACCTGTCCACACAATCAATCACACTCCAACCTCTCCACCATGGCCAAGACCAAAGAGCTGTCTAAGGACACCAGGGACAAAATTGTAGACCTGCACAAGGCTGGAATGGGCTACAGGACAATAGGCAAGCAGCTTGGTGAGAAGGCAACAACAACAACAACGCAATTATTAGAAAATGGAAGAAACACAAGATGACTCTCAGTCTTCCTCGGTCTGGGGCTCCATGCAAGATCTTCGCCTCCAGAACTACACGGGAGGACCTGGTCAATGACCTGAAGAAAGCTGGGACCACAGTCTCAAAGGGGACCAAAGAGGACCATTAGTAACCACACGCCGTCATGGTTTAAAATCCTGCAGGGCACGCAAGGTCCCCCTGCTCACGCCAGCACATGTCCAGGCCCGTCTGAAGTTTGCCAATGACCATCTGGATGATCCAGAGGAGGCATGGGAGAAGGTCATGTGGTCAGATGAGACCAAAATAGAGCTTTTTGGTATCAACTCCACTCTGGTTTCTTCTGGGTACTCTGGTTTCCTCCTACACTCCAAAGACATGCAGTCAGGTGAATTGGAGAGGTAGGTGTATGTGTGTGTGTATGTCTGAGAGTCTGACCTGAGATGGACTGGGGCCTAGCCAAGGTGTTTTCTGCCTTCCATCCAATGAGCACTGGGATCGGCTCCAGCATCACCCATGATTCTGAAGGATACTTGGCTTCAAAGATGAATGGATGAATGAATGAATTAGATGAATGTATTTAAAATAGTTCAATTGAATGAGCTGTATATTGCTTTGTAAACGTCAGTACAGAGCCTCCAATCTGGACAACGGGTACAGAGACTAAAAGGGCCAAGGTAAGATGTTTTACAAAGCATCCAACTTAAGAATGAAGGTCGGTATTTGATGTTTCCACATATGACACACTCCAGATGCTTGTAACCTCAACATGCAGCTAAGGCTACGTTCCCAGCACCAGGTTGAAATGACATGTGGAAATGTCTAGGTCTGTACCTGACTCAGAATTTTGTCAGTCGAATCGGATTCTCCCGTCCTGGCCGACGATTCGACTATTCGTTCATGTTCTCTCCATATACATTATCTAGTAATCAGTAAATCAATTTGCATACGGTTCAGATCTGATGTCCTCATTTAGAAAGTCAGCAGAGTCACAGGAACATATTTTTGAACTAAGAGATACATGGCATATGATGAACGATCTGGAGCCTGATTTAATTACAGAATATAGCGTCCGGCAGCGAGCAACGTATTTATGCTCAGGTTAGCGCTTCTAGCCTGTCTTTTTAATTTCACTTTTAACAGCTTCTTCAGTAGGATGACCCTTCGTCTTTCATCTCTCATAAATAATGAACTCCTAAATAAAACCAAATTAGTCAATATTTAAATTATTTTTAGATGAAAAGAAGAACGGTAGACCTGAACCGTTTAATTATTATATCACCCGCTCTGAAATAATTATTCCTCGTTTATTGGCAGGCATATTAAGTGACTGTACTTATCTTTAAATAAAAATAATCTTAGCTGTAAACGAATAAATAAAAATATCTGTAATTTAGGTTCTAAAATAATGGAATTATAATAAAACAAACGTCTTCGGTCCGTTTTTCCTTCACCGCAAACAGCCATTATGTCTAAAACGAAAGTCAGCTCACTGGTTTGAAGCAGTGTTGGATGTCTGACTAAATGAGGAGCAGAATTAGCTTTAATTTGTTCAGATTCTCTTCTTCAAAAGCTCCTCCAGACTTTTTCTGAGACATCGTTCCACCCGTGTTTCTCAGCTTCACAGCTTTAGCTTCCTTCAGTGGTGAACCGCCAGCGCACGTTGTCATGTGGATTTAATTTTTTAGCAAGCATGCGCCATAGCCCAGTTAGAACTTAAATATATATTTATTATTCCCCTTTTAATAATTATTAAAATGTCTTTTTACATTCCTAAAGTTTGTGTGCATTTTGTAAGCTTTTGTCTGTTTTACGATCAAAAAATGAATAAATAAATAAATAAATAAATAAATAAAAACTGGTCACTGTTGTCAGTCGACTTGAAGGCTCTCAGTCTACTTAAAGGGTCTCCGACTGACGATTCGACTCGTCGACTTCTAGAGGGCAGCCCTAGAAATGTCTAATCTTTGATTCACTGGAGGCCAAAGTGGGAGGCTAACGTGCTTTTGTTGACATAGAGCATTTGACCAATGGGAGGTGAAGCCAAAGGGTCTGAACAGGCTACGGACTGATGCCTCAGAAGAAGGTGGTTTCTCCGACACCAGTTCCTCTGCTGTATACCTGCTGGGAGGAATGTCGTTTGTGACAGCTTATACAATTACACTGTCTGACATCCAACATGATATACTCAACAGAAATGAGATACTCATGGAGAAAGACCTGGATTAATGGGCATTCCCAATAACTCTCTCTAACAGGAATCATCCATTCTCTAAAATCTTACGGCTGGTATTCCTATTTACAGAGAGGCGAAGACAAGGTCAGTCATTGCATCTATGAAACATCTTGGGTTTCCTTTATGCTCAGTCCTAGGGAAGACACCCATGTGAAGCAGCTGTAGTCTGTAACTGTCCAAGTTGGATGTGGTGGAACTCTTGGGAATTTAGTATCAACCTATGCAGCTCTTATCAGACCATGTATGGAATATGGTGGGATAGGGTGCAGAACAAGGCCCTGAGGATTATTCCTGGAAATGGAGATCAGCATGTGAGAGAGACTTTTTCCTTCCCAGGAGAAGACAGCTGAGGAACTCCCATGGACTGTCCAGTAGACACGCAGAAACGAATAGTCTTCCGCTCCATCTTAGTCCATATCTTGTCAAAAGTGTTGATTGGTTGGCATTACTGCTACTGACTGCTGATTAGTTAACCTTATTGCTACTGAGTGCTAATTGGTTAGCCTTACTGCTACTGAGTACTGATTGGTTAGCCTTATTGCTACTGAGTACTAATTGGTCACTATTACTGGTACTGAGTGCTGATTGGTCAGCATTACTGCTGCTGAGTACTGATTGGTTAGCCTTATTGCTACTGGGTGCTGATTGGTCACTATTACTGGTACTGAGTGCTGATTGGTAGCATTACTCCTACTGAGTGCTAATTGGTTGGCATTACTGCTACTGAGTGTTGAATGGTTGGTATTACTGCTACTGAGTGCTGATTGGTTGGCATTGGTTAGCATTACTGCTACTGAGTGCTGACTGGTTGGCATTGGTTGGTATTACTGCTACTGAGTGCTGATTGGTTGGCATTGGTTGGCATTACTGCAGCTGAGGGTTGATGGGTTAGCATTACTGCTACTGAGTGCTGATTGATTGGCATTGGTTAGCATTACTGCTACTGAGTGCTGATTGGTTAGTATTAGTCCTGCAGTCACACGTGAACAATAAGGGGTAAAATCATCCACACATGAAAATACACATGTGAGCTAACACACGCTATGTGATGCTCCTAACTGCATGTTCGGTTCTGTTCTGGAGGACGTGGTGTAGAACTTCTCTCTTATCCACTCACTGTTTGTAACGAAAGGTTAAGTTTTCCAGTTTACTCTAATGTTCAGACATCATCTCATCAGTCAGCAGTTTAAAAGTGCGGTATCTCGCCCTGGGTTTGTGTTCTGTGTTTTACTTATTCTATAAAGACCGCACGTCCTCAGACATTTTACAGTTCATCTTTTTTCATTTTTATTCACTGTCATTTCTGTTGTTGTTGTTGTTGTTCTTTTGTTGTTGTATGTAGTCTTGTGTCACCGTTCTTTATGTGGTAGCCTGTAGTTTCATGGAAATGAGTTTCCTGTTGCTGATGTTTTTTATTTCCATCACCTGAACCATAAAGCGAGACTTGCATTAGACAGAGCTAGAGGCATTTCTGAAACACATTTTCTGAAGAAAATCACCTGGATATTTTAGACTTACTGGTTCTTCTCCTAGTATCGCTAACCTGGTCCTAGGCCTGGTCAGAGCACTGTAACCATACATGCTCCTCGATCTCCTGAGTGGGGATTTCCGCAGGCGCCGCTCAGTTAGGTTCCAGTATTCCGTGTAAAGTGATTGGATAGAACAGATCTTGCATTAGTGTTACATTTCAGAAGGACTACCAGCAAAAGAGCGAGATGTAGCTACAACTTCAGATATACAACAATATAAACGTATACATTTAGAACATCTGGCCTGTACTGACTACATATAAGGCCTGTACTGACTACATATATGGCCTGTACTGACTACATACACGGTTTCCACTGTACTGTTTACCATGTCAAAGATGTCTCAGTACTTGATGTTTTGTCATTGGTCTTGTGTTTTTGTCATTTCCGTTGGTAGGTTGTCATTGTTCTTTAACCAGTAGCCGGTGGTCACATGAAAGGGAGTTTCCTGTCTCTGGTGTTTTTTTAGGTTGTTATTTTCATGGACTCCCTTAACAGCTCCTGAAAGATCAACCGAGACCTGCATTAGGCAGAGCTAGAGGCATTTCTGAAACATATTTCCAGACGAGTCTTAATCCTAATCCTCATCTCCAGTTTACTTAAATATGTGCACTACAGTATCTCCTCAACTGTCACTAGAAATTTTAGGCTTACTGGCTCTTCTCCTAGCCTCGCTGGCTAACCTGACCCTAGGCCTGGACAGAGCACTGTAGCCATACGTGCTCCTTGACCTCCTGCAAACTAGGCCTCCTGGATGGGTTTTTCCGCAGGCACCGCTCGATTAGATCACAGCATTCTATGACGGGATTGGATGGGAGAGATGCGGAAGTGTTACATTTCAGAAGGTCTACCAGTGAAAGGGTGAGATGTAGCTATAACTTCACATATGAACGTATACATTTAGGGACATCTGGCCTGAACTGCTAATTCCTCATCTATCTACAGATTAGGTTTCCTCTGTACTTAATAATCAGGTTAAAGATGCCTCAATGTCCCAAATGCTCCCATTTATCTTACCCTCCGACAGGCCATCTTTGAAGTCCAGAAGTCCCGCAATGATGTCCTGTTCCTCGTCAAAGGGAAGGTGACCACAGACGATCCTGAACAGCATGACACCAAGTGACCACACTGTCGCAGGATCAGCATGATACCTCCCCTTCACGAAGAATTCTGGAGGGCAGTACTGAAGCGTGCCTGAGAACGTAAGAAGAGGAAAACACAGGTAAGCACAGTCATTCATTTAACAGCTAAGTGGCTATGAGACACCGTTCTCCTCTCAGGGTCGTGTTTTCAGATGGGAAGCTCCTTGTGGATCTAACTCACTCCCTCACTCACTCCCTCATCTTTAGGTGAACAGTGTCCACAAGGGGGAGCTATTAGAGCTTTACCTGCATAACATCTGTATCCCCGGTTGTTGATGAGGTCTCCACACCCAAAATCGATGAGTTTGATCTCTGAGGTGTCCGTGATCAGCAGGAAGTTCTCCCCTTTGATATCCCGATGGAGGACACCTCGTCTGATGCAGTGACTTGCTGCCTCCACTGCCTGCACCATTATGGATCTGGCCTTCTCCTCATCCATGTCTTCTCCGATGGCTTCCAAGAAGTGTTCCAGCTCCATACAGGGGTCAGGGCGCTCCAGGACCAGGATGTATTTGTCAGGCTGGTCGAACCATTCTATCAGCTTTACGATGTTATTGCAGACGGGCGGCTGGCTCATCATCTGCATTAAAGCCACTTCAATTGGTACGACTTTGGACTCAACAGGCTGCAGGAAAGAAGACAGTTAGATGGTGAGGAACTTTACATGGTTGGTCTGGGAGAATCATGTGTTACTACAGGTAGGTACACTTACGCTCCGGAGATACTGGTCTGATGGTCTTTTCACCACGTATTTGATGGCCACCTACACACAGAGACAAACAATGTTAAGGTTACTAGCAGTGTAAAGGGAGGTGGTGGAATAATGACTATTACAATACAGTCTGAGGTGTTAGCAGTACCTGTAGGCCATCGGAAATACGTCGTCCTTCGAAGACGTATCCAAAGCCTCCTTCGCCCAGCTTCTCTCCGATGTCATAGCGGGAGGAGAAGTCATCTGTGGAAAACAGTTACACATGAACGTCAGCCCTCTTTACGTCATATATCAGAGGTTTATCAGTCAGCATTACTGGCTATGAAGGACTCAGTGGAATCTACGATCTGTGAGCCTCATATAGATGATTACAGCTCTCTTAGAATGAGGTGAAATTCAGTGTTCACAGTGTGCAGTGGTCTGGCTTATGGACTGACCTGGCTCGGAGGCTTTCTTCTGTCCCTTTGTTTTCCTTTCTTTCCTTGGTTTCTTTTCTTGTTTTGTTGTTTTCTTTTCCCTCTTTGTTGTCTTCTTGGGCTGGTTTACAGCCCTCTTCCGCCTCTTTGCTGCCGGCGCCTCATTGGTGGGAACTTTGCTGGTTCCCTCTCCGGCACTCTGGCAGCACTCATCCTCCGTTCTCTTCCTTTTCAGCCGAGGAGCATCTAAATACAAGATGATCATATTAGTATTCACTTTTCTAGACCTGTCACTTTACCTACGACTAGACCCACCTGCTAATGGACCCACCAGATCAGAACTGTTCAGGTGGAAAACAACAAAGCACCCACACACCCACAAACCGATAGTTCAAGGGTTCTTAAGGGAAGACAATGGTTCTGTATAGAATCATGAACACTCAGAACCTCTTTGCTTGAACCATTTCAGAACCATACAGAACCATTTCATGATGCAAAGTAAAGAACCCTTGAAGAACCACCTTTAAGTGTAGATAACATACTGGATGTTGACTAGGCCTTGAAAACAGAGCCAGTGTTCTTCACGTGCCTCTTCTCCTCCTTCTCCAAAACTTAGCCCATCTACACATTAGCTCTGTTTAACCAGTCACATGTCCTCAGTGACAGCATTTCATTGTACAGTGTAGTGGACTGACCTGGCTCAGTGGCTTTCTTCTGCCCCCGAGTCGTTCTCCTGGGCTGATTTGTCTCCTTTCTCCTCTTCCTGGCCGGGGCTTCAGCATTGGGAACGTTGCTCGTTCCCTCAGCAGAACCCGGGCCGCATCTCTTCTCCTTCCTCTTTCTCTTTCTTGGTGGAGTCTCTGAATACGGGATAATAATTTGAATATTTAGCGTTCTATTTCTATATCTAATGTTCTACATGGTCACTACTCCATCATCCTCTTATGTATTCAATTTATTCCACTAAACTTGAATTACTGAAATACTGAAATTGACTAATATATATATATAAAATATGCGGGGTTTTTTTGGGTGTTCACAGTTCTATATAGGACAATATATATTTTTTTTACAAAAGAACCCTTAAAGAACCATAATACTATAATCCTATCAGAGCTGTTATATATGAGCATAAAATTGATTTCCATATCTGTCAGGTCTTAATACGTGTTCCAGACGGGTTCTTTTTCTGAGATCTTGTTGGTTCTTTTCTCCAAGGCTGAATTCTTGGATGTGTCGTGTGATGAAGTGTTAGTGTATAAAGAACTCAGTCTGGACTGTATGGACTCACCTGTAGGCTCCATCATCTTCTGCTGCTAGAGCTAAACGTGACCTGTAACTAGCCCAGTCTTTGCTCAAATGGTCGTGAGCTGCTTCGGCTTCACCTTATATAGCTGACCAACATTCCGAGCATCCTTTGTGACATCACAGAGTTCTAAAGTCAGAATTCTCAGACAGAGAAAGCCTCGCCTCCACACATGTCTGGTTGGGTTCCGCCAGGCTCGTCAATAGTGCTGCCATTTTAGGGCGGTCAACATCACTACTGGACTCCATTCAGTAACATTACAGAGCGGCAGTTTTAAACAGATACTGTCCCACATTACAGGGTCACATGAACATTGTAGCACTGCTTTCATCTCTATACATATTCACATTAAATTATCACCTTCTTACACAAAACTGAAGTCCACTTCCTGTTCACCAGCTTAATAGTCAAACTTTTGCCTTTTCCACCTTAAATGGTACGGCCTCGGGTGCCTGAATCTTAGCTGCTGCACCATTTAAGGTGGAATGACAAAATTCGAACAAGAAGCTGGTAAATTCAGGAAGCCTTCTTTAGCCTCGAGCTTCTCTCGAGTTGCCTCGAGTTTAGAAATGATTAGAAGGTAGTTAACGGGTACAGACTGAATACTTTCCTTACCTCTCTTATTAAAGAGAAACTAAAGCTACTGAAAGCAGTCTATGCAGCTCGGTTGTACTGAAAGGGGTTTGGTCTGTACTGGGAGGGGTTAGGGTTGTCCTGGGTGGAGTTTGAGTTGTACTGAAAGGGGTTTGTACAGGGTGGGGTTAGGGTTGTACTGGGTGGAGTTTGAGTTGTACGAAAGGGGTTTGGGATGTACAGGGTGGGGTTTGGGTTGTACTGAAAGGGGTTTGGTCTGTACTGGGAGGGGTTAGGGTTGTACTGGGTGGGATTTGAGTTGCACTGAAAGGGATTTGGGCTGTACTGGGAGGGATTAGGGTTGTACTGGGTGGGGTTTGAGTTGTACTGAAAGGGGTTTGGGCTGTACTGGGATGGGGTTAGGGTTGTACTGGGTGGGATTTGAGTTGTACTGAAAGGGGTTTGGGCTGTACTGGGATGGGTTAGGGTTGTACTTGGTGGGATTTGAGTTGTACTGAAAGGGGTTTGGGCTGTACTGGGATGGGATGGGATTTGAGTTGTACTGAAAGGGGTTTGGGCTGTACTAGGAGAGGTTAGGGTTGTACTGGGTGGGGTTTGGGTTTTACTGAAAGGGGCTGCCAACCTGAACTGAAATGTGACGGTGTGAGTGAGTGAGTGTATTTTGCAGATCACATTTACTGAAGATAAAGGGAAAAAAGCGAATATCCCAATCCCAAAATTAAAAATAAATACCTATCCAACAAACAAATATCCGAATACTTAAATACACGGGTTCAGCTCTACTGGTATGTTGGTCACCAGCACAACCAGCATACCAGACACAACATATGCTGGTTTTGCTGGTGACCAACCATGCTGGTATAACATCTCAGCATTATACTGGACCAGTGACCCAGTGATTTTATTGGGGTGGACTATTAGGGTGCAGGCATGCACTGTAAAGTATTTAGCTTACATGATAAATAATAGGTGCTATTGTTTGATATTAATTGTTACACTCATCAACAAAAGAATAGCTGCACCCAGAGGGAAGTGGGGGATAGCAGTGCTAAAGGTTACCAGGAACAATAAATGCCCGAGCGTGAAACTTGAATCATTCGCAAGTCTCACAATGTCAAACCTACCCACCAAGTTTCAGTCCTGTTGGTTGGTCCTGTTCTTTCAATGATGAGTGCATGTATAGTATGATGGCTAAAGACAGTAAATGCCATCGAAATAGCAGGGCATCTCCTGCTCCCCACTCCAGAGATGACTTTGGGAGGACTCCCCCACCCCCCATCGTTTTACAGACCCTTAACATTACCACCCTTTAGTTTACAAACATCTGGCTTTGTTCTCTACGGTTTATATTACCTGAAGGACTACAACTACTATAAACACTAGACGTTAACCTGCGACAGGATTATTTAACCCTTTCTGAAACCCTGCCTGTGTGGCCTACCCCTCAAGACATGTACTTCATTACATTGCAAATTAGTAATGCACTGCACTGTAACTGGCCCTATGTGTATTTACTGCATTTATATGTATTTATAACCTCACAGGCCAAAAAATAAATAAAAAAATTGTCCCCCGTGAAACGTACCTAATAGCGTGTCTCCACCAGCATAAATAACAGCTGTGATTGGATTTGGCATGGACTGGACAAGTTTCTGGATGTAGGCCACATCAACGTTCAGACACTCTTGCATCAAGGAATTGCACAGTTGGGCCAGATTTGGTTGATGCCTTCCCTGGCACGACTCTGAGGAGAATTCCCTGTAGACTGTGATTTTAGCCACTGCTGGTAGACCCGTATGACCGTACGCTTCCATACACCTGCAGATTCAGCTACTTCCTTCACACTATGGTCTTTGGCTCGTCCAAATGCAGTCACTCCTTTTAGCCAATCATTAACATCTGCTTTGGAGCCATTTTCCACACATGGAACGAGACATTCACTGCCCTGTAGCACCTCTTCTCAATCTATGGATCCCGTCACTCACACCCCGCAGGGATTTGTAGCCCCATCATCCTTGTGCAGCGCCATCTGCAGGAACCTGAACTTACTACCACCTTAAACACACAAGTTAACAATTTTATTGTTTTTTTTTTTGGTCCGATGAGCTTACTATTGTAATTTAGTGCACAGCCCTGTATGGTTACATTCGCTATGTGTTTGTCTTTTTTGTCTATTTTGTTTCACTGAAAACTTGAACTACGAAGAATGGAATAAAAGAAGTGGACCATAGCTTGGAATCAAATCCAATTACGTTAAATTAGTTTAGACCGTCTGTGCCATTTTGGATACATGAGATTTCCCTCCAACAGCGATGATATCCTTATATACAGTGGAATAAGTCTTTCCTGACAACATGAGCAGAAGAGAATGCCTCTATAATCTCACTGGATGTAAGTATACATATTTGTATATGGATATAGGGCATTAACAATCACTGCATTAACACACAGCTGGATGCTTCAGTTAGGCTGTTCAACTAAACAGTGTTCCTCAGCTGATGAAGGACAAACACCACACCTTCTCCCAGCTGCATCCTGACGCCAGATTACTCATTACAGTCCCATCTGGAATGCAGCCGGTAAAGTTAAAATACTGCTAACATGTTCCTAAACCCAGTTTGAGCTCTCAGAAGCTCTAAAAATAATCCCTGCTGCTGTTCGATTATCAAGCACATCTCTGTCTGACGCTGCGTCTGAGCTTTTATACACCACCATATCAGGCAGAGCGAATCTTTCTGTCTGCCTGACAGGATCTGATCCAGCAGCTTTGCCGCAAATAACTATCAGTGCAAAAGCACATATGACTGAGAAGTAAGCTCTAATGTGCTTTAATAGTTTGTTTAAAGGGCCCATATCCTGAAACACATTGAGCTATCATTAACACTGTTAAGGTTTTGACATGTACTGTAACATTCACTCCACTGTTTTGAATTCATGCTTTTTGTGAGGTCACAAAAGCCAACACAGTGATATGCTATATATACAGCCTCTCGGCCTACAGCAGTTTAGCCCCGCCCATTCATGCCGAAGGTATAAGGAGTGATTCAGCCCAGACTGCTTTTCCAGAGCAGAGCTCCTCCGACACAGATCAGTCTTAAAGGCACAGTAATTCTTGTTCACAAAGTTCTTGGCTAAATTCTTCTGTTGTAAGCTGCCAGGAACTCATTCATTCATTACTCTAGCCAATCGCAATGTGCCATCTGTCTTTACAATGATTCAACTTACGCTCATGTTTTGCCGCTTTCAGGTGCAGACGCTTCTTCTCCCAGTGAGGGATGAGCTGGCCAGTCAAGGACAATCCGAACAATCAGGAACAGTCTTCTGACTAATCAAGGACAGGCTTCTGACCAGTCAGGGATAGTCTTCTGACCAGTCAGGAACAGTCTTCTGACTAATCAAGGACGGCCTTCTGACCAATCAGGAAGAGTCTTCTGACCAATCAGGGATAGTCTTCTGACCAGTCAGGAACAGTCTTCTGACCAATCAGCGACGGTCTTCTGACCAATCAGGGATAGTCTTCTGACCAATCAGGGACAGCCTTCTGGCCAATCATAGCTGGGCTTCTGACTAATCAAGGGCAACCTTTTAACCCAGCAGGGCAGAGCTTCTGATCAAATCAGAGACAGCCTTCCTACCAATGAGGGACATTCTTTCACCAATCAGGGCTGAGTGACTGAACAATCAGGGGCAGTCTTTTAACCAATTAGGGAGATCCTTCTGACCAGTCTTCTGACCAGTCACGGCTGAGCTTCTGACAAATCAAGGCCCTTCTGACCAGTCAGGGACAGTCTTCTTCCTGATTGGACTGAGAATATGACCAGTTTTTACTTCTTCGAGAGATAAGCTGTCTATGTCTCCTCTTGTTTCATGTAACTGGTTGTTCATTGTGAAGGTCACTCTTTCATGTTCACCTGCTTAAAGTTTAGTCTAAACCTGGATCTTAGTAAACAAGTTAACCGCAGGTGTGTTTGTAATGCTTGTAATGAAGCTGAAACTTACGCTGTCCGAACCCCACGAGGTCCAAACAAAGCGTAGTTGAAAGTGTTTACTAATGTCAGGTTGGGACGCCAATGAGGCACATCAGACTGCACCACATAAAACTAGTTTTAACAGTGAGCTTAGTGATCACAAAATATTTACACCTCCTCCTGAGCAGGTCTAAGTGTTGTGGAAAGGAACGGGAGCCGCATAGAATGCACAAACGAGGCCAAAACACGACTGCATGCTGGGATTTTACTCACAGCTTGAATCATTATTCCTGTCTTAACTCTGAACATGAAGCTAACACCCACAGCTCCAGTTCAGGCAGATGCCGCAGCTGAAATGTCTAAACTGGTGCTGCCGCTGTGTCTGATAGGCAAGGCAATATTAAAGAACAGACAGCGGCTACAGGCATTCAGCTTTGTTCTGTTCCACCCGTATGCTTTGTTCTATATTGGATGTTTTCCATAGAACAAGTCAGTGTAAGCTGCCGTCGCATTTCCATGGCAGTGGATTTATAGACTGGTTCAGGCTGTCAGCATGTTCAAGGGCGTAGGAGTGAGCTTGACACTGGGAGGACACATTTGGAACTATGAAATAAAGCCCACCTTGTCCCTTAAAATATTAGCCAGCTGTAAGCTGGCCCCCAACCCCTTTTACCTGCCACTCCCAGTGTTCTCCTAATAAAAACATATTTAAATTAATGCTAGGCTTGATTAGTGATTGGTTATGATTGATGTTCTTCTGCCCATGTGTTCTTCTGCCCTTATTACAACCTCAGTAGCATTGTGTCCTGTATTGGATGGATGGATGAATTGATTGATCGACTGACTGACTGAGGTTGTGGCTTTATGCTGAAATAAGAATAATTGAATACGAGCTTTACAGAACAGAGCCAAGACTAACACTAACATCAGACAGTGAGGCTGTGTCCCAAACAGCACGCTCTGGAGCTTCACATACTGCACTATTCAGAGCACCTCTAAAGGAGGAGTGCTACTTTCTTACTTACTATATATTAGGGCTGTACCTGACTCAGAATTTTGTCAGTCGAATCGGATTCTCCCGTCC
>CM067488.1:20832463-20894746 GCA_034552555.1 Semaprochilodus insignis
GAGCTTGGTTCTAGCTAATGGAACCTGTTCTCCTTCAGTGTTCTGTACTTATGATCATGTGAATAGACGTCAGTGTCAGACTAATTAATGAGCTTCTATTAAAGACTGGTGGACTGAGACACATCAAATGTCCTGTGAACTGAGATGGTCTTGAGTATTGAGCCAGTAAACTCTGGTTTAGGATGGCTATCTCCTCGTATTGACTGTATTGTGTCCTGGAGAACCTCCAACAGGCATATTCTGGGCGTTTTCCTGATCTGACACCTGCTAGTTAACACGCTTCCTGAGTTGAATTGTCCAAAAGTATGACCCAGCAGTGCACCTAGGGGTGGGTGGGGTGTTTGAATGGAGGAGATATCCGCTTGGCAAAAAATATTCTCCAGTGACAATAAAACTATTACTAAACGTAATGCTATTAGGGGCAGCCCATGTAGAAATGAAGCATATTTTAATGTATTTTAATATCAGCAGGTACATTTTAAGCACATTATTGTTTTGTCCACTAAATACAAATGCGATATATACAGATTAAAAATGTAATAATTACAAGTACAGTTTAACCTCAGTAGTATTTCAGTGTACTTATATTAAGTATATCTATGTAAATCTAAATCGTGTCTCAAAATAGTACAGCTAAATACAATTAGTTCTATTCAAGTGTATTTGCATAGCATACTAAGTACATAGTTAGTATATCAAAAATAGCACACTTTTAGTACGTTAATCATGAGTGTAAGGAAGTATACTAAATATACATACATTAAGTATACTTCAGTGTACTTTCTTCTCCTGGGAGAGGTGCTTGTGATGTTCTTGTGCCTTAATTTAACCTTAAATAAGTAAAATAGACTGTATTCTTATACATGTACAAATTTCAGTGCAAGTCAAAAGTTTAGACACACCCAACTAAATGGATGCTGTTGGTGATCTTAAAGACTCTACAATCTTACACTTAACAGCTCCAGCTGATGAGAGTCTGAAACAGTACATATCCTGATATACCACATATACTCTTGATGTACCACAGTATTATATTTCTCCATATCTCCACCTCTAATATATATTTAGTTGTGTAAAAACTTTTATCCCTTTTTAGCCCAGATTAAAAGCTCTAGTTCTCCTTTCAGTTTAGTGAGTATCCATGATGGACAGACCAATAGAATTAGCCCAAAATGACTAGAATTAGTAATTAGAATTGAAACAAATCTTGTTATATCAACCTCCATTGTTAGTTAAGAAAGCTGGTTCATCCTCCTGTAAAGTTCTATTTCTGAGGTATTTAAGGTGGACTGTATAATTCCATGAGTGCTGTTTTACAGTTTGACGTCTTCACTTTTATTCTAAAGCGTTAAAATAAACATAAGGAGAACCTGCTATGAGTAGGTGTCTAAACTTTTGACTGGTAATGTGCATGAAAGTTGCATAATGTCAAGAAAACATCTTGGAACTCACTTGAAACTGTAAAACTGTAACTTTGTAAAACAAATTGTTTGTGATGAAATCAAAACACATACATATGATCACAGAACACTGATTTCTGATTTCCCTTAGTCAGTTATCTGAGCCACGGCAACAAATACGAGTTTCTCAAAGCTAATGTTTCTATAACCAGCTGTGTTAACGAGCCAGCTAACGCTAACAGCTGTTTAAACAGCTGCTTCCGCAGTGCTGCTATCATGAACTGCAATGCTAGGTAATTTTCCCTCCTCCACCTAATTTTACCCAGAGGTCAGATTCACATGGGATCAAAGCAATGTACATTATTACAGAGGAAAAGACTCAGATGCTCTTATATGAACTCGCATCACAACGCAGAATGAGCAGAACATCCAGTAGGCTATAACTGTAATTAGATATAAACAAATAATATGTTGCAATATGCTGCATATATGTAAATACCACCTTGCAGTTTACTGTGGATTGAATACAGTGCAGCGTATCTTCTACTGGAGTAAGTGAATGTGTTGCTTGCAACTTTAATTGATTTTGAACTGCTTTGAATTGCAAGTTGAAGTGAACTGCTTGCAGCTGTTGCACATAAGTTTCAAGTGAGTTGCAAGGCTGCTTCATATTATGCAACTCAAGCGCAATTTGGTATCATGTAGGCTTCAAGAAACCAAAGTTGCACAGTGTCACAGAGTAAAACCAGTCTGGTGGTGGTCATCCTCACAGTAGCTAGATGTCTCAGACAGGATGTTTGTTGGCTGGCCCCCCAGCTGGTTACCAGCCCCACCTAAAATGAAACTATGGCTACTTGCATACTTGTAATATCATACAATCTAACCATGTACCACAACAGGTAGTACAAACTATGGTCAAAATGCGTTTGTTCCACTGAACTGCAACATATGGTCTATGGACAAGTCATTCTAAGTCTGGAAAATATATCTAATATTCTTATTTTGAGATTGTTTTAAGTCATTTTTCTAGCATTATGTCTGGGTACATGCAAAACTGTCTGCCAATACAATAAAACTAAGACTAATCAAATGACTTACTGGAGCAATATGTAAGGTCGTAAGTTTAAAACCAGTCAAAAACAACCCTGAAATTACTTTTTTCCATATTGTCTAGCTTTAATCAGAGGACTGTTAACGCGCAGGACGGCAGTACCCTGTGAGCAGGACTGTGACGTATAATAACTTTAATAACTTTGTGTTTGTAGCATATATCCAGACCTCACGGGCTCTGATGGTAACGGCCTCCATGCTGGGTTTACCTGCTGCTGCTCTGCTGCTGGTCTCCATGCCGTGCGTCAACCTCGGGGGTGAAGGACAGGGCGCCAAAAACAAGCAGGCCCTGTTGGGAGGGACTCTGACTCTGATAGTGGGTATGTAAGACCACTTTTGTATTTAACTTATTATCAAAAACATGAGAACGGGATGTCCCTTTATAGACAGGGCTTAAAAAATTAAAACACTTAAAAAAATTTACAAAAATTAGTTTCCAGCTTATGAATCGGGAATCACCAGTGTCAAAATATAATTTAGCCATATAGATTCTACCTATTAATGTGATTTAAGTATATATAGAGTGACTATAGTATTGAGTATGGAGGGTTAAACATGCAACAATTATTTCCAGATATTCATGTGGAATAAAAAAACATAGAAAAAATATTTTCCTCATGTATAGCAGTGCAAAAATGACTAAATACAATTTACCTTGCTGGATAAAGTTTTTTTAATACCATCTTAATTTTTCCTTCTGGTTAAAAGGTTAAAAAAATAAAATTTTATTTTCCCTACAAATCACGGAAAATAATTTTCCCCTATGATTATCAGTTCAAACAGTTGAAAATTGACTTTGTCTATAAGCATGGAGGCAGAGAAAAAATTCTGGTGTTAATGTGGAATCAAAAAGTCACAAAATAATTTTCCCTCATGTGTAGTAGTTCAAATTTTACTATACAAAATTTGCCCCCGAAAAAAACCCTTAATTTTCCCATCAGGATACAGGTAAAAAATGTAAAATTGATTTTCTCTCTATAAAGAAATTATTTGCCCCCTATGATTGTCAATTCAAAAATTTGCAACATGTCCATAAGTCCACAAGGGACTTAAACAGACAAAAATCTATTCCTGCTATTTTTGTGAGGAAAGAAGTTACATTTAAAAAAGTGACAAAAATCCCTTACAAAAATTACGTTTTCTCTTATGAATAAGGGTTCAAAAAATAAGTGGCTTTAAAAAGAACAGAAAATGATTTTCCCCTATGAATGTAGGTTCAAAAGTACTCTACTAGAAACTGAAATGCTCCTCTTGAATCAACGACAAAAGAATGGAAATCCCAGTTCCAGCTCTTTCTAATCCTTTCAGTGGTAGTGGTGGTGTTTGTATCCATAATACAATAACGACTTTACAAGCCATAAAATGTATTTTGTGCCCAGTACATGAAGCGTACACTTTTCATCTCATCCCAGCGTCACATCGCGGTTCCTAGAAAACAGATGTTGGTTTTAGATTTTATTGTGACTCACTCAGCTCTGTCCTCTTCCTCCCTCTGGACTCATCTCTCACCGTTTAGTTGTAATTAGCCTTGAAACGTTCCTACCTCACCCACACATCCTGTGAAGCGGGGAGGTTGGCACATTCTGAGCCAATGTAATCAGGCTGGTGTTATTGTTTCTCTTCTTTATGCTTCGTATACATTCAAATTGTCGGAGCATAAGAGCACTTCCCTATCAGACATCATCAGACAGCATTATCCCGAATCTAGCACTCGGCCCAACTCATCAAAGAGGCGACCAGGTGTTACAGGAAGGAAAATGCTGATCTGCACAGAGTCGTGACTTTTCGCAGCTGGAACTCCTGGGACTTTATGGTACATTTGAATATGATGATGCGTCATTTGTGCCGGTGGAAACAGTTCAGGCTTGGGAAAAACGGCTAAAGAGATAACGTTATGGAGTTGGATTCAGGTCATTAGAGATGTAAATCTGAATGCAAAAATCACACCATCTGAAACGGAATTCTGAACAGAAATAGAAATTTGAGGTGAATTTGAATAAATGAATATACTGGAAATGAATTCACGTTTTCAGATTATCAAAATATCTTTAGAGTAAATCGCATCATAGGGATGTTTTTTTGGCAAGAACCTGTTGATATCATATGTATAACCATAGAGGGATTAAGATTCAATATACCGTGATATACTACCGTACTATAGGCCGTATGATGTACTACACAGTAATCAATACAGTAGCATGAAATATATAATACTGCAGTACTCAAGTGTATTGATATTATCTTATACCCGTATTACATGAAACACCGAACCCCCTCCATCTACCTTGTACTTACACTCACTGGCCATTTTATCAGAAACAGCTACCATACAAGAACACTTGCAGTGACTGACTTTAGCCTGTCTGCATCATTACTGTAGAAACTCAAAATCAGTTCAGTTATGCATAAAATTCAGTTTCATGTTTCATTCTGTTCTCTTACAAAGGTTAAAATTCTATTTCAGTTCAGAATTCAGTTGCAGATAAAAGTCGGATAAAAAATCGGATAAAATTATTCCGATTTCGGCATTTGAATTCAAATTTCTAATGCCATGTATCTAACTCCATACACAGAAGTGGGAAGAAGTGTTGTAACAAACTGCTCACGGCATGAAACAGTAATAATAAAGGAATAGATTGAGCAAAAATTCAAAAACCATGCAGTGCATCAAACCGCTCTGCAATCTAATGCTCATGGTTTTTGAATTTTTACTCAAAAATATTCCTCTATTATTACTATGAAAAGGTAAAAATAAAGTAGTAGTTTGAGTAAAACCTTGGGGTTTAGATGTATAGAGGAATTGCTATAATTAGCTGTAAAATTCCATATAAAAAAAAGTTCAAACTATTCAAATTTTTCCGCATTTCTGCCTAGTTCAGGTGTTTTAGAGCTTTCCACAGACTGCCCAGTCTTACTTTGCCCCAGTCCCAACTTTTTTTTCAGTGTGTTAAAGGTGCCAAATTGGAATTAGCATATAAAAAACAAAAGAATCAAAGTTGATAAGCTAAAATATGAAATGCTGGCTCTCTGTGAAAGACTCACTAAACCCTGCTTTCTGTTTTTATTAGCATTTGTTTTTAGGAATTGGGTGATTATAATAACTGACATTGTTGCTTAGTGTATAGAGGTATCAACTTGACATCAGCATTGAAAAATTCAACTTTCATTAATAAAAATGAATCAAATTAAAATAATTCTATTACGTTTATGTAGGTCAGTGTTATTTGTCGTGAACGGTTTATGCAGGTGTACGAACACTGACCTACAATACAGAGTTTTGAAATCCTAGTTGCACTGTCTTAGTTGTTCGACTAGGTACAAACACCCTGAAGGGCCATTGATTCTTGTTGTAATATTTGTTGTATTTGTATTGCTTTAAAAGCATCATATGGCTTACATATATGGCATAAGCGTCCATAATAGCTCTTATTTATAATTACATAAACATACTTTAAATATACATACACCAATTATTATAAAGTGTATGACTGGATTATAACCGTCACATTCTCTTGCGTTATAAAGTGCCATGCATAAGTACACATAAGTGATCAAATAGGCTTATCCCAGGCATTATAAAGTGTTATGCATGCTACATAATGCCTTACTAATTCATTGTGTGTACAGGATTAGAGGGAAATGGGTGACATTTCTTGTGTTTGCTCTCTTTGTTCATGATAAGAAGTCATTTTCCTTGGTTTTCTTGAGATATCATAATGTTTATGTCATTACCACAGCCAAAGGAATGTTGTTTTCTTGGCCTCTTGAGTTATTTATATCACTATCACAACATAATAAACAGTGTTTTATCGAGATAACATTTGTTTTGTCACGATAGTGGCGTAACTATGAACCTTAGACCTTGAAAAAAACACCGTTCATTATGTTGTGATAACGATATAAATAACTCAGGATCTCGAGAAAACCACTGAAAATAGCTTCTCATGGAGAAATACATGCAAGCCTTCTGAAGGGACAGCAGGATATATCACTGACTCTTTCTGTATGTACGTGTCTCCTCAGCTCTGTGTGGGATTATATCCACCGTATGGTTCCCCATCGGAGCCCACCAGGAGCAGGGCCTGATGGCGTTCGGTTTCTCTCTGTACGCCGGCTGGGTGGGAGCTGCGTTCTCTCTGCTGGGCGGCTGCATGATCGTCTGCTGCTCCGTGGAGTCCCCGGGACCGTACGCAGACAGCAGCCGCTTATACTACTCCAAACACGGCCAAAGCAACCCCGCCAGCCCCTCCTCCACCAACCACGCCAAGAGCGCGCACGTGTAGGCCAGAGGATTACTGTACAGCTGCCCAGAGGAGCATAAGCATCTTATTCCACTCAGCCAAATCCATCCTCTCACACGCTCTCACTCTCGCTGTTGCTCTCCTCAGTGCTTCATCATCTCTCTCTCTCTCTCTGGCTTTACTGGAGGCCCTCTGGTCACTATATGGATTTTACTGTCTGCTTGAGCCACATCCAGGCCTCAGGATCATCCCAACTCGTGCAGAGTTACGTAACGCAGACTGGACAGTGACTAAAAAAAACCTGCTGCCATCAGGCGACTCAGACTGAAGGAGTTGTTTTTTGGGGTTTTTGGTTTTAAAATAAATGTAGCTGTTTGATTATGCGCACTGTGCTGTGCTCGTTTATTCTTATTTACGCTTTTTGGGCTGTGAACACTAACAGGTCTTCTCGATATTTGCTTTTAATTCTAAATGTGAAAGCCTTTTTTTTTTTTTTATTGAGAACAATATTAAAGGTTCTATCGATGTTTTAAATTGTTCCTAGTTAAGTAGTTCAGATATAAAGTGAGTCATTCAGAGGGTTTGGTGTGAAACGCTTTGTTCCAGAGAGTCAGAATTGTTCACAGTGGTGGTGAATGGAACCAGACGTCCACCTCTAAACGCTCCCTCACAAGGAAAGTTACTACACAATTGGTAATGATTACACTGCCTGATGGGTCAGATGTTGTTTGACGGTAGATTTCAAAAGATCCATTCATGGTGGGAGGACACATGCAGGGCGTTGTGAGGCAAAAAAGTAGTTGCCAAAGAAGGCACATTATTTTTCGATTTTCCACTATTTTCCCATCAACAACATGCCATATAAACCTTGCGTAGCTTCACTGATAAATAAAATGGCTATATCTGAGTTGATATGTTGACCCCTGGTTCCCATCACCACCAGTGTAAAGAAATTAGAGTCTCTACAATCGAAAATCATGGAGGAGGAGTGCACGCAGGGTGTAAATAAGATGCATTCGGTTCAGAATGACCACTGTTTTACCATCATTAACATTACATATAAACACTCAGTAGATACGTGTAGGTCCACTGGTGGTTTTGATGGTAAATGAAATGTCTATATTAGTGTTTTAGGCATGGTGGTTCACATCACCACCCACCACTAAAGAAATCAAGAGTCTCTACAATCAGCCATTTCAACCTACTCTATATGACTCTGTTTATATCTCAGCCACTTATTTATGCTGGTAAATCAGTGGAAATCATCCGTAATGACGCCTTATATTCTAGAACTTCACTATTACAGACTTTCTTACACTCACCAACAAACAGCTAAACAGGGCAAACGGTTTTGCATCCTGATACGGAACATTAATGATATCGAGATCGCTACCAAAGCAGTATTTGACCGGTTATTTATTGTAATACTTGTATGTTTTTTATGATGTTACATTTTATTAAATAAACAGTGATTTTTTTTTTCCATATCAACGTGTCTTGTCTTAAAATCTCAAGCAAGGTCATTGAGGAGTGTGAGAATGAATGCTAGCAGATTATCTCCAGTAACATAAGTTCTTTTAAAAAATTTTACTTTTTCAAAATTTCTGCATAGTTCAGGAGGTGCTCATTCCATAATCTTCTCAGTATTACACTGTTCAATTTGGATTTATCATATATTTATGAAAAGCAATAAAACTGACCAGGTTATTATTGTATTTTCTAAAAATAATCAAATTTATGGGGAAAAAAACCAAACTGACCAGGTAAAATATTAAAGATCTAAAGATCTAAAGGTCTCCTCATCGTGCTCCTCAGTCCTGTGACTGAATTCTCCCCTCCTGCCTCCACCAGTCTTCCTTCATACCACCAGCACATGTTGAAGGCACAATCTTGAATTTATTTTTTATTTTTATTTACAATTTTTGTATTTGAGTTTGTAGAACAACTGACAGTGCGTGTAGATGTTATGTCAACTTGACATCAGAGTTGGTAAATGCTAGCTTTAAAACGGATGATGCTCTTTATATTGTTTTTTCAAAGTTATCTATACAAATACAATAATCATCAAAAGAATAGTTGGACCCAGAAGGAAGTGTGGGATTGCAATGCTATAGGGAGGGAAGATAAAGGTTACCAGGAACAATAAATGATGATACATTTAGACTGATATGGGTAATATTTAATGAGCTACACATACAGAAGTAGTGTCTCTCAGTGTGGCGTCAGGCCTCCATGTTTGCTAACCCAACATGCCAGACGTCTTTGGCATGGAGTTGTAGAGGTTCCTAATGGAGTCCTGTGATAATCCATCCCATGCATCTTAAATATTCTCACGCAGTTCCTGCAGATTGTGCAGTAGGGGTGGAGGTGGAGTGACACCAGGCCTTCTGGACGTGTGACAACAATCCGTTCATCTTGGGCTGATCACAGTGCCTCCACACACGGATTCATTGGTCGTCTCCTGACTTGCTTCCATTCTGTGTTACTCCATAACAGTCTGGCACAACACCATTGCAGTCGTTGACGTGGTGTTAAGGGCAGTTGTCGTACTGGTCTGCATGCATCGTGCAGCCGTCTGCCAATGGTGCTGGCACTAAGAGGATGACTCATGGAGGGCATCACTGCTCACTGAATGTCTCCAGTCGTGGCTGTTGGGTCAGTAAGGTATAGCGATAAGGCCCATCCTTGCTTACGTCACATGCAGGACTGAGCGAGAAACCTGAATCATGTGCATGTCTCATGATTTCAAACCTACCCACCAAGTTTCATTCCTGTCGGTTGAGTTATTCTGGGTGCAACTACTCTTTTGATGAATTTTCAATTCATTTGACTGAATGTTCAAACTGTTGCACATGCTGTACTTTTCACCAAAATAATAACTGCTGTAAATGATCACAACTGAATGAGGTGGATTCATTGCTCAAGGAACTAAACCCGGTGTTTCTCACACAGTCGTTATCATTATATCCTAAACCACTCTGATGACCAGTGCCTGCGGGTGATTAGAGGATAACAAGCATCTCTGCTGGGTCACTGTGATTGCCTGTGAACGTCCAGCAGTTGTTATGTGCCCAGTCTAATGCACTACATCATTCTTGAGCCTCTCGTTTGCTGCCTGTAATAAGCCACAGGACACAGGCTGTCCACACATGGGCTATATGGGTATTGATTTTCCTGATAAATCACTTCCAGCAGGTTTCATGGAGGAGCGTTATGAATAATGAGACGGGCTGATTGGAGGTTAAAAGCCTACCAGATATAAAAGAAGATTTATGTCCTGATCACGTTCTCACGTCCTCTCACATCAGCGAGGCATTGCTGTTTCACCTACGAATTAGGGGGGAAGACAATTTGATCTGATTAACAATTAATAATGTGCATAAATACGGCACATTTTCTGCACATTTTAATTCACAATTTCTATTTATCTCTTGAATTTAACATACTGACAAAATCCAACATAAACGTCTGCGCAGGCCACATTTTATTCCATGTTGAATTCAACAAATAAACAATAATTGTGCACTCAAATGTGCAGAGGTGTGTTCTCTGTAGAGGGTGTGTAACTTCTTCACACATACAAAATGAATAACAACATGGACATTTGGTCAGGGGCACCGACACGCTGGCATAGGGCATTGACTGTATTCAAAATGGTACACTACTATACTGCATACTACAGTAGTATATGCTGCATACTGTATACGCCCCCTGTGTGTAGTACACAGTACAGTAACAAGTTCTGACCTACAGTGTAGTATACTAATACAGTCACATGACCAGTTACCTCACATTTACCTCAGAGCTGTATACTACACACAGGGGGCGTATACAGTATACTGTGTATACTACTGTAGTGTGCAGTATAGTAGTCTACCATTTTGACAGCCAGTGCTCACATTTACACTCTGAGTTGGCTGTGCTTTGCTCCCCAGTGTTACCCGCCGCCATTTTCTTTGGCTGAAGCAGGCTGAGAGCTGGTGAGGCCGTGGTGCATGATGGGTTGCAGTACACCACAAAGATAGTTCCCCCTGTAGACTAGAACATCTGACTGGACATTTGGAGTAGTACACCATATATCTTCAGCGCACTACAGACTTTCAGTTTGGTCACATACTACATACTACTATTAGACAGATTTAGTATGTGAGTAGTATGTAGTACATACTACATATCAGTACATACTACATATCAGTGCTTTCTTTGCT
This sequence comes from Semaprochilodus insignis, assembly GCA_034552555.1. Classification (NCBI taxonomy): domain Eukaryota; kingdom Metazoa; phylum Chordata; class Actinopteri; order Characiformes; family Prochilodontidae; genus Semaprochilodus; species Semaprochilodus insignis. Next base: position 20,843,423 of record CM067488.1, read on the forward strand.
CCCAGCACACCTGATTCAACTTATCAATTCATTAACAAGCCCTGTCAGAGCTGCAGGGGCGGGGTGTTAAAGCAGGGACCCCACTAAAAAGGGCAGGGAGCTTCCAGGACCAAGGTTGAGATACAGTGCCATTAGACATTTAATTGGCCTTTGGTCATGTATTAGTGGACATATATTCTCCTAACAAACAAAAATCAGACTAATGTGCAGCAGGATATTTTAAAAGAGGAATATCAATATTTACACTAGCATTTGCTGGTATGGCATAAAAACGGTGGAAGAGAGAACTTCTCTCTTCAGCTGCATTTCTGTTTTTAATCTAATGTTACAGCAATGACAGCAGCAATGACAACATCCATTACAGAGGCGGAATTTGTGCCAGTTTGTTGTCGGCTAGAATGAGAGTACATAATGCGACCCTGAGGAGAAGAGAAAAGCTGAAAGTGGAAGCATCATTATTCATTAGAAACATCCACCCACCTTGTACTTCCACAAACTGGCCACTTTATTAGAAACACTTGCCTTGTACTTGCACTAACTGGCCATTTTATTAGAACACCCACCTTGTATTTTCACTAACTGCCCACCTTATTAGAAACACCTACCTTGTATTTCCATTAACTGCACCCTTTATTAGAAACATCTACCTTGTACTTTCACTAATTGGCCACTTTATTAGAAACACCCACCTTGCGCCTCTACTAACTGACCACATTATTAGGAACACCTAGCTTGGACTTTCGTTAACTGGCCCCTTTAATAGAAATACATACTTTGTACTTCCACTCACTGCAACTTAATTGCAAACTCCTACCTACATACACAACTTGTGCTTCAGTAGATTAGCTACAGTCTCCAGGAAGGTGGGGTTTCTGTTAGAGAGTCCAGGTAGTTTTGCATTATGCCAGTTTTCATATTGCTTATTAATAAACATTTCATCTAGAGGTTTTCAGATTTGCTAAAGGGATATGATAACATGATTATAGGTCAGTTATCGAGGGCTCATTTGCATAGTCAATACCAAATGCATTCCTTAATAGCAGCTTTTATTTATTTATGTATTTATTTATTTTGGGTGGGGAAGTCCTTCACGACTGTAATTAGAATAGGAAACCCAGGCTGCTGGTGGAGTTCGGAGGGTGGGAACTATTTGTCCTCCATTGATGATGTTGTTGTTACTATTATCTGAAAAGCACAAAAGCTACACCAACTGCAGCATAGCTGAGCTGTCACTGAGTACGCTCCACTGTAACTGAGAGACCTTGAACCGTAAGAGGAAAACAGAAAACAGTTTCGGGAATAAAGGTACCAAATGTCCTCTCTAATAATTCCACTAGACAATAACAAGCAGGAGGTTTAACGTGCTTTGGTTCAACTGGGTTTGTTTGCATAATCACAGGAACCCACTGAGGTGTGGCAACGACACAGTGCGTACATATGACCGATTTGAGGATTTCTAAGGATTTCAGGAAAAAAAAATATTCATCCTCAAACAAGTTATTATTATCACTATTATTATCACTATTATTGCATATATACTGCTTTTCCGAGATCTTTGCAGAACAGTGGCAGTCAAAAGTTTGGGCACACCTATTCAGAGAAGACATCAGCTTCATTTCTCCTATGCATCTTAGAAACAAGCGCTTAAAGGGCGAAATTCTTGCATCATTTATTTGATGAGAAAATGCATTCAGTTTGACGTGACACGTTTTCCTGAGGGGTCCACTCTGCATGTACCCCTCCACCATGAACGCTCTGAAAACAGTGGCTGTATTCGAAATGGCACACTACTGTACAGCATACTGCATACTACGGTAGTATGTACTGCATACTGCTTTCTGCCCCCTGTGTGTAGTATACAGTACAGTAACAAGTTCTGACCTACAGTGTGGTATACTAATACAGTCACATGACCAGTTACCTCACATTTACCTCAGAGCTGTTATTACTGTATCCACTGTTTAGAGCTAGCTGCTGCTAACACTGCTCAGTTCACCTGAAATACGTTTAGCCTAGCTGTTAGCCACCCTCGGCTATTTCACTCTAAAACTGAACCTCTAAAGCGAGTTCATCTTTTATTAATCTTCAGACCTGAATATTTTAACTTTCTGAGGCTCATTCTGATGAAATCATACCCCACTACAATCACTACACCCACATTTATACTCGGAGTTGGCTGCGTTTTGCTCCCCAGTGTTACCCACCGCCATTTTGCAGGCTGAGAGCTGGTGAGGCCGCGGTGCATGATGGGATTCAGTACACCATGAAGATAGCTTCCCTTGTATACTAGAAACTCTGACTGGAGTAGAACACCATCCGGGTATCTTCAGTACACTACAGATCTTCAGTTTGGTTGCATACTGCATACTACATACTACTATATTAGTACAAAAGTAGTATGTAGTATGCCATTTTGAATACAGCCAGTGTCTTGGGCAGGATCAGGCAGCAGATTCACAACCATGTCATGCAGTCAAAGGTGGTTGTCTGCTTCCTACCAGGTGTCTCTAGCATGTCACACCAAGCCACTCCAAATGACTTACTGTTTACTTCGTCTTAAGATTTCAATGATGCAGAAAATTCTGAGAAATTTTGGTGGAATTCCCCTTTAAGCAGAAGCCTAAAAAAGAAGTACATTTCCGTCAAGTGTGTACAAACGTTTGACCGATACTGTTCATGTAGCACCATAAAATACACTGTCACACAGAACAGGAGCGCAGATACCCAACACTGACCGAAAGCGATGAAGAGTAGAGAATGATAGAGAATGTGTTCTTATGAGGATCTCATAAGTGTGCAGGTTACGAAGAGGCAACGCTCTTCTGACGTTTGTGTCCATGTCTGAGCGGACATACAGTGCAGACACACGGGTTTGACTGTATGACCTAACTGCACTGCAAAAAATGATAACATGGCAAGCAAAGAGCATCTCATGTGCAGACAACGTATGTAATATTTCTCATTATGGGACTATTTTAAGAATATTTTAAGAATATTTTTATCTAGTTAATTGATCCTACTGAGCTCGTTTTTAAGAAGGGAGGTAAACGAAGGACGCAAGACTATTTGCCAGGGCAGCCAAATAACTTCACCTGATTAATTTATATTTAAATTTAAATATAAATTATTACAGGACTGTTCAGCATATTCTGACTAGTTCAGTCACATGCAAAAGTGGGTAACACTTCCACTTAGTTTCGACTAACTAACATGAAGTAATGCATTCGTTAACATGAAGTTATACATTAACAATGGCTAACTAGTGTTAAGTAAACATGCAACAACTGATGAATGTTTACTTAACATGTGGACTGTAGCTGTTATATGTTTACTCAAGACTAGTTAAGCATTGTAACCATTGTTAATGTATTACTTCATAAATGTAAAAGCATGCTCATTCCTGCTAGCGCCTCTATGGGACTCTAGTAGCGTGTTAATGCTAAGCTAGTGTTTTTGGTCTGCTCTAGATTCAACTTGGACATTTGGAGCTTGGAAAGTAAAGACATGGTTGGTCGATTCCTCTGTCACTTGTCAATTATGTTGGTAGTTATGCTGCGTTCAAGTAATGCTGGAAAGTGGGAAATACCAGTTTTCTAGAGTTAGTTGTAGGTTGCACTCAAACAGCCGATAGCGTCATATTTACAACTGGCAAACTTGGAATTCTAGATGATACTCAAATTGACAAGATGATGTCTAATGTGACCTTTAACCCTTTACACGAGTGATAAACGCTAAACCTGAAGTGAAGGTAACCAAAATATATACCTGATTCGCTTCTATTAGATCTGCGTGTAGCATTAAGCTAACTTGTAAGGCCAGCTCCTGTGGTACTAACCGATGGCAAAGCTCACTCGGCTGTACTTTCCTACGCACCGAAGAAAACAATGCTTGGATTGGAAAAAAAAATTTGGGGGGCATTTCAAGAAAACTTCTAATGAAAACTTAACAGTGAAAAATGAGAGCTTTATTACTACAAAAGACCTAGAATGTTCTAAAGGTTCCCCACTGAGAACACTATATTATTTCTGTTCTAATATCAGCTATGTTGCCTATGCCTGAGATGCTTTCACTTGCCGGGATCTCTTTTTTTTTGCAGCGTGTAACAGCATGGTTTGAATTCCTCAAAACCATATTGTTCCTCATTGACATAGACCACCAGTGTGGTGATGGTGATGGGACACAATCGCATGTTTTTGTTAGTGTTAGTATGTGTGTCTGTCTCATACCTTCGCATAGACCATGGCAACCCTTCAGCATGCTTATGCTTCACAGCAGAACCATACTAGTATTGATGTTAGTCTAGACCCTCTGTCCCACCCCACCAACCCCACCAAAACTAAAGCAGACCAGGGTCCGAATTCACGAACACCATAACAAATAAATACAAAAAGAAATCTTAATTATGTTCTCTCCTAAACTTTCAACCCTATAGGCAGACGAATGAACAATGAATGTTAGCTAGTTGGCACTGATTAGCAGTACTTAGCAATGCTAATTCACTTCCATTCATTGTTAGCACCATTAGCATTATTGAGTTTAAGAAAAATTCTGTAGAAGACGCAATTAAGAGTTTGAATTAACGCTGACTTAAAGAGATACATTTTTAAATGCTTCTTAAAGTTGAACACTGAGCTTGACAGTAGAAGCATTTAGACGGCCAGTCTCTCCAGATCCAAGATCATGAGTTGGAACATAAAGAGAGAGACAGTCTATGATGTGAGCTGGTGCTAGATTATTTAGAGCTTTAAAGACAAGTAGCAGAACTTAAAGATCTATCCTAAAAGACACAGGCAATCGGTGCAGCTCTTTCAGAACAGGAGTGATATGAGCTCTCTTTGTTTTGTTAGTTACAAGGGATGGATTGTTCTTTTGGAACCCTAGCTAGAGGACCATTACAGTGATCAACTCCGCTTGGAACAAGTACATAGATAAGTTCCTCTACGTCGCTCTGAGACAGCGGAAATAATTCCCACGATAATAAGCTATTTCAGTAACCACGTTTACTTGCGGGATATAACAGAGCGCAGAGTCTGAGATCAGACCCAGGTTTTGTACCTGAGGTTTGGTATTTGTAGCTTAAGACCTGAGTCTGACGTAAATCATGTTTCTTTGAGTTTTAGTACCAAGAACACATTTTGAATAAGCATCTAAAACTGTAATTTCTGATGATTTAGATACTTGGAAGCTGTAGAAGTAGATAAATCAACTAACTAACTAACTAGCTGGCTAGCTAACAATGTTAAGCACTGATTTCACATACTATTATAGTCTCACTTGCAGTACTGGTTGTATGAACATTTGACCCTCTTTTCTCAGTTTATGTGTTGTTTTATTTAAGCTAAGCTAACCGAAATTCTACTTTAGGCTCAGTTTTTTAAGGGGCTGTTTGCTTGTTTTCTGGCTGGTGAATGCAGGAGGAAGGCTAGGTAGCCAAACATCTTATTAGCTCAAATTAGCCAGGAACCATAGTTTGGCTTCGTTTCTCGTTCCTTGAGTTAATTTTGTGCTGAATAAAGACAGAATTCCTGTTTTTTAACAACTTTGTTTGATGACTGAGGTAAAAGTTGCTAACTTGGATGAATTTATTAGCATATAGCTCAGTAGCTGGGGTAGCAGTCGGCCTGGGTGGCACCACAGGGTTTCCCAGTGATTGTTGTAAGATGTATTTTGTGATGCATGCTGGGTATTGTAGTGAAAGAACACTGGTAAATGTGTCACCATTTCTGTCAATTTCTACTTTTATGCATCATTTGAACACAACAGCTGCTGTTTACATTGTGTGCCATGACGAATGGAGCAACAGAAATGGCCCAAAATCACTCCAATGACTTCCATTAAAATGCAATTAGGTTTTTCTCTGTCCTGTAAAGTTGCCATTTTGGAGATAGTTGTTTTCATTTGGACTGCAACAATATAAAATTGGGAATTCTAACGCACTGATGAACATATCACATATTATACTCTAGTTTTAGGCCAGAATGCCCATTTGGGAATTCATGTAGTAACATTTGGTCCTTTCTTTTGGTTTAGAATTGTACTTAAGAGCATTTTTATGTACTTCCCAAGGTTTGTCTTAGGCTTTTTCCCTTCAGAAAGCATTCGTGGATCCGGCCCCAGTCCGCCACCCATGTGAAGTGTTCCTCGAAGCAGATCCAGACCCATGTGATACCATCTCAAACAAAAAAAAGAAGTCAAAGCAAGACTGACGCTTTATCAGATCTGCAATAAATAACTTTCATTTTTGCATGGAGGCAATATCAACATCTCATTACACAGTGCGACGGGGCAGCAGAACCACAAATGGAAGAAACAATAAAGAGATCTTTTCTTTTCTTTTTTTTTCTTTTTTTAAACCATAGTACAAGGACACACATCCACTTCGTACCAAAATATACAGCAAAAACAAATAGCGGATTCGCAGAAGGAAGCCAATCTCAACAAGTTCCTGAACAAATACCGAACGAACCTGCTGCGGCAGGAAAGATATCGCACAAGTACAACACCGCACCGTATCTTTCGAGACAAAATAAACAACTAGTAGCTGAACTTTCCAAGCAATAGTGGCAGCATTTGTTTGATATTTCTTCTTGTTATTATTATAGGCTCGTAATAAAATATCTCTATTAATTAGTTCATCCTCATTTCATCCTGTTCTTTCTAAGCTATGTTCTACTGCTCTAATCTAGATCAAGGTTCGGTGACAGTTAAAACATAAATAAAGAGCCGCATCGATCCAAAAAGAGGTCATTAAAAATAGGCGCTTTGACCGCTTTAGCTCTAGTTCATGTGGTGGGTCTACAGGACACCACCCCAAGCTGTATTGGATTTCCCACAGAGAACCTGAAGTTAGGAAACACCTGTAAAAAAAACACTCCCTCGCTTTTTCTCCACTCTGTCCGAAACCCTACTGAAGTCAGATAGCATCTCGATCCTGAAGGCTGCAGACTTTGGCTTGTTTTGTAAACCGTAGAAAGTCTGGGACGGGTTTTTCAACCGTCGTTCTGCTACATCAGAGAGTTGTATTGTGTCTCGTTGTGATCACCGCACATGCAAATAGTTAGCGACACGTTTTACTCCTTTTGCGGCTCCACATGCTACACGGTCCACAAATAAAAAAACGTCACGTCGACAGGAACGGGCACACCACACACCAACCGAGGCCCCAAATAAAGCTCTGTATGTACACCTACGTGAAGAGAGCCTGCACAATGAGTGGACATAGAGTGGCAGTCGGCAAGGCATTAGTGTAGAAACCTGTTCTCTTTTAACCCCTTAAACTCTGTAATGTGGTTTATCACGCCAGATACACACTCTCATAACTACAGAACTTGCATATCTTCATCATACCTGGCACTGACATGCGTCCTGAGTGATCTGATCACTTTGTGTCTCTGAGGTCTGTAGTTATTGATCTGTGAGTTTCAGTGGAGTCTGGAGTCTCTGAACTGTAAATCGGAAACAGGTTTGGAGTCTTTAAACTGCAACTCTGAGTCGAGTCTGGAGTCTCTAAACTGTGAACCTGAGTCAAGTCTGGAGTCTCTGAACTGCGAGTCTGAGTCGAGTTTGGAGTCTTTGAACTGTGAATCTAAGTCAGGTCTGGACTACCTAACTGCAAGTCTGAGTTTGGAGTCCCTGAACTGTGAATCTAGGTCTAGTCTGGAGTCTCTAAATTGTGTATCTGAGTTGAGTCTGGAGTCTCTGAACTGTAAATCTGACACGAGTCTAGAGTCTCTAAACTGCGAGTCTAAGTCAAATCTGGAGTCTCTAAACTGTGAGTCTGAATTAAGTATGGAATCTGAGTCAAATCGGGAGAACTGCAGGTCTGAGTCAAGTCTGGAGTCTGACATGTGCGTCTAAGTTGAGTCTTTGACATACAAGTCTCAAGTCTCTGAGGTGCAAATCCAAGTTTCGAGACTGGGATGCAAGTCGAGTGCCTGTGATGTGAATGGGCTCAGGCCTCGGCTCTCAGAGGTTCAAGGCCCAGTTGAGCCTCATGTCTCTGAAGTTTAGGTTCAAGCATTGAGTCTCTGAAGTTCAAGTCAAAGTGAAGTCTTACATTGTTGTTAGCAATAACAGAGACAGTCCCGGGTATATGCTATCTTATGTGGGGGTCAGAAAACTAAAGGCTTTATTAACAGGTTTGGTCCTGATCTCTGGTCTCCAGTGCCCACTTTACCACTGTAGTCTCTATCTACATTTGTTCAGACACAATTGTGGCACTAAAACAAGTAAATAAACGTGAGGAGAGAAGGACAGAACCATCTGTTTTAGCCCCTGTGGTGATTACACTGTTTATCAGGCGTTCCTATAGTGCTGTAGCTTGTCTCCCAAGGTGGTTTGTGTGATTGGATCACACCAAGGTACACTGAAACCCATGCACCCAAGCTGTCTACTTAAGTTTGAATCACCCAGGACGCATGTTAATGCCAGGTATAAAAGGTCTGTTAGTGCTAATTAAATAACTCACTTAGTAATAAATATTAAGTAATAAATATTAGCAATTAAATATTTAGTTGGTCTATTTCATTCACATTGTAGTCACCTTTAATACACATTATGATAAAGGTTTATTCAATTTGCATTAATTTTCCCCATATCTAAATCAAGCACTCACTCATCCCTAGCCTTAATCCTGAACCTAATCCTAAACCCTAAACATGGTTTTAATCCTAATCCCAAAACCTAATCCTAAACCGTAAATGACGTACACTGAAAATGTGTTTTGATTTAAAAACTTATAGAATCTGGTTGCCTTACAATTTTAAGTTAACTGAACTTTAAATAACAAGTTTAACAACATTTTTACAGTGTACAAACTCTAAACCAAACCATAAAGTTGGTCAGAGTAGGATTGTGAATCTAGGTTCAGTAAGTAAACACAAATCATAAAAGTAATGATAGTAATCAGTAAGTCACAAATTGTCAATATGAGAGGAATTTGATCCTTAATCAGAATAGAAGCTTCATAAAATTCAGACCCTGGTTCTACTTCTAACCCTTCTTTGAACCCTACACCTGGTTCCAATACTAAGCCTAAACCTAACTTTAACTATAAACCTGGTTCTATACCTAATCACATCCTTAATCCTGTTCACTGCAAATAAACAATTTCCTAGCATGTGAAATCATCGTTGAAATACCTCATATCTAATATTTCTCACTTTGAGATGGTTGTACAAGTATTATATGAGTATGTGACTTATTGTGTGTAAAATAATTAATTAATTACTAATTAATTAATTAATATATTGGAAGATAATTTTGCTTTTTTCAAGCATATCTCTTAATATAAGCAAAATTATCCGCCACTATAGCGAGACAGTGTAACCTACTAAAGTCATCTTGTAATATTCATACAACCACCTCAAAATGAGAAATACTGGATTCACTGTTCATTAATAATCTATTGTAGCCACTGACCAAATGATTCAAAACCCTAAGAATAATACATCTGGAGTTTAAGGGGTTAAGAGATTGAGATGGGTCTTTAGATCTACCCAAGGTACTTAAGGGCATCAGGGCGAAGCTTTCAAAGGTGACATGGCAGGTGAGTTCTGTGCATTTCCGTTTTCTTAAATGTAAGGCCTACTGTGGTAGTGATGTTGGGCACAAAAATCGAATTTGCACAATTTGCCCCCCTTTACCCCAAGTGTAGCCAATCAGCCGAAACATATTTGCTGGCTGAAGTTTGCTTCTTTAGTTTTAAAACTGGAGCTATGAGGCTAATGTAGCTAGTACACTTAGTTAGCAGGTAATGGAAGCTTATCCTTCACAATTAGCACTGCTAACAGATAAACAGTGATAAACTGTAAACCATGAGTTGTTAAATAATCCCAACATACCAGATTAGGTGGCTCCGGATGCTGTAGGACATACATCTATAAAAATGGAAGCAATTGATAACTTAGGCATGCGGTTAGCACAAAGCTAATTTGTGTATGCTTGCGTTGCATGTTAGCTGCATTAGCCTCCAGGGTAAAAGTAAAGAAGCAAACTTGATCAGACATGTTTAGCTGACTCATAACAACTTAGAGTAAAGGTTAAAACTGTGTGAATTAGTTTTTATCTACCAAACTCTTCTTTTACAATTACACTCAGGGCCTAGTTTCGGCTGCTTTGGGCCTGGAATGCCGCTCAGAAAGGACTTTCACTACAAGATTTGGCCCAGGGCTCCCCGAATGACATGCAAATCTCTTTCCTCTATGTCTTCCCTTCTTTCTACAGGGAACCCCGAACAGCCAAGAGACACAAACCATACTGGAGTAGTTCACATGCTATGTACACAGAGCTGCCTGCTTGCAAGGATGGAGTGGAGAGCGAGTGGTGGAAATGGTAATGGACTTACTAACAGGCACAAAAGATGGAAAGGAGAAAACCAAACCTTCACGCAAGAGCGCTGATATCATGCCTTTTCATTTCAAGAGAAAGAAAAAAAGAACATTTAAAGAAACAGAAGAAGAGAGAAAGACACTGACGTAAGTAGACCAGACAAGCATGAGCGTCGTGATGATCAGAGATAAAGCGCACACTGACGGATGAAGGCACTATCGCAAGCAAAGTCCGATCACTACTTGTGGCCACCTCTTGGGCTAGATGTCGGAGCGGAAGTGGGTGGATGGATTTGTCTACCAGTTTGCACTCTGGTTTTTGTGGGCGAAAACAGTCAGCAGCAAAAAATCGGCTCAGCGTGGGAGCAGAGCTACGGCTTGGCATCTTATGGCTATAACATTTGGTCATTCAACATCGTGGAATCTGGTTTTGCCTTCTTAGAACGACAGTTTGGCAAATGTAGTCAATCAGAAGGGATGCTAATGTGGATAACAAGTAAAAGAAGCAGCACACCAATTAGCATGGTGCTACCTGACTGTCTCAACCATCACGTGTTGTTAAGTCATATCAAATAGACCTGAATATGGTTCTAACACTGTAAGACCCTGTAGGTCCTTATAAACATGGACTAAATTCAGGCTTCAAGATGCTAATTGTTGGGATTTTAAGCTTTCAGTGCTTGTTAGCTGCGCTAGCGTTATAGCTACAGCCATAAAACTAAAGAAGCTTCAGCCACCAAGCACGTCTTAGCCGATCCTTTACATTTGGGAAGCATTGTGTGCATTTTCCACATAACTGTCGTTTTAAAATGACAATGGAGACAAAGGACAGTAGGACATGGTTATAGCAAAACTGGCAACTATTCATGCAGTGGCACATTCCGACCTAATAGCAGGAAAATGCTCTAACCTTCACCGCCTGACAGCTTCCTGCAGGCCTTCGGTGCCTCGTTTTCCGGAAAAGCTGCGAGACTGTGATAGTTAACAGGGAAGTGCACCTCCAAAAACTTTAACATATGATAAATGATGTGCTAATCACTGCAGTAATTGGGAATGTTTTAAGTGCTCGGTGAATCTGTGGAGGTCAAACGGGAGTTTGGTGGCAGTTGAAAGGAAAGGCGAATATAAAGAAAAAGACGTCTCCGACTTCGGAGTACATGTTACGTTGTAAGATTGTCAGAATGTGCAAAGAATATGCAGGTACAGTTGAAGGAGAACTTGTGATTCCAGTCAGTGAGGAACAACAGTTAAAAAAAATAAAATAAAATAAAATAAAAAAACCGAAATGATAAGAGAAGTGAAAGGAAAGTAAGATTTCGCTGTGGGGAGGTAACCATCTAGCCCAAGGGTTTCTGCAGGTTCTGTGGACACACGAGTACATTCAGGGTTACATTCTCATTCCAGCGGGTCGTCCAAATCGTCGTCCACCACCAGCGCCTCGAAGCCTGGGCCAGATTTCCCGCCTTTGCTTTTGGCTCTGCTGTGGGATGAGGAGGTCCTGTGGTTCTCCAGACTGTCCAGGCCGTCTGCCGGAGCCTCCTTGGGGTCGCCATTCTCCCGTGGCGGCTGGCGCTTGGTCCCCTGGCTCTGGGGTCTCCAGTCTCCACTCGAGGGGTACAGGTCGTCGTCCACAGCAAAGTTGTCGTCCACTCCCATGTCGTAGCGCTGGTATGTGCTGGCATGGACTTCCTCCTCCAAAGCTGTGATCTCCAAGGTGCTGTTCCACATGCCGTAACCAAAGTAGATCAACACGCCTGCAAACACATGTATATACATATACTGTATGAATCAGTGTCAGTAATAATTGTGGAGTAATTTTAATCCAGTATGAATCTATGAATCTACAGTGTTTGTTGATTTTACAGTCTGACAGTAATAACTGTGTAGTGTTTTTAATCTAGTATGAATTTGAAGTGTAGTTTTTAAAGTATGACAATAATAACTGTGAAATGATTTTAATCCAGTATGAATCAGCATTGTGTGTGTAGTTTTAATAACTGTAATAACTGTGGAGTCATTTTAGCCCACTGTGAATCTGCAGCGTGTGTAGTGTTTACAGTTTGACAATAATAATTCTGGAGCTTTTGTAATCCACTACAAATCTGCATTAGGTGTAGTTATTACAGCCTGACAGTAATAATTTGTGGAGTTTGTTGATCCAGTATGAATCTACGAGGTGCTCTAAATGAGTAAAGGCAAATGAATGAAATGAAATGCTGCTTACCCACAAAACACCAGACAGCGAAGCGGATCCAGGTGATGCTGGAAAGCTTGAGCATGAGGTACACGTTCACCAGCATGGCGGATGCTGGGACAAAGGGCACGCAAGGCGCCATGTAGGGCAGACGCTTAGGGTTCTCTGGCTGCTGGATAATGATGAAGACTAGCAACGTGATGACCAGAACTAACAACACTAGCAACACTATCGCCCACCAGCGACCCTCTGCGATGCAGCTAGCACCAAATATGATGAGTGAACAGAAGCCGAAGATGAGGACGAAGAGTAGGAGAACGCACCGGGTGACTGTTCGGCCAGTAGACGGAGTCGGCCGGTCCATTTTGCTTGGCAAACCTAAGCGGATTCGCATGGTGTAGTAGCGAGGCCCCATTAGCTTCTTTAGCTTCTGAAGGTAGACACTTTCTGTCTCATCTGACTCGATACCCGAGGACATATCCACTGTACCATAGTTTGGATGGCTAGCTGTGTAGCTGGATTTATCGGACTTGCCAATTAGCATCTCGTTATCGCCTAATGATGGTAAATTCTTGGCCCCACATGTGTTGGTTGGAGGACCTCCATACTCTTCACCTTCACTGACTGGGGAACATGCGTCCTTTTCGCACTCAGCCAGAACCCCCTCCCCCTTCCTCTTGGCATTCTCCTCGGACAGGAAGTTGACGAAGCCGTGGATGTCACTCTCAGGTTGGTAGCGAAGCAACAGCACGCACACAGACACCAGTGTGTAAGCCAGCAGGGTGCCAATGGACATCATCTCGATCAGGTCACGCAGACTGACCAGCAAAGCTAGCAGGGCAGCGAGAAACCCAGACACGACGCAGGCCACAACTGGAGTCTCTGTATAAGTGCTCACATGGGCCAGGAACCTGCAGGACAACACAAACATCTAAAAAGGGCAATGTACTAACATCTGTTTGGCTAACCGTCATCATGACTGAACTATGTAAAAGATTCACACCAAATAAACAGAGAAGGCGACTCAAGTCAGGGATGCCTGTTGACTTGCAACTCAGACTCACATTTAACTGACACTACAAATTTACTCTTACTTATCAACATCATATACACTCATCATCAAAAGAATAGCTGCACCCAGAAGGAATTGTGGGAGTGCTATTGGGAAGGAAGATAAAGGTTACCAGGAACAATAAATTATGATAAATGGGTAATATTTACTGAGCTACACATACAGAAGTAGTGCTTTTGAATTTATATGCGGAATGGGCGGGGCTAAACTACTGTAGGATGAATAGGTGGGTCTAAATTGCTAAAGGTTAAATAGATGGAGCTAAACTGCTTTAGGCTAAATGGGTGGGGCTAATCTCCTGTGGGCTACTGAACTACTAGACAATGAATGGGCAGAGCTAAACGGCTGTAGGCTCAGTGGGAGGGGTTAAACTTCAGTTTTTTGATTTTCCATAAATGTGTGTAGTTATGAGAAACTAAAGCATAAGACCAAATATTTTAGAAACAGACAAAAAATATTTCTTTTTCCATGATTTCTCCATGAGTGTAGTTCACTGAGCGCTGCGTTTACCTGAATAGTAGACCGTCTCCGGCCATGGCGTAGATGACCCTGGGCATGGGGAAGAGTGACCCCAGCAGACTGACGGTCAGTCCAGCGATGGAGCCGACGGCCACGATGTATTTGGCAGCCTGAAAGCCGTGCAGAGAGAACATCTCCATCAGAGGAGCATCAGCGTCAATCTCTGTGTACGGAACCATCAGGGTGAGAATTACACTCACCTACACAGACAGAGAGAGAGAGAGAGAGAGAGAGAGAGAGAGATAGCAGGCTTTAATAACTGTGCTGTTAAACTCAAACTGGAGTCATATAACAATTTCAAAAGCTTTTTCAATTATTCATTTATTGCATAGAACTCTCAGGCGGCACTAATTACCAGTGATTCACATATGCATTCAGTAATTACAGATTCATTATTTTTGATTCATAGTCTTGTAGTTTCTTGAAACAAGTGGAGAAATAGGTTTTTCAACATTATTGTAATTGTTGATCAAAATGAACAGGAAATAGTCAGAAGTCTAGAGTCAAACTTGACTTGTTTTGGTGTGAGATGCTTTGTTCGAGAGAAACAGAGTCAGAATTGTTCACAGTGGTGGTGAATGGAACCAGATGTCCACTTCTAAAACCTCCCTCAAAGAAAGTTGCTACACTGAGTGGTTAGGAACACTCTGCCTGATATCTGAGTTGTTTTGTAATAGTTTGGCCTCAAAATCCATGAATGGTAGAGGGGTACAAGCAAGTTATGAGGTAGATAGTCCCCAGATTTTCCACTATTTCACCCTTATGAACAGTACATATGAAGCTCAGAAGACGTGTGTATGTTAGCTGTGGGTTTTGATAGTACATAAAGTGTCTATATTTGTGTTGTAGACATGGTGACCCCTGGTTCCCATCACCACCACTGTAAAGAACATCTGAGTCTCTACAATCAACTGTTTGACACCAAACCCACTCAGAATGACATGACTTCATTTAAGGTCTGATTAATTGCAGACACATTTTCACGCACCATTTTCAAAATGCCCCAAGCACATGCATCTCATTGTGATACGCAGGGGGGTAGATAGTGATTTATAGAGACAAACCGGAAAAACAAACACGCTCTGCAGTTCGGCTCTGTGGCGTAACTCATCCACGGCTAATAGCCTGGTGTGCCTAGGCTCAGCACTGCTATGACTGGACCAATTAAAATGTAAAATTAGCCTGAGCCAAGCTAAAATAAACACAGAGCCATGCAGGCTGCTAATTAGCAAGTTTGCTAACCGTCAGACAGCCTCGCAGATGTGAACGCGAGGAGACGTCGTGGATTAGTTTTATCCTGACTCAAACGAATGCAGGTGTGAGGGATGTGGGAGGAAGAGAGAGAGAGTCAGAGTGAGAGGATGATTTAGAGCACATAACAAAGTGGCCACTAAGTATAAGGTAGGTGTTTGTAATAATGTGGCCAATGAGTGGAAGTACAAATGTGGGTGTTTCTAATAAAGTGGCCAGTGAGTTGAAGGACAAACATGGGTGTTTCCCAAAAATAAAAAAGTAAAAAAAAGTGGCCAATAAATTGAAGGACAAAGGTAGGTGTTTCTAATAGGGTGGTCAGCTGTATTGTGTGGTATGCTGTGTGATGTATATTGTTATAGGGTATGCTGTGTGATGTATAAGGTATGCTGTGTGATGTATATTGTTATAAGGTCTGCTTCTGTGATGTATATTGTTATAAGGTATGCTGTGTGATGTATATTGTTATAACGTATGCTGTGTGATGTATAGGCATGCTGTGTGATGTATATTGTTATAAGGTATGCTGTGTGATGTATAAGGCATGCTGTGTGATGTATATTGTTATAAGGTCTGCTGTGTGATGTATAAGGTATGCTGTGTGATGTATGCGTTATGCTGTGTGATGTATATTGTTATAAGGTGTGCTGTGTGATGTATATTGTTATAAGGTCTGCTGTGTGATGTATATTGTTATAAGGTATGCTGTGTGATGTATATTGTTATAAGGTATGCTGTGTGATGTATATTGTTATAAGGTCTGCTATGTGATGTATATTGTTATAAGTTATGCTGTGTGATGTATAAGGCATGCTGTGTGATGTATAGTGTTATAAGGTATGCTGTGTGATGTATAGTGTTATAAGGTCTGCTGTGTGATGTATATTGTTATAAGGTATGCTGTGTGATGTATAAGGTATGTTGTGTGATGTATATTGGTATAAGGTCTGCTGTGTGATGTATATTGTTATAAGGTATGCTGTGTGATGTATAAGGTATGTTGTGTGATGTATATTGGTATAAGGTCTGCTGTGTGATGTATATTGTTATAAGGTATGCTGTGTGATGTATAAGGTATGCTGTGTAATGTATATTGTTATAAGGTCTGCTGTGTGATGTATAAGGTATGTTGTGTGATGTATATTGTTATACATTATGCTGTGTGATGTATATTGGTATAAGGTATGCTGTGTGATGTATATTGTTATAACGTATGCTGTGTGATGTATAAGGTATGCTGTGTGATGTATATTGTTATAAGGTCTGCTTCTGTGATGTATATTGTTATTAGGTATATTGATGTTATAAGGTATGATGCCACTTGTCTGCCAGACTTGCTGCACCGTGTGCTGTTTTTGCATCACCGGGTTGCCATGGTGACCGTCCCTCAGTCTGCCAGGCTGGCAGGGTTGTGAAGCTGGTGAAGCTTATTAAGATTTCAGAGATGCTGTGTGAGCACTGTGATTGATGATGTCGCCCAGTGGGTTTAAACAGAAAGCATCGATTTAAAATGAAATAGGACAAATTCTATTACAAGCCGGCGTTCTGTTTGGCAGCACCAGGATCCCAGGCTGTAACTCATTCAATTCACTTTTCCTTTCTTCCAAAATAAAAGTGCCCAAGAGGAGGCAAAATATCATATAGGCTTTTCAATTTTTAAACTCATTTCGTGCTGAACATTACTTATATTACAAAACCTACTGAAAGAACCAGGTTATGATCTGTTAAGATCCCCAGTCATTATAGCCTTTCACAATAATGTTTCATTAAATTTACATAATAGTAAAGTACACTCATCATCAAAAGAATAACTGCACCCAGAAGGAAGTGTGGGACTGCAGTGCTATTGGGAAGGAAGATAAAGGTTACCAGGAACAATATATCAGCTATACATAGTTCCTAATGGCGTCCTCTGCAGCTTGAATATTCTCACACAGTTCCTGCAGACTGTGCAGAAGGGGTGGAGGTGGAGTGACACCAGGCCTTCTTGATGTGTTACGTTTGACAACAAACCGTTCATCTTGGCGCTGCCACGGTGCCTCCACACACGGATTTATTGGTCATCTCCACCAAGACAAAAGCAGTAATGAGTCTGATGCCCGATTCTGAGTCCCTCCATGGCAGTCTGGCACGACACCATTGCAGTCTTTAATGACACTGACGAGGCGTTAAGGGCAGCTGTCGTAACGGTCTACACACATGTAATCCTGCGTCGTGCAGCTGTCTGCTGGAACTAACCGGATGACTCATGGAGGGCATCACTGCTCACTGAATGACCACAATCGTGACTGTTGGGTCAGTCAGGCACAGGAATAAGGCCTGTCATCGCTTATGTCACGGGCACGGCCGAGCATGAAACTTGCATCATTCACATGCCTCACAATGTCAAACCTATCCACCAAGTTTCATTCCGGTCGGTTGATTCCTTCTGGGTGCAGCTATTTGTGCAACTATTCTTTTGATGATGAGTGTACCTACAAACATAAACATGGTATGGATCCAAAGGGTTTACAGTCTGCTCTTCCTTCCTGTTTCAATGAGTTGCAAGTGAGAAATGATTCAAATTAAAGGTGACCTATTATGCTTATATCTGGGGACACTGTTGGCGTCGGTTCCGTCATTGGCTAGCGTTGGTTCCATCACTGACTAGCTGCTAACTCACACGCCACTCACTGATGCTAGCTTCAGTGGCAACAAAATGATTGGTTTGAGAGTTCTTCTCTTGGAAATGCTCTTTTCTAGTTTGGAAGGTCTTTTGCGCATTAGCTGAGATTGCTTTGAAATGAGTAACAGTTCACCCTTTCCACCAGTCTCTTTTCAGACTGACAAGTATGTTATGGCATATTCCCCCACTCAATTAGGAATACCAAAGACAGATGCTCATCAGCTAACAATGACCTTTACCCGACTTTGCATTTGAGCGTCTGTTTTCCCTAATGAAGCCCATAACATCGTTTTATTTTCAGGGACCCCCTCAGAATTTTGTTTGAGACATTCAAGGGGTCCAAAACATTAGTAAGAGGGTTCAAGACAACCCTCCCACCTCTGCACCCTGGCCCCCTGTACTTCATGCCTGGTGCACTGAAGGTGACATCATCTCATAACACAATCCTTATTCCTTATTGCCTGCCTACCAGCAAGCTTGGCATACCCTCACACTCTCACACAGAGAGCCAAAACAGTAAAAACTGACCACTGTAAAAAGTCCAAATTGTTCAACCTGATTTTCAGGAACGGACTCTGGCTCAAACTGATTCCACAGAACTGACACCATTGTAAGAATAGCCACAGTGATGCGGGAGCGGAACTTGACCAGTCTGAACAGATCAGGTGAGCTGACGAATCAGAGCACACTCATCGGGACTTAAAGACACAAGAGCTCTAACAGACTGTTTCAGACCAGAGGGTGAACGCAGATGTGCAGGATGAGAAAAATACCGTGTTTTAAGAAAACTGAAGCATGTAAATCCATCCTTATAGAGTCAAAAAATAAAATGATGAATAATTAAACAAATGTATTAGGACCTCTTTAAGATACAGTGCGATTCCACTGAGACTTTAGAGGAGGCTGTTATTTAACTCAGAGCTTCAAGTCCAGCAGCTGTGCGGGTGTCTGTGACTCACAGAGACGTATGCGGTCAGGCAGGTGACCAGTGACGCCGTGATGGCATACGGGATGGAGGTGTTGGGGCTTTTGGCCTCCTCTCCTGTCGTGGCGATGATGTCAAACCCAATGAAGGCATAGAAGCAGGTAGCAGCACCCTGCATCACCTGCAGAACAATGTTAATATAGTCACAATTCTGATAAGTAATAATAATAATAATAATAATAATAATAACAATAACGATACATCTTCCAATTTTATTTTCCAATAAAACAAATAACTATAATGATTAGGGGAAATAAAAATTCCCTGAGGAAATCCTGGAATGATTAAGCCACTGCAGTGTTGCTAGATAGTTGCTGTTATATCGTTGCTAAGTTGTTGCTAGGGTGTTGGTAGGTGATTGCTTTGGGGTTAGCAGGTGGCGGTGATATTGTTTTGTGTTTTGCTATGTTACCCCAGTTGGTAATTAAGGTGTTGCCAGGTGGTTGCTATGGCGTATTATATGCTATTCCAGTTGATGCTGTTGCTAGGTTGATGTTTTAGGTGGTTGCTATGATGTTACAGGTGGTTATTAACATATTGCTATGTGGTTGCTATGGCGTAGAAGGTGGTTGATAGGATATTGCTAGATGGTTGCTATGGTGTTCAGGATGGTTGCTATGGTGTAGAAGGTGGTTGCTATGGTGTAGAAGGTGGTTAAAAGGATATTGCTAGATGGTTGCTATGATGATCCAAGTTAGGATATTGCTAGGTGGTTGCTATGGTGTTCCAGTTGGTCGATAGGATATTGCTAAGTGGTTGATTTGGTATTCCAGGTGGTTGCTTTGGTGTAGAAGGTGGTTGTTTAGGAAATAGCTGGGTGGTTGCTGTGGTGTTCCAGGTGGTTGTTAGAATATTGCTAGGTGGTTGCTATGGTAGGTGTTGCTGTATTTTACCCCTGACCAGCCGAACGGCAGGAATCGGCCCTCGTCCCAGTTCGCTCCGCTGACGAAGAAAAGTCCTGCAATCATCATGAAGACCCAGACCATCAGGTTGATGATGTTCAGGACGTTGTTGAAGCCCACAGAGTTCTTCACCCCCAGAGCCACGATTACTGTGACCAGGATAGCAATGACCAGGGCCAGAATGTCTGGGTACGACTGCTCACCTTTACCTGAGGAGTGAAGACAGGTGTGACTGTTAATGAACTCATCAGAGAGCCAAAGAGTTAGCTAATAACTGTTTGCATATTTTTGCCATATTGACACCTCATAACTCACCTCATAATACCATTTTCTGTAATGAATAAAGAATTTAGATTTTGTGTCGGGCTGCATTGCGTCGCACAGCAAAGCACCGTCATCATGTCATGTTGGATTGCATCAAACACAGTAGTACTATGGAAAGCCAGCAAGAAGAGCTAATAAACAGCAAGTGCAATATCATTTCACACTCTACTCTTACATTAAATGAACTAAAGCTTTCTTTAGCATCACTTATCACACTCAGCTGCACACGTGTTAGCAAGGACGGGCCTCATTGCTGTACCTGACTGACCCAACAGCCACGATTGCGGACATTCAGTGAGCAGTGATGACCTCCATGAGTCATCCTGTTAGTGCCAGCACCATTGACAGACGGCTACATGACGCAGGACTACATGCACACAGACCGTTACGACGACTGCCCTTAACACCACGTTAACGTCACCAAAGACTGCAATGGTGTCGTGCCAGACTGTCATGGAGTAACTCAGAATGGCAGCGGGTCATCTTCAGTGAGGAGTCACGCTTTTGTCTTGGTGGAGACGACCAACGAATCCGTGTGTGGAGGCTCCGTGGTCAGCGCCAAGATGAACAGATTGTTGTCACATGTCACGTATCCAGAAGGCCTGGTGTCACTCCACCTCCACCCCTACCGCACAATCTGCAGGAACTGTGAGAGAATATTCAAGCTGCATGGGATGGACGCCATTAGGAACCTCTACAGCTCCATACCGAGACGTCTGGCATGTGTTGTGTTAGCAAACATAGCGGCCTGGCACCATACTGAGAGACACTACTTCTGTATGTGTCGCTCAATAAATATTGATCATATCAGTCTAAATTTAACATAATTTATTGTTCCTGGTAACCTATTTTCTTTATCTTGTAACTATTCTTTTGATGATGAGTTTTATGTGTTACATCCATATGTAGCTTTCAAAGACTGGGCTTTTATGTAGTTGTGTAATCATATTGCACAGTGAAACAAATTTAATAATTCTTGTGCTTTTCTAAGGGGGTGAATCGATTCTGGATGGAACAAAAACAAGCAAACAGAGTCTTTCTGAGCGGTTTCTCGCTGATCTGTTTCACTCTCCTGTCTGCCCATCACCGCTCTGACAGAATGTGCCTCAGGCGCTGGACACAACGTCAGAACAGAAAAACCTCAGACAACCTTCAACATCTGTCACCAAACACACCATGTGATTCTAAAAATACCCAGCATGCCTCTGTCTGCGCCCTGGGTGCAAATGAATATGAAATGCTGAGGAGTGATGTAGTGAAAGAAGAGAGACTAAAGGCTACAGGATTTATAAAGCCTGCAGGTCGAGTCCGCTCACGCACTTCCCAAAGCCTTGTCCGGTTTGATCAGAAGCTGCCATAAGGGTGATGTCAGCCTGCTGGCTGGAGAAAGACCTTCCTGACTTTTAATGAGCCCATAACCCACATTTTTCTGGTATTGTTTCTGTGTGAGGTCCACTTAGAACAAAAGTTTCTGCACCAATTCAATTCTAGATGGCCATTTTCCAAACTCTCTATAGCACTTAGAACTGAACAGGGCAGCCAATCGGAACACAGCTTATTCGCATTTGAAAATGTTCATTTCGATAAAAGACACAGTAACAAAAAGATAGTGTGCCTTTTATCAAAATGTAAATTTCCAAATGTAAATAAGCTGTGTTTTGATTGGCTGCCCTATATTGAGCTTCAATCTACTCTGAAACACTCCTTTATCATGAATGACCTGGGCTAAATTGCTGTGGCTTAAAAGGGGTGGGCCTAAACCACTGTAGCTTGAATGGGCGGGTGTAAACTGCTGTAGCTTGAATGGGTGGGCATAAACTGCTATAACATGAATGGGCGGGCCCAAACTGCTGTAGGCTGAATGGGCAGGCCTGAACTGCTGTAGCATAAATGGGTGGGCCTAAACTGCTGTAGCTTGAATGGGTGGGCCCAAGTTCTGTAGGCTGAATGAGCAGGTCTAAACTGCTGTAGGCTGAATGGGTGGGGCTAAACTAGTCTAAGTTGAATAGATGGTGCTAAACTGCTTTGGTCTGAATAGGTGTGGCTAAACTGCTATAAACTGAATGGGCAGGGCTAAACTGCCCTAGGCTGAATAGCCTGGGATAAATTGGTCTAGACTGAATGGGTGGTGTTAAGCTGGTGTCCACTGAATCCACCAGTCCTTCCTCTCTTAATACACATTTTGCATACATGGTAAACAGGTATGGTGGCAGGGGACATCCCTGCCTCACCCCTTTGTGTTTTTGGGCATGCAACATACAAACACCAAGTTACTTTGGCTGGTTGACTACGTTTGAGTATATACTGTCATGCAAATCAGTTTTTTCCACTGAACTGTTTCCTTAAACGTCTGGGATTAAACGAATTGGAAATGGAAGATTAATGTTCACTCAGCAAGTCCATTATCGTTGCTGCTAAAGCAGTATTACACTTAATCTGGCCCTTTCAAAGTAGTCTGGGGATGCTCAGCAGACACACAGACATGCTCACCTAGTCCGTTGAGGGTTCCTACATGACTGATCATGAAATTGCTGATGCTGTGATTGGCCAGAGAATCGAACATGCTGCTGAGGGCGCTGGCTCCCGCCGCCGTGCCAATCAGGTACTCCAGGATCAGATTCCAGCCGATAAAGAATGCCACAAACTCGCCCACCGTCACATAGCTGTAAGTGTAGGCAGAGCCTGTGGTCTTCGGCACCCGCACCCCAAACTCAGCATAACACACACCTGCGGGGAACACAAGTACAATCATACCACAGTTCGTACTTGCACAGCTGGGTACACTGAATAAATGGTGTACACAATGGTTTAAACAGAGTATAAAACTGTGTGGAAGTATTTAAATCAATCAATCAATCAATCAATATTTATTTGTATCACACTTTTTACAACTAACGTTGTCTCAAAGCAGCTTTACAGAAAAGCAGTTTATATAAAGGAAAAGAAAAACACGGAGTCCATGTACGGACATAGGAAAGGGAATCCGGGTCCAAGCCCCCCATGAGCAAGCCAGAGGCAACAGTGGCAGATAGTTGCAGACAGTTCTTTCTAAGACAGTTCTTTCTAAACCCATTCGTTCTTTCCTTTCATTCTTTCTAAACCCATTCGTGCTGAACCAATGTCTTGTTTTTAGATGCTTTTAAGTTTAGCTAGCTAACCATGTTTTGAACAGATGGGTTTAAAGCTACTGCAATAGTCTAAAAAGGTCTAGAAGGTTCAATAAGTAGACTTCAGTACATAGAACTGACATACCGTGACCCTAAAACACTGTTGTTCCTCCTTTAAATCCAAATCCTGGATGTAAGAGGACAGTACAAAATCCTACACTGTTACGTAACAGCCTTTACTCACTCACAATACACTCATCATCAAAAGAACAGCTGCACCCAGGAGGAGGTGTGGGATTGCAGTGCTATTGGGAAGGAAGATAAAGGTCACCAGGAACAATAAATGATGATACATTTAGACTGATATGGGTAATATTTATTGAGCTACACATACAGAAGTAGTGTCTCTCAGTATGGCTAACACAACGTGCCAGGCGTCTCGGCATGGAGTAGTAGAGGTTCCTAATGGTGTCCTGTGATAATCCATCCCATACAGCTTGAATATTCTCACACAGTTCCTGCAGATGGTGCGGTAGGGTTGGAGGCAGAGTGACAGCAGACCTTCTGGACGTGTGACACGTAACAACAAACCGTTCGCGCTGAACACGGTGCCTCCACACACGGATTCATTGGTCGTCTCCACCAAGACAAAAGCGTGACTCACTGAAGATGAGCCGCTGCCATTCTGAGTCACTCCATGACCGTCTGGCACAACACCATTGCAGTCTTTGGCGACGTTGACGTGGTGTTAAGAGCAGTCGTCTTAACAGTCTGTGTGCATGTAGTCCTACGTCGTGCAGCCGTGGTGCTGGCACTAACAGGATGACTCATGGAGGGTATCACTGCTCGCTGAACGTCCGCAATCGTGGCTGTTGGATCAGTCAGGCACAGCGATAAGGCCCGTCCTTGCTTATGTCACATGCACGATTGAGCATGTCTCATGGTGTCAAACCTGCCCACCAAGTTTCATTCCTGTGGGTTGGTTCCTTTGGGGTGCCGTTATTTGTGCAACTATTGTTTTGATGATGAGTGTATATATACATCCCCAACATTTACATACAGCGATAATGAAGGAACAGCACTGGTGCACTATGTTTAGAAATCGTTCCAGGCTGTGAAGGGGATGTCGGCACTTTTCATACCTTACCAAGAAACTGAACTCTCTACCGGCATGGCTGACGTTGATCTTTAAACGAGGCTGAAGTTGGGTTCCTGTTTGCCAGCTCCTTAACTTAATGTTCTGCTCCACCTTAAAAATGCTTCAGCTTGTACAGGTGCCAGAAGGCAACTGTGGCACCATTTAGGATGGAATGGAAAACTTATGAAACAAGCTGGAGAACAGGAAGCCAACTTCCGCTCCCACATCCCACATAAAACTGCAAAGTGCTCCTATATGGTAAGAAGAGCAAATAAAATGGACCAGTGAATATGTGGGCTATCAAAAGAGTTACTGTTTTAGATACTGTTTTTAATATTACTCTGTGGAAAACAGTTGCACTTTTCCCCCCACAATTCCCTCTACTACTATAAATGTGGAAAATAATACAGATAATGGAAACCTCACCAGTAGGTGTGTCCAGACCTGGACTGGCACTCTACGTCCTGTGGAGATGAAATGCTGCTACAAATCATTAATAAAACGTACTGCCGTTAACCGCTCCACCAAAACTACATACTCTTTATAAACAAGCAGGAACGTGTACATGTACACGTCTGATGTGAATGATGTGTTTGTTTCCATGGGTGGATGGCCTGCTGGAAAGACTTTCCAGTGTCCTCTTTAAATTATTCCGATATAACAGGGATGATGAAATGAATTTTCCCCTCCGGCTCTATTTTGGCTCCTGCATGCTGTGAACCATGGGACACCAGTGTGATTCACAGATGCTTTTCGACATGCTGCTCAGATTAGAGCCACTGATGCAGATTATTGACTGTATACTCTGTTTAATAACTCACTGCAGATTCATACTGAATTCAAACCACTCTACAATTATTACTGTCAGACTGTGAACACTACACACACTGCAGATTCATACTGGATTACAATCACTCTAAAATTACTACTGTCAGACAGTAAACACTACACGCACTGCAGATTCATACTGGATTACAATCACTCTAAAATTACTACTGTCAGACAGTAAACACTACACACACTGCAGATTCATACTGGATTAAAATCACTCCACAGTTATTACTGTCAGACTGTAAACACTACACACACTGCAGATTCATACTGGATCAAAATCATAGATTCCACCAATAACAAATTACATAGCCTTCCTACCTGAAAGTAATACAGGTCTAATAGGGCTATAAAGGACGAATGCGCCAGTGTAGCAGTCTGCTGCCTTGTTTGAAAACATAGCCGAGAACAGTAAAGCCCAAGGCCAGTAACAAAAACCCCTACAACATCCATTTTAATCACACTATCTCCCACGGACACAAAAATCAGTGCAGAGGGAATTAGAACAACAATCCTGCTGTACCGACGGAGGGCCAGCTGATAAATGGACGATTAATTATGTCACTGCCCTCCGCGCCATGACACTAGCTGGACCTGATCCGAGTTACAGCCCTGCTGTTTGAAGGATTATCAGCATACAGCATGATATAACTCGGCCTTCTCTTTCATGTCACACTGACCGGTGCTACAGGAAGTAGGTGCGGTAACTTTACAGGATGAGTGTGTGGAGGACAGAGTCAGGGGTGAAGTGCACAAAGTTGAAGTGGAAATCCATTGATCTTTCAGACGTTCTGTATAATGAAAGGTTTAAGACGTAAACAAAGTCATTTAGAGCGGTTTGGTGTGAAACGACCGAGTTAGGATTGTTCACAGTGGTGGTGATGGAAACCGGACATCCAGCTTTAACAGCTCCCTCACAGAACGCTATTACATAAAATGGTTATAAATACTGTGTTTGATGTCTGAGGCATTGCTTTATGATAGTTTTAGAAGGTTCTGGCCTGAAACATGGTGGAGGGAACCATGCATATACATATACACTGCTCAAAAAATTTTAAGGAACACTTTGAAAACACATCAGATCTCAATGGGAAAAAAAGCATGCAGAATATCTTTTCTCATATGGACCGGGTAATGTGTTAGGAACGAAAGGATGCCACATCGTTTGATGGAAATGAAAATGATCACCCTACAGAGGGTTGAATTCAAAGACACCCTGAAAATCAAAGTGAAAAAGTGATGCAGCAGGCGAGTCCATTTAACCAAAATCCCACTGCAGCAACTCAAAATGGTACTCAGTAGTTTGTATGGCCTCCACATGCTTGTATGCTTCTCCTAATGAGATGACGGATGGTGTCCTGGGGGATCTCCTCCCAGATCTGGACCAGGGCATCACTGAGCTCCTGGCATAACGTTCTCCAGACCTTGTCACGTCTGTCACATGTGCTCACGTAAAACCTGCTCTCATCTGTGAAAAGCACAGGGCGCCAGTAGCGGAACTGCCAATTCCGGTGTTCTATGGCAAATGCCAATCAAGCTCTACGGTGCTGGGCAGTGAGCACAGGGCCCACTACAGGACGTTGGGCCCTCAGGCCACCCTCATGAAGTAATGGGAGGGATCGGACTGACAAGAACTGCATCTGAACTGGATTTACCTTCAGCTTCTGATTTCATTTGTTCTAGGAATGTGGATGGTTTTTTGTAGGGTTGTAGGGCTCTGGGAATGCTCATCCTGTTCCTCCTTGCACAAAGGAGCAGATACCGGTCCTGCTGAGGGGTTAAGGACCATCTACGGCCTTGTCCAGCTCTCCTAGAGTAACTGCCTGTCTCCTGGAATCTCCACCATACTCTTAAGACTGTTCTGGGAGACACAGCAAACCTTCTGGCAATGGCACGTATTGATGTGCCATCCTTCAGGAGTTGGACTACCTGTGCAACCTCTGTAGGGTCCAGGTACTGCACCATGGTACTAGTAGTGATGCTGACCCAAGCCAACTGCAAAACTAGTGAAAAATCAGTCAGAAAAGATGAGGAGGGACAAAATGTCAATGACCTCCACCTTTTAAACCATTCCTGTTTTGGGGGTCGTCTCATTGTTGCTCCTCTAGTGCACCTGTTGTTAATTTCATTAACACCAAAGCAGCTGAAACTGATTAACAACCCCCCAACTACTTAACTGACCAGATCAACATCCCAGAAGTTGAACAGAGTTGATTCTATACTCTGATTAAAAAGTGTTCCTTAATTTTTTTTGAGCAGTGTAGATTTACATACAGATTTACTTATAGATACACACACACACACACACACACACACATACATAGATATCAATATCAATATCAATCACTGAATTATGGTGGGATATCGCAAAATCAATATAATTCTCCTTTAAATATACTGTATAATACAATGTATAATGACGTATATAATAATTTAATTAGGCAGGTAGTTCCACCCAAACACTGTTTTTTGAATAGCATTGCTACTTGTGTTGCTATATCTGACAGCAGCACTTTTATTCCTATACCTTGACCTGTAGTTGCTAACAAGTAAGTGCCCTTACTGCAACATGCTGGAACTACTTTTTCTGGCAGAAGAAACTGCCAGTATTAAAAACCTACATTTGAAACAATGTTGCTGTATTAGCATCACAAACCCAATAGCAGCTTGTAAGTAGTAGCCATGCTGTGTGTATCCGTTTTGCTGGTTGAAGCAGATCATCTTAAACTGAGAGTTTCACAGTAAAGAACAACGTTAATCTATTGTGTGTTGATGTCCAGATGGAAAGCGAGTTGCTAGCAAAGGTAACATCAGCTACTAGCAAGCTCCAAGTAACTAGCCTAGCTAACTAAATAGTATGGGGGCGGAGCTTATTTACACAGAGGGCCATTTTCTTTAGTCTATTTCCACATGTTGCTTCTGGGTGATTATTGCAGCATCACACTGTAAACCAGCCAATCAAAGCAGAGCTCATCAAATTATTTATGAGCTCACCAAAAAAGGGAAAACAGCTCGTTTCATTCTAGGGTGTAAACGGACATGTAACCAAAGCCACATACCATTTAGAGCCCATGTGTCAACACAACACAAGGAAGTTATTTCGGTTTTCTATTTATATTAGCCCTATCTGCTGGGCTACAATCCCCAACATGCACTGCAACTTAACGTGCGCTCTCTGATAGCATGCCAGTTTATTTTCTTTATGATTTAATTATGGCATTTCATGTAATAACTATAAGTGTATGTCTTGAAAAGACTTGAAAATAAATGGATGATAAATAAAACCATTTAAAACTTGGTTTACAGATATTACAGAAACTTAGTCTGACAATGTGTGGACACTTTTAGTCACCACTGTGGAGTGGAAAACAGACGCTGGGTTTAACCTGCGACGGCGATCAAGAACGTTTTGTTTAACCTAAAGAAGTTGTTTCACTTTCGCTGTTCACCATATTTGATTTCATGCAACAGCAGAGGGGCTTCTATTGCATTCAGCGCAAACAATGCGAAATCTGGCATTAGCTCACATGGGTTGCAGATGGCAACTGTCCGACTTGGTGGCACTTCTAACTCTCTATTCTAACCTATTCTCGCTGACCACCATAGTGAGGTGCGGTTCATCTCGAACAAGCCTTATGAGACAGAAGTTACACACCAGTCATATCACCAAACACACTAGCTACATTTCCGCGGCAGTCCAACCAATATATACACCTAACTAGCTCAATAACGAATAACAAAGAAAAATGGACAGTGAATACAGGGGTTTTAAGACAGATGGGAGCCCGAATACCTTTTTACTTCTAGTAAGGATAAGCCTGTCATTACCAGACAAAACACTGTGACTAACATTGTGACATATATTTCAGATATTAATGTAACACTTGGCATATTCTGAATAAACAATGGACAGTTTGGGTAATACAGTTAAAAATTATTTAAAAATTAAATAATTAAAATTAAAATAATGATTTAATTAAAAATTAAATAATATCATATGCATTCTCAGAGTTTTTTTAATGTGGCCCTTCAAATGTATGCGCTGTTAACACTGAATGACTTGGTCTTTGCTCCGGTTTCCTGATTCCCTGTTTTTCCACACTCACCTTCATATAATGTCAGTTTTGACAACATCAAAAAGCATTCTGCAGTTGTAACAACAGCATGGCTGCATAATCAGAGAGTGCAGATGCCCGACTGACCTGCCTGCAGTCCAGACAGGTCTCCTACTGAAAGTGTCACGTTATTAAGCTTATAATACAACAACAAAGGCCCATATGACTGCACAATGGAAGTCTTGATTAACTGAAGAAAGGCAAAACATGCTGTAAACGTGCTCTTCCAACTTTGTAGGAACATTTTTCAGGCATTAAATTTGGAATGAGCTTATATTTACCACATACCAAATGACGTTCATTAGAGAAACACCAAATATTGTGATTATAGACTGTTTTGAATTCAATACAGGTCCATCTGAATTTACTAATCTCTGCTTATGATCATTTACTGCCCCATCATTTTGCACCTAACTTGTACTGGATAAAGTAATAAGCATGTTTATAACACAGTCGGAAATATGAAATATAGAACAAATAGAGTACAGGTGAAATAAGTAATACATATAATTAAATGTTTGCATTGGTAGTGCAGTCACCTGACAGTATAGAGGCCACAGCGGCGATGATGAAAGACACAATGACCCCTGGGCCAGCCATTTCTTTAGCAACCAGCCCAGAGACCACGTACATGCCGGTGCCCACGCAGCTACCCACTCCGAGAGAGACAAGATCCACTGTGGTCAGCACTCGCGCCAGCCTGGTGCCATGTGGACCTGTGCCTGCTGCGCCAGCCGAACTGTCTAGCATGGACTCTACGGGTTTGGTCCGGAGGATTCGGGAGTGGAAGGCTGACCACTGGACCCGCCGAGGGTCCAGCTTTGCCAGGATCCGACTCATGTTGGACAGACAGGGGGATAGACGAATGATGGGGTTGGACAAGAGGCTGGCAGGCTGTATCAGAGAGATGGAGAGCTGAAACTGGATCAGAGTGAAACGGGAACCCTCAGTACAGCAGCATGATGATGATACTGATCCATAAGGGGAGAGTAGTGGACCTGCGGGGAGAGAGGGAGAGAGAGAGAGAGAAAGAAAGAAAGAAAGAGAAAGAGAGAATTAGATAGGTAGATTGGCATGTACAGGACAAGTTTCTGGATGTAGGCCACATCAATGTTCAGACACTCTTGCATCAAAGAATTGCACTTTTGGGCCAGATTTGGTGGATGCCTTCCCTGGCACAGTTCCGAGGAGAATTTCCTGTGCACTGGGATTTTATCCACTGAATTAGAACATTCCTAATTCACTGAATCATCACTTTCAGGTACATGCATTTTGTTCCAGACAGTAAAGGCATTTTTTTCATGCAGTACAAATTTTTTTTCAGACCAGAAAAATAAACAGCAAAACTAATGTCTGAGTAATGGAGTCTTCACATCACATCTGAGGCACCTCAACACTCTGAGAAGAACATGGGAAGAATTGGCAGTAATACTCAAGTCAGTCACCCAGCTTTTGGTCAGCTGTATATTCGAGCTGGCTCAGAATAAAAGTTTTACGCAGCATCACGGATCAGTCAGATCAAATAGGATTCAGTGTACATAGATAGGCATGACCACACTATGTTGGTACAGATGGAACAGTGCTGTGGGTCAGTGTGTCCACCTGCCAGGACTACAGTGAGCACAGTCAGCTTCTTCATAATGAAAAGGTAGTTGATGCTCAGTTGAGGAACATTCTCCACCTGCCTGAGCTCAGAGGGTGTTGAAGAGATAATGCAGCTTTCTTAATGTAAACACTTAAATAATGCAGGAGTCCATACACTCTGAGAGTCTGTGTGTGTGTGTGTGTGTGTGTGTGTGTGTGTGTGTGTGTGTGTGTCTGTATCAGTTGCAGCCCTCAGCCAGCCCTGGGACGCCAGAAACACACACTCACATCACTGAGTTCCTGATGGTTCTGGGAGAGTTTCCAACACCTGCTGGAACACAGACAGAAACAGTGTAGCAGAGTGTCTGCTCCAAACTCAGCTCATCTTTATCTGCTGTACTGACCTCCATCCATCACTCCTTTAATCCCAATCAAACCCTTTAAAGCTCTCTCTCATTCTCTCTCCCTCTGTCTCTCTTCCTTTCTGAATGACACTGATGAAGCAGATCTTGTCACTGTGGCTGCATGTGGCTTCTCACATGCTAATCCAAAAACCAGGACAGAGTATGATCAAGTCTGGGGGAGAACGATGTAGTTTGTATGAGAATTATGTAGGGTGGTGGAGAATTATGTAGTTTGTTTGAGAATGTTTGGTGGAGAATGATGTAGTTTAGTGGAGAATTATGATGTTTGAGAATGATATTGGTTTGCGAATGTTGTAGTTTGAGGAGAATGATGAAGTTTGAGAATGTTGTAGTTTGCTGGAGAATGATGAAGTTTGAGAATGTTGTAGTTTGAAGGAGAATGATGAAGTTTGAGAATGTTGTAGTTTGAAGGAGAATGATGAAGTTTGAGAATGCTGTAGTTTGGTGGAGAATGACTGATATGTAAAGAGGGATTCTCCAGGTCTAAATTAGATTAACCCAACCTGTGTGATCTCAACAGCTCATAAACAGCTAATAACTGAGACACATTATAATCCACAAGCCAACTGTATGTTAGTATTTGTTGAGGAATGATGGTGTTTGGTAGAATTTGTGGAAAAATGTTGTTTTTTGTTTGCTTGTTGTGGAAAACACTAAACTGTGCAATAAATATCCTTCAAGTCTGGGTGTGGGAAATTAAAGATTAAATATAATAATCTGATCTCAAGATAAAGAATCAAAAGCTTCAGAAGTATAAGGAGCATAACAAAGGATTTATTTATGTCTATTTTATCATAGATGCTTTTTAAGAGCAGTTAGCAGTAGTACTGGTTCACTGGCAGAGAATTACAAAACTGATCTGTCTGGACACTTAACTGGAGTAAATTGAGAGAGGGATATTGAGCTGAAGCCAGCGTTAAATTAATGTTGTGTTACAGCAGTACTGGCAATTTTCTGACTGTCTGAGCAGGATGACTTTTTACATAAAAAACCCTGACATTAGATACTGCATGATTTAATGTGGGTTTATGAGGAACAATCATGCTATGAAAGAAAGCAGAAAGGTATCAGTGGAAGGTTCATTGCTTACTGTAAACTGGAAACATCAGGTTCTATTCTTGCCTTAGATCCATTCTCCTTCCTCCCATCATGTTCTCATATCCACAACCCTCTGTGTCCCACATAGTCAGTAGATTCTCTAGATCTGTTTCTTTTTCTGACTGACTTTTAATATGAAGTATTGGTCTCCTCTCTGCTTCTGTTTTCCTATTCTTTTCCTCTCAGTGGATCTTCCTCAAGCTTCTCAAGGTTCTCCTTTTGAATCTTGATACCACACAGCGATTCTTCCAAATGCTTTTAGGGAGTTTTTACAGTGACTGTTACACTATTCACTAGTCACTATTACTGACCAGTTAGTGCTACTGTTACAGTCACTATTACAGACCAGTAAGAGGGCTACTATTACAGTCACTACTACTGACCAGTTAGTGTTACTATTACTTACCAGTTAGTGTTCCTGTTTCCAGTCACTATTACTGACCAGTTAGTGTTACTGTTTCCAGTCACTATTACTGACCAGTTAGTGTTACTCTTACAGTCACTATTACTGACCAGTTAGTGTTACTAGTGACTAATACTGACCAGTTAGTGATACTGTTACAGTCACTATTACTGATCATTAAAAGTGCTACTATTACAGTCACTATTACTGAACAGTTAGTGTTACTGTTTACTGTCACTATTACTGACCAGTTAGTGTTACTGTTTACAGTCACTATTACTGACCAGTTAGTGTTACTAGTCACTATTACTGACCAGTTAGTGATACTGTTACAGTCACTATTACTGATCATTAAAAGTGCTACTATTACAGTCACTATTACTGAACAGTTAGTGTTACTGTTTACTGTCACTATTACTGACCAGTTAGTGTTACTGTTTACAGTCACTATTACTGACCAGTTAGTGTTACTAGTCACTATTACTGACCAGTTAGTGATACTGTTACAGTCACTATTACTGATCATTAAAAGTGCTACTATTACAGTCACTATTACTGACCAGTTAGTGTTACTGTTTACTGTCACTATTACTGACCAGTTAGTGTTACTGTTTACAGTCACTATTACTGACCAGTTAGTGTTACTAGTCACTATTACTGACCAGTTAGTGATACTGTTACAGTCACTATTACTGATCATTAAAAGTGCTACTATTACAGTCACTATTACTGACCAGGTAGTGTTACTGCTACCGTTACTGCTACAGTCACTGTTACTGATTAGTAGGACTGTTACTGTCACAGTCACTATTACTGACTAGTGAGAGTGTTACTGTTACAGTCACCATTACTGTTCCTGTTACTGATTAGTAAGAGTGTTGGTTTTATTGTTACTGACCAGTAGGAGTGTTAGTGTTACAGTGAGTATCACTGACAAGTGTTACTGATACAAACACTGTTACTGACCAGTAAATGTGTTAATGTTACTTTTACAGTCAACAGTACCGACTAGTAAGAATGTTAGTATTACTGTCACAGCCACTGACTAGTAATAGTGTTACACTGTTACTATTACAGTCACTATTACAGACTAATAGCAGCATTATGGTGTTACTGTAATCAACTGCTGTTAAAGACCTAGCCGAGTAACAAATGAGATTACAGTGATTACCGTTAGGAGTGTATGACAGTAAAAATGAGAGTTAACCCATGAAAATTAATGATTACTCTGACGCGCAGGTCATGATGCTCGCGAATACACAAAGAGCTCAGTATGTTGAAATACAGGCATCACAACTGGTGTAAACTTCAACTGTTTACTCCAAGTGCAGTTGAAATAGCACTCATCTATCTATGTCTGCTATCATCCCTCCAGCCATCAGTTCATCCAGGCATCAAACTAGCAGGAATAAATCTAAATGCTGATCCAGAGCACATTCTGACAGCACTAAAATCCATAAACAGTCAAAACATTTTCACGGTTTCTGTAGTACCAGAAATCAAAGTCCACCTGCAGACCTGAAGTGGTCATGTCAGACCAGGTTTACTCCACTGTTTACCTCAGCACAGCTCTCAGGGGAAAGAGAGCTCAGTCTGTCTCACCTGTCACTCAGCTTACCGCACTCTGCTCTGGGTGGAGGTAATTGTGTGGTGACAGTGGAAGACGGGACTGATTCACACTGACAAACTGGAGTCACCACACACACACACGCACACACACACACACACACACGCACACGCACACGCACACGCACACGCACACGCACACGCACACGCACACGCACACGCACACACTGTAGAGCTGCTGTTTTTGTTTCTGCTGTGGCATTGAAGCTCCTGGGTTTTGTATTGTAATGATCGCTGCCATGCCGACGGCGGCTCTGACCCTTTGTACTGGCTGCATAAAATTATTTTTAATCCATCTTATCATCTTTCATCTTTCAGAGCCCTGGTTAACTCTCATGTGCTAATGAAAAAGCCAGAACGCTATTAGCAGCATGGAGAGGGAGAGAGAGGGGGAGAGAGAGAAAACAACAGAGAACAAGAGACTGACAGAGAGTGAGAAAAGAAACAGAGAGATGACAGAGAGCAAATAGAGATAGAGAGAGAGAGAGAGAGAGAGAGAGAGAGAACGAAAGCAAAGAGAGAGAGAGAGAGAGAGAGAGAGAGAGAAAGAGAGAATGAGATAGACAGGCAAAGAGAGAGAAAGAGAGAAAAACAATGAGAAAGAAGAGAAACAAGAAACAGAGAAAAAGAAAGAAAAAAGAAAGAAAAAAGAAACAAAGAAATGTGAGAATGAGACAACAGAGAGGAGTACGTTAAGAAACACAGAGAAGACAGAAGCAGTGGGAAAGAACAGAGAGAAAGAGAAACAAAACGGAGAGAAACAGAGATAGAGGAAAAGGGCAGAGACAGGAGAGAGAGAAAGAAAGAGGGAAAGAGACAGAACGAGAAACTGGAAGGCAGAGGAAAGAGAGAAGGAGAAAGAACAAGAAAGAAGGGGTGACAGAGAAGGGAATGGAGAGAGAATGAGAGAGGGAGAGAGATTAGGAGAGAGAGAGAGAGAAAATAGGGGAGACAGAGAGTAAGAGAATGAAAGAGTGAGTAAAAGAAAAGGAGAGAAAGAGAAAGAGAAAGAGAAAGAGAGAGTTGGAGTTGAGCATTATTCCTGCACTATTCACACTCAACATATAACATATGGTGTTATGAGTCACAGTGAACTTTATCACAGGAGAATAAACACACACACACACACACACACACACACACACACGCACACACACACACACACACACCAAGGCTACCAGATCTCCTGCTAGTACTGACGTATGTAGTATAGGGTCATGTATAATAGCACTACACTGTTGTACAGTACTGTAGTGTTGAGGTGTAGATTACAGTATTACATATAACAACACTGATCTATGTAGTAAAGCATTATGTATTCTCAGTGAGGAGCCTCTCGAACAGCTACGTATCCTTAATACATGAACAGCTTGTACTTAAAGGCAGGCACTTAAAGGTTTTGACTGGAAATGAAAGAAAAGGAAGATGAGAGGTGGTCTCAGACTTCTGGACAGTAGTGGTATAGTAATACATGTATTAGTACTGATGTATAAATGACAATGCTGTGTATAATACTATTGAGTAATACTGTATAGCAACTGAAAGAGCAAAGGAATTAAAGACAGCAGAGTGAACACGTGTATCAGCTACTGTGAAGCTTTAGACCTGATCGCATAAAATTACTGAATGGCCTCAGGGAAGTAGGAATACCAGAGCATCTTATCGCTTTAATGAGGAACCGCTACACTGATCGACAAAATCAAGAAACCACAAACCTACTGATACCACAAAGGAGTTAGACAAGGCTGCCTGCTATCACCATACCTGTATGACCGGAACACTGAACATAAACTCTGTAGACAAAACACAAGTCACCTCTGTGATGTTCTGGGCGTGTGTTAATTGAAAAGATCTTCATATGTAATGACTAGTTACTACAAACAAAGATTAGAACGGCCCAGGCTGTGGTCTTTGCTATGGTTCTTATAAGATATCACTGAGGCCAATCATTCTCTGAGTAGAGTTTTTTGAGCCATTTGTGATTTTCACACAGTGAAAGTTTCCGTGAAGTGAAACACACACACACAAACTAGGGGGCTGTGAGCACACTTGTCCGGAGCGGTGGGCAGCCCTATCCATGGCACCCAGGGAGCAGTTGGGGGTTAGGTGTCTTGCTCGAGGGCACCTCAGTCGTTACTGTCAGTTCAGGGAATCGAACCGGCAACCCTCCGGTCACAAGGCTGGTTCCCTAACCTCCAGCCCACGACTGCCCTCATATTCCTGCCCAGATATGAAAGCTGGGCAGGAAAAATACAGAGGTCTCTGAACTTGGTAAACCTTTCTGACCTTTCTGAGAACACTGGACAACAAACACATGGATCTTTGACCAAATGGAGTCTCACCTCTCGCTCGAAGCCCTGAGAATCAACCAACCTGAAGTTAGTTGGTTATTATTTTAGACACATTCTGAGAAGAACCAATTCACTGGTACACACAGTTACACTTGGAACAGTTGAGGGTTAAAGGAAAAGAGGATGACCAGCAACAAGATGGATGGAGGCAATCAGAAGAATCATGGACCAGCCACTGAGTCACCTAAATACTTCACATTCTGGAGAAACACTATCCATACGGTCGCCAGGAGTTGGAACTGACTTGACAGCGCTTCAGCCTCTTTAGTGCTCTCACACACATGCTGTGCTTTACTGTAGATTCTTATCTTTTCCTGGCAGACATCAATACCACTCCATCCAGAGGCATCACCACTGGCCTGAGTGGAAACAAACAGTAACTGTATAAGGGGATAAACAATGAAGCCCGGGAGGAGAAAAGTCAGGGGGGTTACTGTACATAGACAGTGCTCTAGGGCTTTGTGCTGTTATCTGTGCAGTCTGTTCCTTTTAAGACATTGTGGGTTTGGCAGTGCAGCCTGTTCCTTTTGGGTCATTGGGATGTCATTAGTGCAGCCTGTCTCTTATGAACCACTGTGAAGTCATCAGTGCAGCCTGTCCCTTATGAGTCATTGCTATGTCATCAGTGTAGCCTGTTCCTGATGAGTCAATGTAACGTCATCAGTGAAGCCTGTTTCTTAGGGGTCATATTGATGTTATCGTTTCAGCCTGTGCCCTATGAGTCATTATGATGTCATCAGTGCAGCTTGTCCTTTACGGGTCATTGTGACATATGGGTGACATCATTAGGGCAGCTTGCATCTTATGAGCCTTTGTGAAGTTAGCATTGCAGGCTGTTCCTTATGGGCCACTGTGATGTCAATCTGCCCTATATGGGTCATTTTGACATCATCAGTACAGCCTATGCTGTGATGTGATGAGTGCAGCCTGGTTCTTTGGAGGCACTGTGATGTCATCAGTGCAGCCTGAGGGCTGCCTCATGTGTTATTTTGGTGTCCTCAGTTCAGCCTATGCCTTATAGAGTCATTATGATGTTATCAGGGCAGCCTGTCCCTCATGGGTCATTGTGATGTTAGTAGTACAGTCTGTCCTTTATGGGTCATTGTGATGTCATCAGTGTAGCCTGTTCCTTATGGGTCATTGTGATGTCATCAGCGTAGCCTGCTCCTTATGGGTCACTGTAATGTTAGCAGTGCAGGCTGTCCTTTATGGGTCATTGTGATGTTAGCAGTGCAGCCTGTTTCATGTGAGTCACTGTGATGTTAGCAGTGCAGCCTGTTCCTTATGAGTCATTGTGATGTCATTAGTGCAGTCTGCTCCTTATGAGTCATTGTGATGTCATTAGTGCAGTCTGCTCTTTATGAGTCATTGTAATATCATAAGTGTAGTCTGTTCTGGATGGGCCATTGTGTTATAAGTCATTGTGGTGTCATTAGTGCAACAGATCACTCATTGACCATTGTGATGTCATCAGTGAGGTCTGTCACTTTTGGGCTAATGTTATGTCATTAGTGAAGCCTGTTACTTTAGGGCCATTGTGGTGTCACAGGTCACTTATGGATCTTTGTGGTGCCTTCACAACATTGTGTCACCTATGGGGCATAGTGATGTCATCACCGCAGCCTGCCCCTTATGGGTCATTGTAGTAGCATCAGTGCTGCGTGTCCCTTATGGGATATTTTGATGCCATCAGTGCAGCCTTTTCCTTAGGGGTCACTGTGATGTTAGCAGAGCATTATTTCATTTATAATGACGTAAAGATCCAGTACAGATCCCAGCTTTCACCAAAAACAAAACACCTGACTTAGCAGACTAAACCGCAGCCATCCAAAAGGTAAGAGCTGCAACAGAACAATGGGAGCCAACATTCACAATAAAACCACTGACCAATAGACGTTACAATTTAGCCTATGTTTTATAGAGTCATTGTGATGTCATCAGTGCAGCCGGTCCCTCATGGGTCATTTTGATGTTAGCAGTATAGCCTGTCCTTTATGGGTCATTGTGATGTCATTGGTCTAGCCTGTTCCTTATGGGTCCTTTTGATGTCATCAGTGTATACTGTTCCATTATGGGTTCCTTACGGTTCCTTGTGAATAAAACCACTGACTAATAGACTTCCCAATTTTGCCTATGTCTTATAGAGTCATTGTGATGTCATCAGTGCAGCCCATCCCTCGTGGGTCATTTTCATGTTAACAGTACAGTCGGTTCTTTATGGGTCATTGTGATGTCATCAGTGTAGCCTGTTCCTTATGGGTCATTTTGATGTCATCAGTGTAGCCTGTTCCTTATGGGTTCCTTATGGTTCCTTGTGAATAAAACCACTGACCAATAGACTTCCCAATTTAGCCCATGTCTTATAGAGTCATTGTGATGTCATCAGTGCAACCCGTCCCTCATCGGTCAATTTGATGTTAACAGTACAGTGGGTTCTTTAAGGGTCATTGTGATGTCATCAGTGTAGCCTGTTCCTTATTGGTTCCTTATGGTTCCTTATGAATAAAACCACTGACCAATAGACTTCCCAATTTAGCAATAACAAAGTTCTTTCTCTTTCCCTCTTTGATGGCTCTATTATTACTCTAACGTGAGCTACTGCCAAGGCAAACTGATGGAAATGGTCAAATAATTCAAGTGACCTTACACGGTCAGTGAAAACTATTTCAGGTATTGATTCTGATATTCCCTCTATGAAACACCTGCCTGTTTCAGCCTCACTATAACAATGCAACAATGCCCTGGATATAATGTTGCACCTGCCGCTGCTCTGAAGCCTTTTATCTCTTCCTGGAACAGTACGATACCTGCAAACACTCCGAACTAGAGCAGCTGGAGCTTAGAAATAAAGCAAAGCATTGTGGGTGACCTGTATAGAGCAAGACAGCCTGAACAGTACTATACTCTCTGAATGTGAGCAGGGTGAGCTCTACCTCTATGCTGTCAGTATTGTAGCCAGTGCCTTAACCGCCTTAAATGATTATTAATTAAAAAGCTCGTCCTATCTGCTCTCCAAATAACAAACATTTTACAGTCCTCTAGGAGTCAGACTGCATGTGTGCATCTCGCTCACTTTTCTCCTGCCACTGTTGAATGTGTTGAACATGACAAGGCCTGGCCTGGGGGTGCAGCTTTAAAAAAGAACAGCTGACAGCCAGAGACTTCCATTTAATGCCAGCTAATTTAATGCAGGAGCTCTTTCCCACTGTAAGTGCTGGCCACTGCAGACGTCAACACACTAAAGCTTTCTTCAGTAAATCACAGGTTTCACAGCGGCACACACTGTGACCGACAAATGCTTCTTCCACTTATCTGCCTTTTTCCTGAAAACGGGCTGCATGTAGTAATTTCATGCTTTATTTTAACTGCAGTGTACTTCCGCTATTACCCTGTACTTGTAGTCACACATCTATTACCCTCTGATGCCTTACACACCTATTACTCTATTATAAACATAATCATACCCTATTACCATACTGTTACTAATCTACCCAAGTATACCCTGATTTAGAACATATAACCTTACTCATTTTATCCCATTACACTGTTATACCTCGATTTATACCCCAAATTACTCTATTATACCCTGATTTATAACCTATAACCTTACTGTTTACTCATTTTTATCTCAGTACACTATTATACCCTGTGTTATACCCCAATTACCCTCTTAGATCCTGATTCATTACATATTTACCCATTATATATATTGCATCCTCCATATGCTAACTAAGCTAACCTCAGTTCTAGAATTCACATTCTAGACATATATATACACATACACTATTGCTCTTATATAGCCCATTATACTCCTACTGATCCCTATCACTCTATTATACTTCAATTTCCCTATTAACTAATCCCTAATTAATCCCTAATTCCTTATTTATGCCCCAATTCAACTCCAATTCCCTATTATACTCCCACTTTATAGCTCTATGATACCAGACTTATAGCCCTACTCTATTACATTCTGTTTTATAGTCCACTGCCCCATTATACACTCATTTTTATACCCTAATTGTTTATACCCCGGTATACCCTATCTGTTATCCTAGTACACTAGTTTATACCACATTGCCTTATTGTACATTGATTTATAGCTCTATTAGGCCCTTTATAACACTCTATTAGGCCCTTATAACACTATAATACATTTTATTCCATTATACTCCTATTGATACCCCAGTGTATAGCCCTATCACACTGTTATATACCTATTTACTGCCTTATTATACTGTATTTATACCTCTATTTCCTCATTAAACCCATATTTATGCTCCATTGTCCTAGTACAGCCTTGATTACACTCCAGTACCCTTTTATACCCCTAGTTATAGCTCTATTAACCTAATATGCAACTATTTATAGCCCTGCCTCCATATTATTCTGTGATTTATATCCCCTTTATCCTATTACATCCTGTTTAAACCTATACAACAAATGTTACCTACCTATTGTTTTTTTGCAAAGAGAATATAATTAGTCCTGGTGTAGTCATTGCTGACAATCTGTTGGCTATTCCAACTTATCAAACTATATGTATTGTGAATTCTATACATTATTTTTTTCTATATAACCTACCCTATTGTATTGTATTCATAGCCTAATCTATATCCCCATTACCATATTATATATCAATGTTATATATATTATATATTGGTATATATCATATTATGTCTTGATTTATACACTGGTATATACCTATTATAGCCCTGCTGCTATATATGTATACCCCAAAACTATCCCCTTCTCCTTGTCATTGCTCTATAAACAAGACAATGGCATTAAACACTCTCATGTTCCCTTCATCACCCTCATCTTCCGCCCTGCAACTGTAGCACAAGCTACCATCCCGGCAGCTCCAACCATGAACCCTGGGAGATAGTGAGGAGGCAGTACTGTTAGAGCGCAGAAACTTCACTCTGTTAAAGCTGATTTTCACCCACACCGCCAAAGCCCCGCCCCCTCAGGCCTCTGCACTATTATATAATCGTGCTCGCGGCAGCGCAGGCTGCAGCTACTCGGCACGGAGGAGCTGACATCACTTTAGCCGGAGGATTTACAGTCCTTCCTCTCCCGCACCAACCTCAACTCTCGTTATAAGCCAGGGAGCACCAGAGCCATCAATGAAACCCTCATTAAACCCTGACTGTTTAGACAAGAAAGCAGCTGCAGTTAATGAACACGTGTATGACCAATTACTGTAATATACAGACTATTGATCAGTGAATTGTTTTTAAACAAACAACAGAAGCTACATTAGCCCCTACACTTCCTGTAGTGTATTACAGTCCGTCAGAATGACCGTGTGGATCATATGAACATTATAAAGCCCTTTATTAATGAAACAGTAGGAGCCATATCGCCCCCTACACTTCCTGTAGTGTATTACAGTCTGTCAGAATGGCTGTGTAGATCATATGAACATTATAGAGCACTTTATTAATGAAACAGTAGAAGTCATATCGCCCCCTACACTTCCTGTAGTGTATTACAGTCTGTCAGAATGACTGTGTGGATCATATGAACATTATAGAGCACTTTATAAATGAAACAGTAGAAGTCATATCGCCCCCTACAGTTCCCGTAGCGTATTACAGTCTGTCAGAATGACCGTGTGGATCATATGACCATTATTCACCTTATTTTGCCACGCCCACTTTCAAGAGTTTGTTTCTTCCGCCTTTGTGTTAGATATTCCGGTCAGCTACTTGGCTAGCCAGCTAGTTAGGTAAATTAACAACAACAAAAAACAAAATGAATAAAGTTACATGGGAGGAGACCAAAGAAGCAATAAGGAGCTCGAATAGGACAACATTACCTCATCCGAGGGTCATAACAGAGCGGGTGGATGAGATGAAAAGGTGGCCCGAGGTTACCTATGGCGACATTTTCAATTACTTTGTACTCTCAGTACAGAAGCGTATCAGTACTTACATAGGGGGAAAGTCGCTTCACCGGAGCAGACACGTCGGATGCTTGTGCATGTATGCTAATAGCCATTTCTCTGGGTAAGGATGTTCCGGTGTCGGCTTCCCCTCCACACAAATGGTAGGAGCAGACGTACTGACGTTTAGGTGAATGTTTTAAATTTAACGCGTTCAACCACAGAAGCAGGTCCTCTTCTTTGGAAGGCGGTGGATGTAAGTTATACGGTGCCACACAATACTCTGAGTGTTTTTGTTGTGTTCGTAACACGGCTGTTCAAGCGAAATCCTCCTCTTTTTCCAGTTATTGTAACACCCTCTAACTGAGCATATCATACTACTCATATTGTATGTTTGTTATCGCTGTGGTCGTACTCTATAACAATGGATCAGCAGCTGCACCGGAGGTTCTAACACAAAGCAAACAAAAATGGGCCCTCCCTTGCTGTCATGGAAAATAACATGAATAGATCACTTTTAAATGAAACTGTAGAAGTCATATCAGCCCCCTACACTTCCTGTAGTGTATTACAGTCTGTCAGAATGACTGTGTAGATCATATGAACATTATAGAGCACTTTATAAATGAAACAGTAGAAGTCATATCGCCCCCTACACTTCCTGTAGTGTATTACAGTCTGTCAGAATGACTGTGCAGATCATATGAACATTATAGAGCAATTTACAATTAATGGTAGAAGTTATATTGCCCCCTACATGTCCTGTGGTGAATTGGGTATGACGTG
Organism: Semaprochilodus insignis; assembly: GCA_034552555.1. Taxonomy (NCBI): domain Eukaryota; kingdom Metazoa; phylum Chordata; class Actinopteri; order Characiformes; family Prochilodontidae; genus Semaprochilodus; species Semaprochilodus insignis. The sequence continues at coordinate 20,887,017 of CM067488.1, forward strand.
TACGATCATTACAGAGTATTATATAGTGTTTATGTTATTGTAAAATAAATGGCTTGTAAATGTTTATTCCATTAGTGTTCTGCTTGGTGTTGGATTAATCCATATCAATCACTAATTACTTTAATTTATAGGCTGATATGAAGCAATATACTGCACTGTTCTACACTGACAAAATCATGTATGGACTCTAACAAAGCTTATACTTTTCTCTACTGAAACTAAAGATTAGCATGAAGCATAAATAGCTTACTAAGTTATTTAGTATTCCTTAAAGAACTCTAAAAATAGCAATCCGCACCACAACATACCATTGTAATTCACATTCCAAGTAATAGTGCCTGGTGCCTTATCTTCATCCTCAAGAGTAAAGAATTTACTAGATGGTCATTAGCTGCAGTTGAAAGTGCTATCAAAAACAGAAGAACACCTTTGTGTGCCATTAGCATACATGCAAACATGTCATTTTGAATGGAGAATATAGCAAATATTCTTTTTAATTGTGCAGATTTGATGTGTTTTTAAGTTTGGGCTACAGAAACAGATATAGTATTTAATTTGTATGAGTCTGAAGCACATTACATCAAAAAAAAGACTGTTGTGTCTTTGTTGAGTGAATTTATATTATGTATTTCGATTTCTTTCCTCAATAGCTTTCAAACAGTATATGGAAAAAGGCTGGTCACCTATGTGTAAACTATCGTTGTTAGCAATCAACATAATCTACTTCCATTTAGTTTGTGTTTGACTGTAATGGCTCTAAAAGTGACTGTCTACTGCATGCAAGTGGCAATCATAGGGGTCCAAGCACCAAATGCTATATAGAGCCAGTGCAACACAAACGATGGGTACAATTTTTAGAACAACCTCAATTCACAACAGATGCAGGGTCTCAAAAGATGTGTACTAAATTTTGTACACCTTGAGCTTATGACCACAGTATAATAAGCAACAAATTTCAGTCAATACAACATTTGGATGTGACTTTTCTTTGAACAGTTGTTGCACTCAATAAACTAAATAATCCGTGGCAATAATTCCCCTGTATTTTAGCCTTAATGTACACTATAATTTTCATCCCAGGGACAATGCCACCAGACCCTGCAAAAATGAAATAGGTTAGGGATAGGTTTCTGAATTTGTCACCTTTCACTGCTTGGTTTTCATGTTTCCATTAGCTCAGCTGGTATCAAAAACCATAAAACGGAAACATCAGACTGGTATTTAAAACTCGTACTTGACCGATGGAAATGGAAAAAGGAATAGAGCCAATGGTTCTGGTATTTCAGTGCCCTTAGTTACAGCAGTCATATAATACAATATAGGACACTATGTCCAAAGGAGTGTCAGAAGATATTAGCTCACATACAAATACATGAGATGAGCCTGTAGATATCAGTCTTCCTTCATGCTTCTCTTTCAACATTCAAGAACGAACAAAAGACTAACATCCACATGAGGAAGCATGAATAGTAGTGACCAGTCATTACAGCATAAATAAAGAAACAGATAAACAGCCTAAAGGGCAAAAACACTACCAAATAGATTCTATCCTAAAGATGCCAATGTACTTTGTAACCTGGCCAACTTTACCTCAATGACTCAGACAATCCCATTATGATTGATTTGGTTTGGAACCATTCAAATGCATTAAGCTAACGAGTTTCTGTAAACCTTGAGCGTAAACTCAGTGGCCCTCTCACCACAAATGTGATCTAAACATCATATTCAGCCTAATGAGAAACTGTAGAACACGACTCGGTTTATACCACAATACTTACATTTAGAGCCAGTTATACATTCAACCTAATGAGAAACTGTAGAACAGACTCAGTGTATACCACAATACCTACATTTAGAGCCAGTTATACATTCAACCTAATGAGAAACTGTAGAACAGACTCAGTCTATACCACAATACCTACATGAGAAACTGCAGAACATGAAAAAAAGAGATATTGTGCTATAAACTCGTGCTCTACAGTTTACACTGTGTGAGCATAGTGTGTGGATGGATACATGTTGGGATGGTGGTCCCTAAACAGCCACAGTATCCAGTCAGCACTACACCATTTGGTCATTGTACTTAAATGTTGGACCACACTGTTGGCTCTGTTGGCACTGTGGTTAAGTCAGTACTGATACAGGCTAAACAGTGCAGTCCAGTGTGTATGTAAGACTGGCCGATCTAGCTGAAAGCCTGAAGCACTGCAGCTGTTTCTCTGTGTCAGAAAGCCTCTAATTGCATTAGCGAGTGGACGCGGCGTCACAGCGTGTCCTGCCTCATTGAGAAAACACGGATGTGAGTCAGACCTGATTACGAGCCGTGAGTCAGGTTTCAGTGATAAAGCTGCAGATAAAAAGCCTTTCAGTTTGTTCACAATGCCAGATCAATCCGAGCTCTAATCACTGCTTCCTGGTGTCCAGAGAGACCCCAGCACTCCTCCTCCATTACAGACTCTGTAAGAGTAGCTGAGTGCTGTTAGCAATGGATATAATCAGTGGCTTGAGGACAATAGTGACAGCTGGAGAAATGTTCAGGGCAGCACACTGCAGAAAAACAAATTGCTAAAAATAATTGTTCACCGTGGAGGTAATAGAACCAAACGGAGTAAAATGTGTCCTAAAATATAAATATCTGAAATCCATTCATAAATGCAGGACCCTGTGAGGTAAAGAAAAGTTACAGTTTCAGAGTTTTCATTCTTTTACCATCATTTCATGATGAATGGACCAAAAAATGGTAGAAAAATGAAATGAATGCTGGATCTTATACTTTAGCCAACTTTCAAGCATCTTGATATATATGCCTTATTGATAAGGCGACGTAGCACATGCTTACTCATACACTCGTCATCAAAAGAATAGTTGCACAAATAATTGCACCCAGAAGGAATCCACGTCCACACATCACACGTCCAGAAGACCTGGTGTCGCTCCACCTCCACGCCTACCGCACAATCTGCAGGAACTGTGTGAGAATATTCAAGCTGCATGGGATGGATTATCACAGGACCCCAATTAGGAACCTCTACAACTCCATGCCGAGACATCTGGCAAGTTATGTTAGCAAACATGGCGGCCTGCTGCCATACTGAGAGACACTACTTCTGTATGTGTAGCTCAATAAATATTGATCATATCAGTCTAAATGTATCATCATTTATTGTTCCTGGTAATCTTTATCTTCCTTCCCAATATCACCGCAATCCCACACTTCCTTCTGGGTGCAGCTATTCTTTTGATGATGAGTGTACCAGTGTATTGTATTTTTGTTCTGTTTTTGCTGGGAAGTTTTCTGTGCAAAATACACTCTTTTTTAACCTCATTAGCTAAGGAATTATATAAGAAATAATATGTGTTATTAAATATGCATCAGTAAGTTTAACAAACAAGTAAACAGAAATATAAATGTAAATACCTAAAATATATCTATCAATTCATATATGAATTTAAATGTTACAATAACACTTAAAAAGTATTTTCTTTGCAATGTCAATATCAGTGTTCTGAATATTAATGTTTATGAAAACTCCTGTAATAAATAGCACAGAAAAGAAATGGTTTCAAGCCCGGATGTTTCTGACAAAGTGGCCAGTGAGTGGAAGTATATGGTGGGTGGTTATAGTACAAGTATTACTCTTCTCAATATTAATTAATAAATAATTGAATGAATATAAAATGGTTAATAAGTGCCTTAATTATTATTATCGATTTCACTTTTGCTAATGCAACATGCCAGACGTCACGGCATGGAGCTGTAGAGGTTCCTAATGGTGTCCTGTGATAATCCATCCCATGCAGCTTGAATATTCTCACACAGTTCCTTCAGATTGTGCAGTACGGGTGGAGGTGGAGTGACACCAGACCTTCTGGCCGTGGGTCACATGATAACAAACCGTTCGTCTTGACACTGACCACGGTGCCTCCACACACGGATTCGGTGGTCGTCTCCACCAAGATAAAAGCAGGACTCATCACTGAAGATGACCCGCTGCCGTTCTGAGTCACTTCCTGACAGTCTGGCACGACACCATTGCAGTCTTTGGCGACGTTGACGTGGTGTTAAGGGCAGTCATCGTAACGGTCTAACCCTAACAGGATGACTCATGGAGGGCACAACTTCCCGTTGAATGTCCACAGTCATGGCTATGGGGTCAGTCAGGTAACCTACCCTCCAAGTTTCATTCCTTTTGGTTTATTCCTTTAGGGTGCAACTATTATTTTGATGATGAGTGAAATAGGGTCAAAAAAAAAGGAAAACTGGCTTTCCAACTAAGGATCCAGTGAATGGAAGCACATGGTGGGTGTTTAAAGTATAAGGTTTATATTATTTAATGCTATAAAATGAAGGCATATGAATATGAATATATACTATATACAAACGTGAAACTGATCTCAAAGACCAAAACATGAACTACATGTACAGCTGGTCCCCAGTATGAACAGTACTATCATTAACACCAGTGAAAGCTGATATTAAAGATGCATACAGTGAAACAGGTCACCAGTATGAATATTAATGTCATACATATTAATGAATATAATTGTCAGTGTTAAAATATCCCCTTAAAACTGAATGTAATTCTCTATTAGTACAGTATGAGCACATAGGTGACCAGATAATAGGTCTGACCAGGCTGAATCCTCTCTCAGGCTGACTAGCAAGGAGGAGTAAACAGCGCCACGCGTTTCAGCACCTCGGACAGCGCCACCAGCAGGACGCAGCTCCCTATAAACACGTTACTGCCATCATGTCATCGCAGATTAACCTCGATCCAGATCCACATTCATCTGCAGCAGCTCCCCGCATGCATTAATAATTCAGACCAAGCCCCAAAGCAGAGCGCGTGTTGAGTGGAGAGGGGGGCATCTACACTACCTAGCCGGCCGTGCACCGCCCTTCCGTGCGCACGAGCCTCGGTCAACACGGGAAAAACCTCCACCTCTGTACATTTCCCTCCTAGATCCGCGCGTGCACGCGCAGCGTCGGTGTATGAAAGAGATGCACTGCAGTACTGCACGCGCCTCAGTGTTACACCGCTCGCGAGAGAGTCCCGGGAGAGTTCATTGTGTGGCGAAGTCAGGATTACAGACCACAGCGAAGCGTTTCGCGCCTCTGACCTTCCCTAAGGACCCACGCTGACCCTGAAGGCAGCTCCAGTTCAGTCTGGAGTTCATACAGCCCCGAAACAAAAGCCCGGTAATGAAGCAGCGCCTCTGAAGAGCTGCGGCTCCGCGTCTTACCTCCTGGGATGTGCCGAGGCGGCTGCTGCTGCTGCTGCTGCTGATGAGGCTGTGCTGCACTCGCGCGCTGCTCTCATCTCCGTCTATTGCATCCTGCGCGCGAACCTCGCACACACGCGCAGGCATACAGTCACACACGCACACGCTCCCAGAAAACACACCCTACGCCGCGCGACGCATCCATATGCAGAGGCTCGAGCAGACTGACAAATAAATAAATAAATACATAAAAAATACAACCGATGGACCCCGGACAGCTCGGCCGCGATTTGTCAAGGGGCGATGTGACGTCACCGAAAGCGATGACGTAGAGGAGGGCAGGAAACACAAATGCACAAACACACACATCAGAGAGATCATCAGATTAACCTGTTTAGCGCTTATATGCATATACTGGATATATGCTCTGGATCAGTTAGTGGAAGCACAAAGGAGGTGTTTCTAATAAAGTGGCCAGTTAGTGAAAGTACAAGGTAGGTGTTTCTAATACAGTGGCCAGTTAGTGAAAGTACAAGGAAGGTGTTTCTAATAAAGTGGCCAGTTAGTGAAAGTACAAGGAAGGTGTTTCTAATAAAATGGCCAGTTAGAGAAAATTCAAGGTAGGTGTTTCTAATAAAGTGGCCAGTTAGGGGAAGCACAAAGCAGCGGTCAAAGCGGCCAGTTAGTGGAAATACATGGTAAGTGTTTCTAACAAAGTGGCCAGTGAAAATGATCAAAGAGTGGTTGCACAAGGTGGGTGTTTCTAATAAAGTGGCCTGTGCGTGGACATACAAGGCATATGCTTCTATTAAAGTGACCTAGGAATGGAAGCACAAGGTAGGTGTCTCTAACCTGAGCATCCGTTGAGCATGCTGCTGGACAGATACGGAGGGTCTCAATAACTAGTGAGCTCTTTTGCTTCATTCTGTCTGCACTGGTTATTTAGGCAGCCATTTAGCCAACATGGGCATTTATGTAAAACAGCATTTTCATTAAGCATAACACATTTGTTGTACATGGCCAAAAGAAGATTAAGGGCTACAGCAAGGTGGGTGTTTCTTATAAAGTGGCCAGTGTGTGGAAGCAAATGGTGGTGTTTCTAAAAGCAAAGAGTGAGTCATCCTTGTTTGCTCTTGCTCTGTCTGCTGTAATGTCCCTGTGGTAGTGTCCGGGACAGACACATCCATTATTGTCCTTGTGGCTCATGTATTCATGCTCTCTTCAGGGTAAAATAACTGAGATTTCATGGTGGGCTAGGTGGGCTAAAAGATACTTCAAGTTGGAAGTTTGTCCAAAAAAGGAGAATTTGTTTTGCTGAAGGGAATATATTGCTGTACTGAACAATTCTATCTGAAAACAGACAATACTGTTGTCAGAGGACACTAGGGGACTCTACCTGAGATTTGGGAGGCATTGGCACTCTTGGTGCTTCTTACCTGAGGCATAACAGCAGTTCTGAGTCTACACTTCAAACTGGACAGCATCAGGCAGCATCTCATTTCCTAACGAGGGATTTCTCTGCTAATTGCTGGCTCTGGGTCATCCCCCGTGGACAGGAGCGCTTTGATGCCAGGCTCTCCACTGGAGCCCTGGACTCCCGTTCCGCTCGTTAGCCTGGCTGCTAGCTAAGATGCAGCTGGGCACATCTGTTTGATGCACAGCCTCCTGTGACGTACGACTGGGTGAGCGAGCTGACCTTTCAGAGACAGAGAGAGCTGTGCAGAGCATGAGGTCGTTAAAGGGATAGTTTGGAAAAAATCATTTTCAGAGTTCCTAGCTTATTCCGACTGTAGCTGATCAGCCAAGACTGCTGGTTTGGTGTCTGAAGATTACTTCTGTAGTTGTAGCACTGGACCTACAGATCTAAGGCAGCCAAAATGCAGTGGAAGCTTATACCCCACCCATTAGCATATCTCATAGCTAAAATATACTAATGCTAATTGATAGGCTATACACGTCCCTTTCTTGATAGCTACATTAGCCTTGTAGCTGCAGTGCCAAAACTGAAGAAGCCAACTTCCATGTCTTGGCATTGCTGAGTAAGTTTTCTAAGTTAAATACAGCCAAACTGTTGCTTTAAGAGCTGTGAGACAGCATCAAGACTGCAGCTGAAGGATGCTGGGTAATTAGCAGGAGAGAGTGGGATGGAGATAATGGCAGATGGTGATGGATGTGAAATCCCCGTGCTGCAGTAGGGGTCAGCTGGTTCAGCTCTGTTGGCACTCCGAACTATATAAGGGCCTAAGATCCTTTTGCTTTGGCTTTTCTAGTATGGATATGCTGTACCAGCCTGGGTGTTTCTAATAAAGTGGCCAGTGTTTGGAGGTACAAGGTGGGTGTTTCTTATAAAGTGGCCAGTGAGTGGAAGCACAAGGTGGGTGTTTCTAATAAAGTGGCCAGTGAGTGGAAGCACAAGGTAGGTGTTTCTAATAAAGTGACCAGTGAGTGGAAGCACAAGGTGGGTGTTTCTAATAAAGTGGCCAGTGAGTGGAAGCACAAGGTGGGTG
>CM067488.1:20894793-20908018 GCA_034552555.1 Semaprochilodus insignis
TGGCCAGTGAGTGGAAGCACAAGGTAGGTGTTTCTAATAAAGTGGCCAGTAAGTGGAAGCACAAGGTGGGTGTTTCTAATAAAGTGGCCAGTGAGTGGAAGCACAAGGTAGGTGTTTCTAATAAAGTGGCCAGTGAGTGGAAGCACAAGGTAGGTGTTTCTAATAAAGTGGCCAGTGAGTGGAAGTACAAAGTAGGTGTTTCTAATAACGTGACCAAGGAGTAGAAGTGCAAGGTAGCTGTTTCTAATAAAGTGGCCAGTGAACATGACGTGTCAGGTTGGAACCAAACGCTACAGGAAAGCAGAGCTCCAGGAACCACAGTTGTGCCCACTTATCCAACAAACTGAACTGTGATTTGGGTTTTACACCACTAAACTGGCCTACTGATTACTAAATCAATGTTTACTCCCTAACTAAGCATTAAAGTTAATTACCTAAGAAAACGTTGGGCTATCAGACCTGCAGAGGCAGAGGGGAAACGCGGAAGCGTGACAGCCTGCTGTGTCTTTTCATCAGCTTCTAAAGGCCACCACACACCAGATATGGCAGACACACTTCAAAGCACTTGGGGTGTACGAAAACATCACAAATGTCAAATTTCACAATATTACGTTCTGTAATATTGTATTGATCCTCAAAAGCACAAGATCGATTTTTATCCGGTAGTTCACAATCAAAGATTTGTGGCAGGCAGTGGATCATTGTGTTTAAACCCCTGACTGCTACATAGCAGTGTTCTTCACTGTTAGAATCTTACACCCCAACGTAAACAAGTAGCATAAGGGTGCAGTGCTAACGCTAATATTAGCAAACCTAAAGGAAAAATAGTTTTCCTTCAATTAGACTTAAAAAATCATCATACAACGTGCTGCTTACAGTATCACAATATGTCGTAATATGTTGAATATGTCAAAGTACAGCTTTACTGCATAGAACATGTCACAGTGTGAGCAAGGCCAAGTTCATTTTTATGCCTAAATTTAATTGAATAAAACCTAAAACATAAGTTTTAAATGTGTCATCTATCTATCCAGAATTGGATCGATGCTGACTTTGATTCACCATATGGGACAGTTTTATGAGTATTAGATACTGGACATTGCTCCTTTCATTTTGAAGGTAACCTGTGGAAAATAGCACGGGGGTAAACCTTACGGAATTAACACTGCAGGTCACCTTATAGATGGCCTTTGTACCAGGGCAAAAACGGCAACTTCCATCAAGCCTGTTCCTGAATGCACACTGACGGGTCCCTTCAATAATAATGACTATTTATGCAATACAGGATATAAATCTGTGGAGTCATGGCTTCGTGCCGGGCGGCTCGTAGGGACACGATTATCTAAACGGCTTTTGATAAATACGCTGAGGCCTTTCAGGCGACGTGTTGTTGTGTCTGTAATTTTGAGTCATAGCTGGGAGAGTGTGGGAGCTGCAGGGAAAATGCTGGTGCTGAAAGTTATTTAAGAAAACACAGTGCTGATTCAGAGCTGAATGTGAACGGGCTGTTATTATTCCAGCAGCTGCTCCATGAGCTGAAGGCCTGAGCTTCATCGCTCTCTCAGTCTCTCTCCCTCCTTTTCTCTCTGGAGTAAGTGAGACTAATCTGAGTTCTGGTCTGCTTGGAGCGAAGTCTAAATGGTGTTGAGCAGGGGTGGACGAAGTACACAAACCATGTAGTTGAGTTAAAGTAGAGATACCCAAGGTAAAATTTTACTCCAGTAAAAGTAGAAGTTCTTCCACTGGAGTAAAAGTACTAAAGTATTTATCTTCAAATGTACTTAAGTATGGAGAGTAACAGGAGCATGATTTATTATGGCTCTAATGTCCTGTTATCATTTCTGGAACAAGACTCTTAATCAGCTCAGTTTAGGTGAAGAGACTCTAGTGTCTCTCAGTCCACCAGTCTTTAATAGAAGCTCATTAATTAGTCTGACACTGATGTCTATTCAAATGATCATAAGCACAGAACACTGAAGGAGAACAGGTTCCATTAGCTAGAACTATAAAATAACTTTTTGCAAACAAGCAAAGTTTTAGTTTAAGATTTATTTGCCACTTAGATACAAGTTTAAAGTTTAATAAGAACTTGCTTTAAACAGGATCACTAATGAGTTTCTCCTTTACTATGTTGCATCTGTAGGTCTCTGGTCATAAACATAAACTAGCCAAAAAAAATAAGATAAAGACACTCGCCAGTCATAAGTGCATGTGTACATATTTCTATATTATGGTCTATTTACCCACAAAGTCAGGAACAATATGTTTCATCTGTTTACTAACCCCATCCAGCTTTACCTGCCTTCCTCCAGGTGGTCCTTGATGTAGTCGAGGCCTGAAATGGAGATGTCCATGGATGCCAAGAATCCATGAATGAGCTTGTTTCGTTTTGACATGTTACGGTTTTATGTGCACATAAGCCGAAAGGAACTACAAATTTCGCATAATGTAGTGGAGTAAAAAGTAAGATATTTGAGTTTGAAATGTAGTGGAGTTAAAGTACAAAGTCGTCCAAAATGGAAATACTTCAGTAAAGTACAGATACACAGAAAAACTACTTAAGTACAGTAACTAATTACATTTACTTCGCTACTGTCCACCACTGGTGTTGAGTGTGTTCTCACGTTGGATTGGATAGCTCTGGATGACACACTCCCCTCCAGCTCATTCCAAAGCTATTGGATCAGTGCAGCTCCATCAGTGCAGCTCCAGAGCTCCACACCCCATTGCAGCGGGTCCTTATACCGTTCCAGCCTGCGCTTGGCATTGAGCATGGTGACCCTGGGTTCAGCTGCTCCTCAGCATCCCATTCTAGTGGTCAGTGCTTTTCTAAGGAGATTATACAAACAAGTTCAGTCTTAGAAGTTCATTGTGCATTTCCTCCATCACAGTCCCCAGGCTCTGAGGTGGTCAGTCCATTGCTCTGAGAACACCAACAGCTTCTTTGATGAAGGTGTCTGTCTCCTTTTCTCAGTGAGGAGCTTCTAGAACAGCGACACATCCTTTCAGACCTCCATGGCGTTAAGGTGTCTTCTCACAGTGGAAGGATGATTCAATGAATATAAAGACCTATATACAGGGTTTGGAACAACATATGCTGCTTTCCAGATGAAGCTGTTTTCAGGGAAGGTCTTGCTTATTTCAGCAAGACAATGGCAAGCCACATTCTGCATGTATTACAACACCATGGCTCTGTGGTACAAGAGCTCAGGTGGTAAACTGGTCTGCCGGCAGTCCAGACTGATCACCCTTTGAAAAGCACTGGCACACTATAAAACAAAGGAGATCCAGAATTTATAAAGTTTGATTGCATGATTGAGTAAACGTGTTCCAGCTAGTACCTAAGTTTATGTGCAAATACATTCATCATCAAAAGAAGTGTTGCACAAACAGCTGCACCCAGAAGGAATCAACCAACAGGAATGAAACTTGGTGGGTGGGTCTGACATTGTAAGACATGCAAATGATTCAAGTTNTTCCAGCTAGTACCTAAGTTTATGTGCAAATACATTCATCATCAAAAGAAGTGTTGCACAAACAGCTGCACCCAGAAGGAATCAACCAACAGGAATGAAACTTGGTGGGTGGGTCTGACATTGTAAGACATGCAAATGATTCAAGTTTCACGCAAGGACAGACCTTATTGCTGTATATGACTGACCCAACAGCCACGATTGTGGACATTCAGCGGGCAGCGGTGCCCTCCATAAGTCATCCGGTTAGTGCCAGCACCATTGGCAGACGGCTGCACAATGGAGGACTACATGCACACAGACCGTTACGATGACTGTCCTTAACACCACATCGACATCGGCAAAAACTGCAATGGTCTTGTGTCAGGCTGTCATGGAGTGACTCAGAATGACAGCGGGTCATCTTCAGTCAGTGACGGGTCCCGCTTTAGTCTTGGTGGAGACGACCAACGAATCTGTGTGTGAAGGCACTGTGGTCGGCGCCAAGGTGAACAGTTTATTGTCATGCGTCACACGTCGAGAAGGCCTGGTGTCACTCCACCTGCACCACCAAATCTATCTATCTATCTATCTATCTATCTAGTAGAAGTTTTAACTGCAGTGCAGATTACAGGCTCATCCACCAACACAGCTCAGAGTCTGATCTGAGGGAAGAATGTGAGGAGGAAACGTGAGCACAATACACAAAGAAGAGAATTCACAGAATCAATATTACACACAGAACCAGGCGTTTGAAGAGATGAGGTCAAACCAGCAGCAATTCACCCTATTCTCACGCCCTCCAGTTTGCTTATTACCTCACACACAGCATGGTAACAGGCAGCTAGTCAGTAGCTTTGGATAAAAGGAAGGAAAAAAAAAGATGTTTTGAAAGCATGAACCTGACTGAGCGGATTTTTCAAATGACACAAAGAAAAGGAATCAGACGTTTTACATGCAAGATTCTCTATTGTTAGTGGGCTCACCGTCACTCACTGTGGCCAAGAGACACCCACTTTAACAGAAAGAGGGTGTCAGACTGACATACAAAGCCACCAGGTGCCGAAGTTTCCCAGTAGATGAGTGCAGGCTGTAGAAATCGTGCTGAAACACGTATATAGTATTACAGTGAGACTCTGTACAATCAAGCAATAAGAACGTTTACTCTGAGGAATGGATAGGTGTGTGCTAGGTACACTGAGAGTGGTACCCTCAAGGGTACGTCTTTAGTACCTTTAATTAGGGGTGTAATTGTACCATGTTATAACCACATACCTTTGCTGTCACCATAACAGATATTCTCAGTATTATAACTGTGGAGACTGAAGTTGATGGTTTGACATTTGTCATGAAGACCAGTCTGCTGCAATTCAGCAGCCATGTATGAAGCTCAAATCTGCCAAACTGATCTGAGGCAGATTATGCTGCCTGTCAAAAAATTCACAATTCTGGAGGGTCCCTAACACTGATCTGCGTCAGGGTAGCACTGCAGCAAATTGGTCTGGACAGTTGGTCTTTTATAGCCTCTTCAGAGCCTCTGAAAACTTTACGCTTTGCTGTGGCATATTTACAAATCTGAAAACGTGCCCAAGTTTCCCAAGAGTTTGGCGGAAGAGTGAAGAGACACTTTTTTCTCAAACCGGAGACAATAGAGTAGAGGTGCAAGATCTCAGTTAATATATTAAAACTAGAAAAGAGCATTTCCAGAAGAAGAAATGCTAAACCAGTCATTTTGATGGCATTGAAGCCTGCATCAGCACCGATATAGTCAGGCACTGGCAGCCTCTCAAACCTTTCTCCACTCCACGTGGCCAATAACCACCAGGGTCATTATCGTTAACGAAAACGAACGAAGTAACGAAAACTGAAATTGAAAAAACATAAATAAAAATGGTAATTAAATGAAAAAACAATAACTAACTGTAACTGTATTAAGTATTTACAAAACTAACAAAAACAAACTGAAATTACAGATAGAATACCCTTCGTTTTCGTGTTTGTCAGTTTATTTATGAGACTTGTGGACTGGTATGAAATCGATTTTTTCCACTCGAGCAGTTCAACATTAGCTGCCGGCACCGTATGGCACTTCATGATCCGTGACGCCACTTCTTGTTTTCAGTCTGCTTTTGCTCACCACGCTAGCCTGCAAAATGACGACAGCAAAAGTTGGGTCCTATATGGGATTTTGTTGAATATGACTGCGAGAAAGATAAAAGCAAGTGTCTTGTAGTGGAAACAGGTGATAAAACATGTAGAATACTTCTTAAGGGGAAAAACCCCACGAATCTCAAAGTCCATTTGAGAAGCTCGCACAAGACGGCTAATTGTGAGTATTTTGACAAGCTAGCCTCTCTGAGTAACTCCCCCGAAAGAGAAGCCACATCCCGGGCAAGTAGCACCGGGAAGGAGACAACCATAATGGACTGCTTTCACCGACGACCAAATAGCTGCTGGTTAGTTAATACGCAGGAACACTGCAAGCAGGAGGATGCATTGGTAAATATGTTTATTGAGACTGGGATATCCACACGACTATGTGACTCAATTGCCTTCAAAAAGTTTCGCTTTTCACTCGATCGGGTGCTGCAAGAGTGAATAACCTTATTGGAGCTAAGATGGAAAAGGCAAAGCACAAACTGAAGGAGATCATAAAGGAAGCGAGGTAGCCGACCCTCTGTGTAGATGGTTGGAGCAAGAGAGGATTAACAGCATCTTTCATGGGAGTGTCAGCATGTTTTTATCATCCACCCAGAGGCCAGCTTCACCATGCTCTGCTTACCCTACACCGAATGGAGCACCCACACACCGGGGAGTCCACTGCTTGCTGCATTTATGAGACATTAGATGCATGGGGTATGTTCATTTGTGTCCTCAGTCTATTGACTATTTTCAGTAGCAGTATTACACACATTATGCACTTAAGGCTGCTATCTTGTGGACCATTACAGTCTTTGTGGAAAGTTGGTTGTTCAACAGTAATTGAATCCATTTTTTAAAACGGTATACTTTGTTGAGTTTTTATTACACAATGCTTACTCTGACCTTTTTGAATCCTGCAATAATCCGAAGCATGAAAAAACTAAAACTAATACTAGAACTAATAAAAACTAAACTAAAAATAAGCCTTAAATATAATAACTAATAAAAACTAGCAAACCCACTCTAAAAACAAATTAAAACTAACTGAACTGGAGGGGAAAAAGTCACAACAAAATAAAACCTAACTATAATGAAAAATCCAAAACTATTATAACCTTGACAACCACCTACTATTGCAGAAACAGGAAATTCCACATGCAAAATAGCCAATCACAAGGCGGCTATTTTGCCTGGCCTATAGAGTCTTACAGTCTCTTGGGAATCACTGAAGTATACAATGGGGGGGAGCATCGGTGAGGCTATTTGGTAAATGGAGAAACAAACCGCTGACACACTGAAGATGTCATTGTTTCTGTCTACACGCAGGCAGAGCATCCGTGGCTGAGAGTAGTGCCGCTATGGTGAGTGAGCAGTCAGTCAATGCTGGATAAGCAAGCCAACATGGGACCGGGGGGTATTTCACACACTGGCTGCACTGCAAACCATCATTTAATGCGCAATGCAGCAGAGCTCTCCATTGTATTGAATAAGACATGGCGAGGTGCAAGTTGCAAGCGGACACGCACCATATCCCACCAGTCTAATCTGACTGTTTTATCATATCAGCTCTACATACAACCTGTGGAGAACACAAAAGATCAAACTGTATAGGAATGTTATGTTGGGTGATTTGAAATATCGATTCTAATTGAGCTGATTGATTTTGATCATCATCATAATGGCAAATATTATTAATGAAGTGCCTCTGTTGCAGCCGCAGTATGTAAACACCCTGCAGGAGTGCCTCTACGATATTGGTGTTTACCCTAATGAGGGGAAGCACTATTTGCATGTATGAAACGAATGATTTGTTCGGATCAAAGGAAAGTAAAGTGTCGTCTGCGTCCCTCTGGAGTGTTCCCGTTAATTAAAGCTCCTCATGAGCCTCTTCGTCGCTCACACTCGCAGCAACCCCACGCTCCAGATGGTGCACTGTTAAACCAGGCGGATCCACGGCTCCTCATTGGTCGGCTGTTGCTGGAGAGATGGAGAAATGGCCAATCAGAGTGCTCCGTGGGGAGAGAAGGAGCTGGTCCACAGAGAAATTCCCAAAGAGAGAGGAGAGGAAAGGTTTGGGATATGGTGGAGCTTCACAGCTTGGTGTCTTCTACTCATCTGACACCAAAAAAAACCCAAAAACGTGGGTTTAAGCTGCAAATTAGCTGCTAATTTAGAACGTCTAGACAGACAAAATGTGTTTTTACAGTCAAGTTGCTGTAAAAGCTACACAATTTCTTTAGTCTAATACAGGATACAGGAATCTAGAGGTGAAATTAGCAGCACTCGAAATAAGCATACCTGCAAAATAACAGCAATAAACTGTAAATTCTGCTAATTATATAATTATATATATATATATATATATATTTTTTTTTTTTTTCCCACAGTACAGCACAGTCAAGACAAAACGAAGAGGGTTGTACAGAATGAACCCAAAATAGCTATGTACCGGCTCAGCAGAAAAAATATTAACTATTAAACTATTAAATTACTAGCATTTCAAAGGAGAAATTTCATTTGCCATTGATTTCATTTTCAGCTATATGAATGGGATATTGTCTCTAGTCCTGAAAATGAACTGACCAATGAGGTTGAAATTATTCAGCTGAATAATGTTTAAATCCTATTATTAGATAAATAAACAATTAAACTGAAGATTTAAAACTGTCACATTATTAGCATAGCATATCAAACAAACTATGCGACTGTCTGCCCAAATAGCTCATTTAGTACTTACAATGCAAGCACTGATTTTTGATAATACCACTTCAATACTGTTACAAATACAAGAACCTTAATGCTAGCTAGGATTATGCATGTATCTGTTTCAAATATAGATGTAAGAGTCTCAAAAATAGAAGTAAGAGTCTCAAATATGGATGTAACGGTAGGTAACAGTCTCAAATATGGAAGTAACAGTCTCGATTACGGATGCCACAGTCTTAAATTGTCACGCCTCTGGGTCTCCCTGACACCGCTGGTCTCCCGGACTCCATTTCCCAGAATGCACTGTACGATGACATCACACCCACATGTCCCCAGTCACCCAATCACACTCCATTCTCTCGGTTCACCTCCCCTGAATTCTAAATTACACACACCTGCTGCTCTTTCCCCTCACTGGATTTAGACCCCTCGCTTGCGTTTTGCTCATATCTCTGGTTCTGACCTGCTTTGTCTTTGACTCTCTCGCTCTCTCTTTTGCTCATCCCCTTTGATTTGTTTGCCTGATTGTTTCGCCTTTCTGGTTTTTGACTCCCCTTTCGTTTATCTCTACTACTCTCTGGATTTGCCCCTTTGGATTCGTTCGCTGGTCTGTCTGACTTCCTGGTTTTCGACCTCTGCCTGTCTCTCTGTCTACGACCCTACATTACCCCTTTTGTTATGATTGCCTGGATTTTGCTGTTGTGCTTGACTATCGACTTGTCAAATAAACCTCCTTTGGCTTTTAGTTCTGTGCGAGTAGAGCCCAGTTCTTTGTCCCTGACATAAATATGAACGTAACAGTCTCAAATATGGATTTAACAATCTGAAATATGAATGTAGCAGTCTCCAGGAGAAGTTTCAAATATGGATGCAACAGTCTCAAATATGGACATAACAGTTTCATATATGGAGATAACAGTGTCAAATGTGGATGTAACAGTGTCAAATGATGATGGAAGTCTCAATTGTGGATGTAACAGTCTCAGTTGTGGATATAACAGTATGAAATATGGATGTAACAGTCTCAAATATGGAAGTAACGGCCTCAAATATGGATGTAACAGTCTCAAATATAGATTTGACAGTCTGAAATACGAATGCAACAGTTTCAAATGTTGATGTAAGTCTCAAACATGGACATAACAGTCTTAAATATGGAAGTAACAGTCTCACATATAGATGTAACAGTCAAAAATTAACATAGCAGTCTCAAAAAATAATGTAGCAGTCTCAAATATGGATGCAACAGAATGTAACAGTCTCAAATGTGAATATAACAGACTCAAATAGAGACGTAAATGCCTCAAATATACATGTAACAGTCTCAAATACCATCTTATTTATCACCAATGTTTATCGGGAGGCAAGCTTCTGTTTATTAAGCTAAATGCTAGCTAATCACCTGCTCTGCAGACCATGACAACAAGAAGTTTGAGTGAGAGGAACATGTCATGTCCTACAGCGTTCTGAGACACATATACTGGATGCCAAACCCCCACCGGATCTACCTTTTTGGTTCTGAGCTTTGTAATATGCAGATTTGAGAAACCTATGTCTTTAATTTGCTCTATAGTTAGTGTAAACAATCATTTATTTAGTCATATATTTATCTGAGCAAATCTTTGTCAGTTTAACGGGTGTTCATCCTGCTAACTACTTTTAAAGTCTTTTAAAGTTCTAAGCATAAACCTGGTCTCCTCTGTAGTTTCTGGATCCTGCCATGTTGAATGTAAAACAATTGTGTTATGACGCAAATGTGCAGTATGTAATTAAACTATTATTCTTCTATTTAATAGACTGAATACAATGGAAACAGGCGAAGTTTCATGCTCTGCCGTGCATGTGACGTAAGCAAGGACAGGCCTTATCGCTGTACCTGACTGACCCAACAGCCATGATTGTGGACATTCAGCGAGCAGTGATGCCCTCCATGAGTCATCCTGTTAGTGCCAGCACCATTGATGGCAGATGGCTGCACAACACAGGACTACATGCACACAGATTGTTATGACAACAACACACGACACCACATCAGCGTTGCCAAAGACTGCAATGGTGTTGTGCCAGACTGTCATGGAGTGACTCAGAATGGCAGCAGGACATCTTCAGTGATGAATCCCGCTTTTGTCTTGGTGCAGACGACCAACGAATCCGTGTGTGGAGGTACCGTAGTCAGCGCCAAGATGAACAGTTTGTAGTCACACGTCCAGAAGACCTGGTGTCACTCCACCTCCACCCCTACCACACCATCTGCAGGAACTGTGTGAGTATATTCAAGCTGCATGGGATGCATTATCACAGGACACCTTTAGGAACCTCTACAGCTCCATACCAAGATGTCTGGCATGTTGCGTTAGCCTGACGCCATACTGCGAGACACTACTTCTGTATGTGTAGCTCAATAAATATTACCCATATCAGTCTAAATGTATCATCATGTATTGTTCCTGGTAGCCTTTATCTTCCTTCCAGCACTGCAATCATACACCTCCTTCTGGGTGCAGCTATTCATTTGATGATGAGTGTATTCTATTCTGATTGAGCTGCTAGTCGGATTATTAACAGGTTATCAGGCTGCCTATAAACGTGGCTGCTTGAAAGAAGAGACGAACCCTCTTCTTATAAATATATATAAATATTTGAGTGCCGTAATCACTTCACTGATTGTTAATCTGCGAGATGATTATGATACTCAAACATTTATAGACACAATTTTTGAGAAAGTACTTCATTCACAGCAGCTCCAGTGCTGCAACACAGTCCTATGTTGGTGTGTGTGTTTATTAGTGCTCACCGTGTTTGTTTGGTGCTGCTCTCACTTCTCCTTACGGGGGTGGGGCGGTGGGCTAATGGTGAAGAGCTTTGATGAAGCCGTTCCAATTAGTGCTTGATTAGCGCTGACTCGCTAAACTCTCTGGGTGTTTCTCACAAACTGGGATCATTACCATATGAACAAAGGAGCCGTCCGTAGCAGGAGTGACGTAAATAAAGAGAAAGAGAGAAAAGACAGCTCAGAAGAAAAAGACTCTCGCTGCACCATTGTAAAGCATTACAATCCACGGCAGGAACCGAACAGGCCTGTCAGTCTTACTCTGATATACTGCTGCAATATGCACGGCCAAGGAACAGAGAGGTATTAAAGCGTGTTCAGTGTGAATTGTACATCACTGATCAGCCACACCGTATTTGGGTTTGTCTCTATACGTGTTGAGGTGTTTTGTGTTCAGCCGTCGGACAAAGCCTGGAAAGGTATATACACAACGTGTAATGCCTGATTCCAGAGGCCTCATTCACAACTCAGAGCTTAATGACAAAACCATTAACAGGATCTTAAGAAAGATCAATTTACCTGCGTACTGTATTACTAAACATCGGCTGTATTCGAAATGGTACACTACTATACTGCACACTGCCTACTACAGTAGGATGTACTGCATACTGCCCTTCGAGCTTCAAGTACAGCTCGACTCGACCCGGCATCCTTGAAGACTCATGGAAGACAAGCGTCCAGACTGTTCTCTGTCCTGGCTCCCAGATGGTGGAATGAACTCCCATTGGCTGTCCGAACAGCCGAGTGTCTCGCAGACTTCCAACTGCAGACTAAAGACCCATCTCTTTGTAGAGCACTCAAGCGAGTGAGCACTTATAGATGTGTATACTGAAATACTTTGTTTTTGCACTTATACTCACAATTTACCTTTCTTCTCTCTAGGTATGTGCCCTGGGTTGGGTTGCCAGGTAATGCACTTATATGTCTTTGTATTGATCTCTGTTTGTTTTTTGCATTGTATTGATCTCTCTAGGTATCAGGACTGGCCCTTGTTCGGGCAGTGTCTGAGCTCATGGCAAGTTTTAGACTCTAACCTTGTTGTACTAGCTGGAAAATATTATCCAACGGAACACTAAGCATGGTTGTAAGCCGCTCTGAATAAGAGCGTCTGCTAAATGCCTTAAATGTAAATGTAAATGTGTTTTGATCCCCAGTGTTACCCGCCGCCTTTTTCTCTGGCTGAAGCAGGCTGAGAGCTGGTGAGGCCGCGGTGCATGATGGGATGCAGTACACCATGAAGACAGCTCCACCTGTATACTAGAAACTCTGGAGTAGTACATACTGCATACTACATACTACTTTTAGGTAGGTTTAGTACACGAGTAGCATATGGTATGTTGGAATGCCACTTCGAATGCAGTCAATGTCTAACCGTGCATGCACACCACAAGCGACGAAAGCAACACAATGAAAGGAAGTCATTTATTTCCAATGAGAGTCAGCAACACTCAGTGGTGTCCAGCAACGCAACATGAGGTGGGCGAATTTGGCAACGCGACCGGGTTGAGCTCTGCTTAACTTTACGCAAATGAGCAGTGAGGTGTGGCGCCGACCACCACTCACAAAACAGTTTCTCACATTCCCCTTAAAGTCGCTCCACTGATTTTGGTTCCTATTGAAGATTTGTTCCTTTCTCAAAAGAGAGACAAAAGAGACTTTGCTGTGTCCGAAATTTCCCATCCTGTATGATGTGTCCTTATTTGTACACAGGGAGCTAATTAAAAAAAAAAAAAAAAAAACTAAGCTTGGAATAAAGTTTCTTTTTTGGGGGGGGAATTGTTGGTGCCCCAGGTGCGCTGAAGTGGCTGTTTACATAAATAGTAGTGTGGTTAGCTAGGGTCATTAGGTCAGGGTAATTTTTATAATATACATCATCATCAAATGAATAGTTGCACCCAGAAGGAGGTGTGGGATTGCAGTGCTATTTAGAAAGGAAGATAAAGGTTAGCAGGAACAATACATGATGATACATTTAGACTGATACGGGCAATATTTATTGAGCTACACATACAGAAGTAGTGTCTCTCAGCATGGCGTCAGACTAACACAACATGCCAGACGTCTCGGCATGGAGTTGTAGAGGTTCCTAATGGTG
>CM067488.1:20908247-20925042 GCA_034552555.1 Semaprochilodus insignis
CTCCTCACTGAAGATGACCCGCTGCCATTCTGAGTCACTCCATGGCAGTCTGGCACGACACCATTGCAGTCTTTGGTGACATTGACGTGGTGTTAAGGACAGTCATCGTAATGGTCTGTGTGCATGTAGTCCTGCACTGTGCAGCCGTCTGCCAATGGTACTAACCGGATAACTCATGAAGAGCATCACTGCTCACTGAATGTCTGCAGTTGTGGCTGTTGGGTCAGTCAGGTACAGCGATAAGGCCCGTCTTTGCATACGTCACATGCGCGGCTGAGTGTGAAACTTGAATCATTCACGTTTCACAACGTCAAACCTACCCCCCCAAGTTTCATTCCTGTCGGTTGATTCCTTCTGGATGCAAATATTTGTACAATTGCACTTTTGATGATGAGTGTATATATGGACATACATTTTTAGGCAGAGGGAAACAGCTTCTCGGTCAATCAGGTTGAGCATTCTCTGTTGACCTCTTTAATCGTCGAGAAATGCTGCTCATTGTAGGTTTCATCATTATTGCACAATTCTGAGTAAGTCTACAGACTGACAATCCCAGGAGATCAGCAGTTACAGAAACACCCAAACCAGCCCATCTTGGACCGACAATCATGCCACACTCAAAATCACATTCTTCCCCAACAATACCTGAAGCTGCTGCCCGTTTCTGCATGATGCTATTCTCTGCACTGCTGCCACATGATTGGCTGATTAGGTAACTGCATGAATGAGGAGGTGTACCGGTGTTCCTAATAAAGTGCTCAGTGAATGTTTGTCATAACAATTAATGATAATTAGATTACTGAACATATTTGGTCATGACTCACGAGAGCATCTCCCTCTCATCTCTCATGACATGATTATGGACGTTATGTCAATATTAGGGTTCGAGTAAAGCGTTACAGTTTCCTGTCTTTAAATAATACAGATGTTTCTGCACTTTGGAGACGCCCAGAAGTGACAATTCACAAGCAATCTGAATCTGCTTATCAGAGTTCCGAACCGGATGGTTAGGTAATACTGAACTGCATCATCCACGTCCCATTTCAAACTACAGAAAACGCAGCCTCTCTCACTGACCGAGCCGTAATCACCGTCATCGCTGTTACTGGCCGCTATAACGGATAACACTTTTTATTGTTTTTTTATTGAAGATAGTTTTAAATGATCTTCATCTCTCATGTGCATCCTGATTATCTGGGCTTGGGCTGGAGGCACAGGCGGTTGCCATAGCAACAGCAGCTTCGGTAAGCACGGCGACGAGTGTTTATTGTCAAGAACATCACACACAGACACACACACACGCCCTTAAAAAACAGAGACAGTAAATACGAGCTCTAAGCCACAGGTCTTATATCAGCACCTAATACATACAAAGCACCTTTGTTTCTCGCTCATTCACATGCAAACAGGCTTCTCTTTTTGTATCTCTCTCTCCCTCTCTCTGTCTCTCTCACCATTTCTCTTTTCTTCCTTGTGTCTTCTTGTTAAAGGATGGCTGTGTAAAAGATAAAGCCTGGCCACATCAGTGAGGACTCTACATTTCCAGAGAAGGTGTAATGGTTTCTGGAAAGAGGAATGAAAACCTGCAGTGTTGTAGTGATGGTCTTATTTCATTGTTGAGTTTTGGTTGGAAACACAAGGCTTAAATCTTAAAGTACCTAAAGAAAATGATGCAAGCAGGACTTTTTCTCTGTGGTATCTGGGTAAATACAGCCAAGCAAGCTCTCCCACTGGTTAGGACTTCAGAAGATTAAGTACTAATCTGCTGTGGGGTGAACTACTGTAAGCAGAATGGGCAGGGCTAAACTGCTGTAGGCTGAATGGGTGGGGCTAAACTGCTGCCCGCTACATGGTTGGGGCTAAACATCCAGGGCTAACTTATTGTAGGCTGCGTGGGTGGGGCTAAATTATTGTAGGCTGCGTGGGTGGGGCTATACAGCTGTAGGCTGCGTGGGTGGGGCTATACAGCTGTAGGCTGCGTGGGTGGGGCTATACTGCTGTAGGCTGAGTGGGTGGGGCTATACTGCTGCAGGCTGAATGGCCAGGGATAAACTGGTGTAGGATGAACAGGCAAGTTAGGTAAATGGGTGGGGCTAAACTGCTGTGGGTGAATAGGTGGGGCTAAACTACTGTAGGCTGAATGGGTGTGGCAAAAGTGCTTAACGCTGAATGGGTGGGGCTAAACTGCTCTAGTGTAAGAAGATGTGGTTAAACAGTTGTAGGCTGAATGGGTGAGGCTAATCTGCTGCCTGCTACATGGTTGGGGCTAAACGTCCAGGGCTAAATTACTGTAGGCTGAGTTGGTGGGGCTACACTGCTGTAGGCTGAATGGATGGCGCTAAATTGCTATTGGCAGAAAGTTGTCACGTGATGAAATAGATATGAATACACTGCTTAATGTCTGGACTGACCTCAGATGACCTGCAGCTGTGATCTGTGAAATAGTGTTGGCATGTGTCCGTTAGACTTCACTCCTCCAGTTTGAACTCATGAGTCTGAAATACAGAATCCACACACTGCTCCCTCCTCCTTTAATAATGTAGCAGCTATTAAGAACTCATTTCTCCCCCGAGAAATCATCACTCAGGCTGTACTTTCAGTTTTACACTGTTATTCTTATGATGATTTATCGTGCAATTAAGTACAGCTGTCTCTGCAGCAGAAAAAAGCTGAAGCCTATAATGAGGATTTCCACTGACATTTCAATATAATATCAGAGATGTAAACAGACTCATTCAGAGTGGGTTTGGTGTGAAATGGTTGATTGTAGACTCAGATTTCTGGGATCCAGGGGTCACCATGTCTACAACACAAACGTGTCTACAGACATTTTACTTAAAATCAAACACAGCAGCTAACCTACATATGTCTTGAGTGTTATGTCTGAGTGTCATATATGAAGTTATCACATGATGAAATGGATATTATAAATATAAATATAAATATAGCCCAAACCATTCAACCTACAACAGTTTGACCCCACCTTCTTAGACTACATCAGATTAGCCGCAACCATTCAGCCTAAAGCAGTGTAGCCACGCCCACTCCATCTAAATCAGTTTAGACCACCCATTCAGCCTTCAGTAGTTTAGCCCCACATACTCAACCTACAACAGTTTAGCCCCACCCATTGTTTTTACAGTAGTTTAACCCCTCCCATTCAACCTACAACAGTTTAGTCCCGCCCATTGCCTTTACAGTCGTTTAGCCCCACCCAATCAAACTACAGCTGTTTAACTCCACCTGCTTAGCATACAACTGTTCGGCCGCACCCATTTAGCTAACAGCAGTTTAGTACTACAGCAGTAGTCCTGGCCATTCAGCCTTCACCAGTTTAGCCCCAGTCATTCAGCCTACTGTAGTTTAGCCCCAGTCATTCACCCTACAGCAGATTAGCCCTGGCCATTCAGCCAACACCAGTTTAGCCCCAGTCATTCAGCCTACTGTAGTTTAGCTAACAGCAGTTTAGTACTACAGCAGATTAGCCCTGGCCATTCAGCCAATACCAGTTTAGCCCCAGTCATTCAGCCTACTGTAGTTTAGCCCCAGTCATTCACCCTACAGCAGATTAGCCCTGGCCATTCAGCCAACACCAGTTTAGCCCCAGTCATTCAGCCTACTGTAGTTTACTACGCCCTGTATGTATCTCTCCACCATGAATGGGTTTAAAAATTATGTTTTGTTAATGAGCGATTTTTGAGGAGTTTATTTTAATCCTGCGTTCACATGTTTTCCGCAGTAAATGGGATATTCCATTGTTTTCAACGGAAAAGGAAAATTCTGCTTCTTTTTTGTCAACATTATATAAAATAGAAGTGAAGTCCTCACAGTGCAGGCAGACACACAGACATACACATTCACACACCCACTCAAAAGTAAAATGTCCAAACAGCCGGACTGCATGTCTTGGGAGGAAACCGGAGCACCTGGAGGAAACCCACGCAGACGCATGATGCCCGAGCTAGGATCCAAACCCAGGCCCTACTTGCTAGGGAGCTACGGTGATACCCACTGGGCCACTGTGCCACCCCTACCCACTATTATACAACAAAAATAAAAGAGTACAGAGTGTCCTCCTGCCTTCCTCCAAATTAAAATCGCAGGGATCACAGAGTAAAACAATACAAATGTCTGTAAGCTACAAAATTCAAGTGTTATGTTAAACATCCAGCAAAGCTTGAATGAAAAGTATAATATAAAAATATAATAAAACTTAAAAACTGGCTTTAAAATAGCCTGCTCCGCCCCTCATACAGAACCAAAATCATTATCCGGCTTTTATGTGATGCTGACTGGACAGAAAAACGTCACCACCAAACACGTGCAGACAAACACGTTGACAAACAAATTAATAGATGGATGAAGTAACAGACAAATAAATGGACAAACAGATGTGCCAATAGACAGACAGAGCAACATGTGAATTAAGGAACTGAGGAATGAACAATGTTGGTGTATGGAAAAAGGAATGAATAGCTGATCAGACAGAACTGCTCATATACTGGCCAGAAATGCAAAGCAAAACCCCCATATGATAGCAAAGGACCAGCATGAAGGTTTATCTGACAGAGGAGCGGTGGCACACTGTTTTACTGTGCAGCACTACCTACACTGACTTGAGCTGAAGGGAAATCGGGATCTATACCTTTCACAAAAGGCATGCAAAACAACATTTGGGTGAGCCAGAGGCATATTAGAAACAAGAGCTGTGAACTGACGAAACCCTCCGGCCACATATACCGTAGACATGCTTGGAGGAAAAAGGAGCAGCATTTGATGAAAAGGACATTGTGCCAACTGCTAAGCATTGGGGTGAATCTGTTAGCCCTTGCTGTCGTGTGGCAGTCAGTGGCACCAGAAACATTAACATGGATAGATGGAAAAACATTCTGCTGCATGTGTATGTAAACCAAGAACTTACATCCTAATAGACAGAAGCAGAAAAGCACTTAACAGAAAGGGAAGAGAATGGATAGAGAATGAATAGAGGGTGGAATAAATGGAAGGATGGTGAATAGACATTAAAAAGCCTGGCTGTTCTTCACCATGGATACTAGTAGACGCCTCATTACGGGTAAGCTATTGTTTACTTAAAGGAAAGTGTATACACTCACAATACGCCCTTAGTGCAGGGGTTTCTACACTGTTAATGACAGCACAAAGGAGGTGTTTCTAATAAAGTGGCCAGTGAGTGAAAAAGTACAAGATAAGTGTTTCTATTAAAGTGGCCAGTGAGTGGAAGCACAATGTAGCTGTTTCTATTAAAGTGGCCAGTCAGTGAAAAAGTACAAAGTAGATGTTTCTATTAAAGTGGCCAGTGAGTGGAAGAACAAGGTATGTGTTTCTAATAGAGTGGCCAGTGTGTGGAACCACAAGGCAGGTGTTTCTAATAAAGTGGCCAGTAAGTTGAAAAGTACAAATCAGGTGTTTCTATTAAAGTGGCGGGCTAGTGGAAGCACGAGGTGGGTGTTTCTAATAAATTGCCAGAGAGTGAAAAAGTACAAACTAGGTGTTTCTATTAAAGTGGCCAGCTAGCGGAAGCACAAGGTAGGTGTTTCTAATAAAGTGGCCAGTGTGTAAAACAGTACAAGGTAGGTATTTTCAATAAAGGGACTAGTGAAGGCAAGCACAAACTAGGTGTTTCTAATAAAGTGGCCAGTGAACTGAGTCTTGTCGGTCTGATTCAGAAACATGAGAGAATAGCCTCAGAGGTGCAGAATAAAGCCCATGGGGGGGACGTGGTGTTTCTGCTGCTGTTTAATCTGTGTGTGCGCATGTGTTCAGAGTAATGAGTGCAGATCTGCCAGTGTGTATGTGCTCAGCAAACACACGGCTGAATAACACGGTCAGACAGGAAATTAAACCCACCGAAGCAAACGCACACGCTGTTCTGTTCATACGTTCCAACACCAGCTCAAAAACTCACACACATACACAAACACCTGTTCACTGGCTGCACTTTCAGTTTAAAGCGATAGTCCAACCTCTTAGCCCAAAATTTCACCAATCAACCAGGACACAGTCAGAATCTGAAGTTTGCTTCTTAGTTTAAGCCCTGGAGCTGCAAGGCTAAAGTCACTAACAAGCAATCACACACCGCTACATTTTCCCCCTGTGTTGAGTTGCTGCTCAGCGGGTAACACCACCACCCACCAGGGGGCCACCACCACGTGCGGGTGACTATGCTGTGCTACATAGTCCTTGGGCAAGACTCCTAACACTGCACTGGCCCACCTGTAATATGATTAACCTTGTAAGTCGCTCTGGATAAGAGCGCCAGCTAAATGCCATAAGTGTAAGTGTAAAGTAGTTACTCAATAGTGTAAACTAGCTTACTATTTGAAGTCCAGTTATCTCAACATTGGAGGTCAAGCAAATGAATGTAAATTGATGCTAAATTGCAAAACCTTTATTTTTTTTGTGTTTACAGTATTATTGCACATTTTATCTCTTTTTTATTGCCCAGTTTAAAAGCTCTAGTGCCCCTTCCAGTTTAGTGAGCATTCATAATGGACAGATCAGTAAAACTGATCCAAGACTGCTTATTAATGTTATATCAGCCTCCACTGCAGGTTAAGAAAGCTGTTTCGTCCTCCTGTAAAGTTCCATTTTGGAGGTGTTTTAAGGTGGACTGCATAATTCTTTGAGTGCCATTTTATAGTTTGACGTCTTCACTTTTATTTTACAGTAAAGCATTAAGATAAACATGAGGAGAACCTTCTATGAGCAGCTGTGTCTAAACCTTGGACTGGTCGTGTGCATAAACGTTTATAAAGGTTCATTCCAACTGGTGTCATTCGTCTTAACACTTGCTGCTGTGAAGCAGCCTGAATAAGCCTGTGTATGCAGTAAGCGTGTTGCCATAAGAATGCTGGCTTTTGATGAAGTGTTACCAAGGCTTGATTACATGATTTCTGACGCTGTATGATACACTGTTATCTATAAACATGGACTGAAATGCGTTAGCATAGCTAAACAGTGAAACAGCATATAGAAACTCAGCACATTTTTAATTTTGCCAAATTATTCCTTATACAATTAATCTCATCTGAAAACTGGTGTAAAAGTTACTGAATCAGGAATAAAGTCAGTTCTATGAAAAATGAACAGTGTAACTCAACACAGTTCCATTTCACTACAGCCCTCAGCCAGACGCATAAACGTAATGCCGTTTGTGGACAACATCCAGAATTGATCAAGCGGCTCCACTAAGGAGACAGACAGAGACAGACAGAGAGAGAGAGAGAGAGAGAGAGAGAGAGAGAGAGATGTGAGTAATCACCTTAACGAGCTCCAGAGTCTTCCTTATTGATTGCCCACCATAGAGTAAGGCACAGCTGTGACGGATTTTACTGAGGAATCAAATAATTGGACAGACTGGTCTTTAATGAACGTGTGTTTATGACTCATTTCTATTTATTTCAGCTCTGTTTGGCACCTAATTAACAGAACCACCATCGAGAAAAATCAATAATATTCTTTATTCATTTATAATCTGTCTATACCCTTCATACGTCCATTCACAGACCACTTTATTAGAAACACATATACTGTGTTTTCACTAACTGGCCACTTTATTACAAAAACTCTTACCTTGTGCTTTCACTAACTGGCCACTTTATTAGAAACACCTATATTGTGCTTCCATTAACAGGCCTCTGTTTCGGAAACAGCTACACTGTACGTCCACTAACTGGCCACTTTATTAGAAACACCTAACTCGTGCTTCCACTCACTGGCCACCACAGATGGTGGTGTAGCCTCATGTCAAGGGCAAGCAATAATCAGATTCAGAATCTGTGTAAAATACTGAATTGTGGAGGTGTGACGTCGACCCACAGGACGGCACTGCCATGATGGTATAAAATCTCTTCTCGTGCTTTGCGACTATTTGTGCAACTATTCCTTTGATGATGAGTATAAAAAACTCTAATGTATAATAATGGTGCAAATTCAAAACCAATGAACTCTCCTATCTGTCTTTCTAATTGCCCTTCATTTCAACCCCCATTTCCATGTCCAGGTGTACCATCTGCCTCTACTTGTACAACAGGAACAGTCTCAGGCCTGCTGAAACTGACTCTATAGGCCCTAATTGACCCAACCTTAGAAAAACAAACAGCCCATCTCCACACCTGCATCATGTAACATGAATCCTGTGTGCTGCTGTGTGTGTGTGTGTGTGTGAGTGTTCGGGGGGTGGGGGGTGTCTCTGGGTGGGGGAGTGTTGGCACAGCTGGATTTTAATGGCCACTGGCCTGTTTGTTTCTGTGTTGTCTCATTTTAGAATCAGAGCTGGCCTAAAAGACTATGCGTGAACGTTTCAGAGATAAACACACACACACACACACACACACGGGTGAGACAGCAGCTAATGGTTCAGCAGCTTGTCACATTATTATATTGTTTTGGAACATGTTCGGCTCCACAAGCCCCTCATTAAAGACCCCTCAGACTGAAGTGAGCTGAAACTGGACCTTTGGGGGCTCGTCCTCTAACTCACCAATCCATTCAATCCATTCAGCTATTTAACGACAGATGCAATAACAAACATAGCCAGTAGAGACTCAGAGGCTCTGTTTAACACAACAGCAGAGTAGTGAATGAAGTGTGTCTCTGGTGTCTGTCCACAGGCTGACTGGAGACGGAACACATTCAGTGCAGACCACTCTGCACTACAATGGAAGGTCAAGTGAAAAACTGAGGGAGCTGGGGTGAAGGGGTTGGGGCTGGGGCAGTCCTGGGCAGAGGTCCACACAAAAGCAAGTTCACCCAGGGGTCCTGCATGATGTGTGAAACAAAGCGGGATTCATCTTGAGGCACCGCAGTCATTGCAGCTAAACAGCCAATGGGCTGCAGGCTTGTGCAGGTGGGCATTATAGCTGGCTGGGTGCACCGGGAAGTTAGGGTCTGTTTTTGGAAGCTGACAGGCAGGCAGCAAATAAGCAGCAAGTCTGCTGCAGAGAACCACACCTCAGTAATTATCATGAGCCCTATTTGGACGGGTTTAGTTTTCTATGGGGAGGTGGAGCAATGTCATTTTACTGCAGCACGTCTGTAAAATTTAGGTCCAATTCGCATTGGATAAGAAACCTCTGAATAAAAGCCTGAAATGGGAGTGGCTACTAATTTACGCACTGCTGTCACTTCCAACGTGCAACGTGCGTTCACCAACCAAGTCAGCCCGCAAACCCAAACTATCCATGTTGGCCCACCCTTTGCAGCTATAACAGCTTCAACTCTTCTGGGAAGGCCTTCCACAATGATTAGGAATGTGTTTATGGGAACTTCTGACCATTCTTCCAGGATTGCATTTGTGAGGTCAGGCACTGATGTTGGACGAGAAGGCCTGTCTCGCAGTCTCCGGTCTAATTCATCCCAAAGGTGTTCTTTCGGGTTGAGGTCAGGACTCTGTGCAGGCCAGTCAAGTTCTTCGACACCAAACTCACTCATCCATGTCTTTATGGACCTTGCTTTGTGCACTGGTGCGCAGTCATGTTGGAACAGGAAGGGGTCGTCCACAAACTGTTCCCACAACGTTGGGAGCATGAAATTGTCCAAAATCTCCTGGTCTGCTGAAGCTTTAGGAGTTCATTTCACTGTAACTAAGGGGCCGAGCCTAACTCCTGAAAAACAGCCCCACACATTAATCCCCTCTCCACCAAACTTTACACTGGGCACAGTGCAGTCAGACAAGTACCGTTCTCCTGGCAACCGCCAAACCCAGACTCATCCAACGGATTGCCAGACGGAGAAGCGTTATTCATCTCTCCAGAGAACACGTCTCCACTGCTCTAGAATCCAGTGGCGGCGTGCTTTACACCACTGCATTCGACGCTCTGCATTGTGCTCTGTGATGTAAGGCTTGGATGCAGCTGCCATGGAAACCCATTCCATGAAGCTCTCTATGCGCTGTTCTTGAGCTGATCTGAACGTGAAGTTTGTTAATTCTGTCTGACTTGTAGAGTAATTATCTAATAATTAAATGTTAACACAGGTTAGCAAGCCCAAGCTGCTTCGCTGTGTGGTTGGTTGTGGTGTCTGTTAATAGTGATGTCTGTTAATTATATGATGCCATGTGCAAATACACATGGGATTGTGAGAATATTCACTTGTATTTCGCATCATTAAAACATGCATGGTTGCGTCTGGGTAGGTGGAGTCTGGAAGCTATTCCGCCATTTCACATGGGTTGCATGGACACATTCCACATGACTGGAGAGGATTATGGGAAATGCATGCAGGGGTGGACGAGGACCATATGCATAGCCCAAAATAGGCAGGTGGGAAGGGTGTGTGGTTGAAGTGCGTGGGTGCAGGCAAAAATGATGCTAGATTTTGCAGGCAGCTGTGAGCAAAATATTGCACTGAGTTTCCGCAGTCGGGCGGGAGGGCAGATATGATCAGTAATCAAACTCAAGTGGACACTATTACCAGGTTTCCCATAAGAGGGGTTTTCATTGAGAGAGACAAAATTGACTTGGTGGGTTTGGTGGGGGGGTCTCCTGCATTATTCCTCCCATCAAGTGACCATCATCAAATTTCCATCGTGTTCAACATTATACTCATCCCCCTTTACACTCTAAACTCATCCTGCCAACATCACTCCAGTTTATCATTAGCTTATTGTATAATTGGTTCTAAATGTAGGTATTGTGATATAAACTGAGCCTGTTCTACAGTTTCTCATTAGGCTGAATGTATAACTATAAGCTCTAAATGTAGGTATTGTGGTATACACCGAGTCTGCTCTACAGTTTCTCATTAGGTTGAATGTATAACTGGCTCTAAATGTAGGTATTGTGGTATACACCGAGTCTGTTATGTAGTTTCTCATTAGGTTGAATGTATAACTGGCTCTAAATGTAGGTATTGTGGTATAAACTAAGTCTGTTCTACAGCTTCTCATTAACTTGAGTGTATAACTGGCTCTAAATGTAGGTATTGTGGTATACACCGAGTCTGTTCTACAGTTTCTCATTAGGTTGAATGTATAACTCTAAGCTCTAAATGTAGGTATTGTGGTATAAACTGAGTCTCTTCTACAGTTTCTCATTAGGTTGAATGTATAACTGGCTCTAAATGTAGGTATTGTGGTATACACTGAGTCTGTTCTACAGTTTCTCATTAGGTTGAATGTATAACTGGCTCTAAATGTAGGTATTGTGGTATACACTGAGTCTGTTCTACAGTTTCTCATTAGGTTGAATGTATAACTGGCTCTAAATGTAGGTATTGTGGTATACACTGAGTCTGTTCTGTAGTTTCTCATTAGGTTGAGTATATAACTGGCTCTAAATGTAGGTATTGTGGTATAAACTGAGTCTGTTCTACAGTTTCTCATTAGGTTAAATGGGATTTTTACTTGAACAGCTTGTCCAACCTGGCTGGAGCATGGATAAGGCAATTGCTGGGACAGAACAGATAAGGGACAACAAACACAATTTAGCTTATAGCCCTGGGTAAGTTTGGGGCAGCACTATATTAACCCCCCAAAACGTGACAGATCATTTGTGTAGAATCAAATTATTTCATGACTGGACGGCATTAATGACTTCCTGCCCTGTCAGGGGTTTCATTAGAGACATATGGACCTCTTCAGGCTCCATCATGAAGCGATCATTGTTGGAGTCAGTGACAGGGCTATTGTTTCAGATTTGCTGGAGGGAGCATGGAAAAAAGCTGGAGGACAACAAAGCTGTACATTGTCAGATTGAGAGGTGGAGAGGATGGGAAAGACAGTGCGGGATGAAAACATCATGAGCTGCCAGGAAGAATCTGACCTAACCAAGCATCTAATCAAGACCTTGAAAGAGTTTTATGCTTTATGTTTGAACTGATGACTGCTTGTTGCGCCAAGCATTTCGAGGGACAGCTACAGAATTCATTACACAAATAATTCATGCAAGTAATGTGCAACACTGTTGTTACCTGACCGTATATTATTCTTATTTGGAATGTGCTTGATTGTATGGGTTTTGTACTGGGATCGTTAAAATTAACTATTGTTAACGATTTCCCCCCCAATAGGAATGAATGGCAGAACTGGACAAAAGTTTGTTGCATGAGGATTCTTTGATGCAATAGTGTCTGAACATTGATGTGGCCTACATCCAGAAACTTGTTCAGTCCATGCCAAATCCAGTCACAGCTGTTATTGGTGCTTGTGTTGGTATTACAAGCTATTAGGTAAGTATTTTGTCCGGCGAGCTTATGTCACTATAATCCAATTACACTAGTAATTTCTTAGCATTCATAACAACATCCCCACAACATCCTAACAAGCACTACAGATACCATAGAAAACATACAGCAATACCCAAGAAACTACTTTGGATACCAAACAACCTAGTAATCACCCAAGGGGGGTGGAGCTAGAGCCTATTCCGGTGCTCACCGGGCAAAAGGCGGGAAACACCCTAGATAGGCCGCCATTCCACCCACTCACCCACCCACCCACCCACCCACTCGAAACGGGAAGACAGGCCTCATCACTGTATCTGACTGACCCAACACCCACGAGTTTGGACATTCAGGGAGCAGTGATGCCCTCCATGAGTCATCCTGTAATTGCCAGCACCATTGGCAGTTGGACGCACAACGCAGGACTACATGCACCGTTAGGATGACTGCCCTTAACACCACATCAACATCGACAAAGACTGTCATGCCAGACTGTCATGGAGTGACTTAGAATGGCAGCAGGTCATCTTCAGTGACGAGTCCCGCTTTTGTCCTGGTGGAGATGACCAGCACATCCGTGTGTGGAGGCACTGTGGTCAGCACCTCCGTGGTGTCACTCCACCTCCACCCCTACCGCACAATCTGCAGGAACTATGTCAGAATATTCAAGCTGCATGGGATGGATTATCACGGGACACCATTAGGAACCTCTACAACTCCATGCCGAGACATCTGGCATGTTGCGTTAACAAACATGGGGGCCTGACGCCATACTGAGAGACGCTACTTCTGTATGTGTAGCTCAATAAATATTACCCCTATCAGTCTAAATTTATCTTCATTTATTGTTCCTGCTAACCTTTATCTTCCTTCCCAATAGCACTGCGATCCCACACTTCCTTCTGGGTGCAGCTGTTCTCATGACAAGGAACAAAAAAGTAAACAACCTGTTAAATTCAACAGGATAACGAGAGGTTGGAAAATGGTTGTGTGGAAACATATTATGACCATCTGTGGTAAATAAACCCACTCAAATATGACAAGTAGTCGTAAACGGAAAAATTAAATATATGAAATACAGCAAACTCTTACAGTGTTAGATCTAATACGCTGAACTGTATTTGATGCGGTTATAGCTACTCAGCACACATGCAAGGTTCTCGCTGTGATTTGCGTTCGCTGTGAAGGGGCAGACGGGGAGAAGGGCGTAAATCCTGCAGGGCTGCAGGAATTTCAGACCATAACACATCTGCAAGTCATAAACACACTCGGAACACCAAAGGTCAGACCCAATAAAGGAGATAAACAGCTTATTTAGTCTATCACTTTATTAACCTTTCAAAACGTCATTAAAATGACTGAAATACACTTTTGATCTGATAAATCACATATGCTTATTTCATATAACCCACGTGAGACTCTGCCTCTCTTCCAGAGCGGTACATTTCAGCATCCCTGAAGGTTCCTGCAGACAGACAGCAGCTGAACGGCTCTCGCCTACATAGTCTTAAGGACTGAATGGTGGTGGAGAAGAGGAGATGAGACAGGAGGACATTGTTACTAGGTAAAGAGCTGAAAATTAAAATGCAGCTAAAAGAGAACGAAAACAGAAGAAGAGAAACATGAGCCTGATGTTAAGCCATCGAATCACTGACAGCAACCTAAAACATATGCAGGGTAATTTATGTTGCACATATAGAGTAAATAATTTACACAACCTCCGCACAGCGCCACTGATATCCAACGCTATAGTATTCTTATTTTGTGCACTAATGGTGACTAATGGTGTGCTTGTATACAGCCATTTTGTACCATGATTGTTAAATAAGATGCTTTTTCTATAGGAATAAATGATGTAACCATGTGGCCAAAGGTTTGTGCATCCCCCTTATGTTAGCATAGTGAAAGTACGCTAGTGACCACCAAACAACGTCTTTGCAACGACCATAGATACCATAGTAACCACCTACAAACATCCTACTACAAGCCACTAGAGATACTCCAGTAATGGGTTAGCCAACACCCTAGCAACTACCTGGAATACTATATCAGCTAATCCAGAAAAACTCAGCCAACACCAGTTTAGCCCCACCCATTCAATCTACACCAGTTTAATGCCACACGTTCAGCCTACAACTGTTATAGGCCTCATCCATTGGGCCTATAACAGTTTAGCCCCTTCCATTCAGTCTACAACAGGTTAGCCTCATCCGTTCGGCCTAAAGCAGTTTAGCCCCATCCATTCATTCTACGGCAGTTTAGCCCCACCCATTCAGTCTACAACAGGCTAGCCTCATCCGTTCAGCCTAGAGCAGTTTATCCCCTCTCATTTAGCCTACAGTAGTTTAGCCCCACTCAGTGAACTTGCCAGTGGCCAGTGTTACTTTTCAGATGCTCAAGAAAAAAGCAGTAAACACATATTTAACAGATTTATTTGAATCATCATGTCCACTCTTTACCTTTATTACGGCCTCCATTTTCAGGAGACTCACTTCAGTTACTCAAAGACATTCAACACTCAGTCTTAGAAGTTGGATTTACACAAAGCTTCAAGTGCTGTTTATCAGATGGGGACTGTGTTGGTGGGTCTACCCGTCTCTTTCCTATTTTCTGTTTAGCTTTTAATCAGTTTTTTAAACTCCACCCAGGAGAAAAAAGTACACTGAAGTATAGTTAATTTAAGTATGCTCAGTATACTTCCTTAGGTAGCATTCATAATTAATGTACTGATTATGTACTTTGTATGCAAAATATAATCATTACTGCAATTAAAAGTACATTTAAATAGAACTAACTGTACTTAACTGTATTATAGAGACACCATTAAGATTCACGTAAATATACTACATATATAGTACATATTAAAGTATATCATGTCTTTGTTGATATTGAAGTAGTAGAATCAGTTCTAGTACATTAAAACATACTTAATTTAGACCTAGGCAGTTTTGGAACCTACTGTTATGTTGACTAGTTGACTCATTTTTTGTGTTGGCAGATTATTATAACGTGTACTTAATGCTTGTTTTGACTGGAAATTAAATTTGATTGAGTCAAATTGTTTATATCCTATGTGTGTATAAGGTGAAACTGTTTAAATCAGGTGCATCTTTAAAATATCATTGCTGTCCAAATAAAAACATGTACAGAACCTGTACAGAATTTTTACTTTTATGCATCATTTGAACACAGCAGTTGCCGTTTACACTAAACATACTAAAAATGTAATCATAAATGGACCAACAGAAATGGCCAAAATCGCTTGGAAATACGTCTGGTTCCATTGACTTGCATTAAAATTAAATGAGGTTTTTCCTCTCTCCTGTAAATTTACCATTTTGGAAACACTTGTTTTTCTTACAATTTAGATTCTGTTACTTCTGTGTCAGGCAAATATTAATTTATGCGATTAGTAATCAGAGTTTTCTTGTGTTTTATGGTTTCTCATTACGTTGAATGAATAACTCAGTCCTACAGGACACAGAAAAAAAGTCGCCTACAGAAAGGAAGTCAAGCAGCTGGTCTGCACCTGCTGCTGAACACACAAAAGACGCCCCCGTTATCAATGGCTTTGTCCAGAGCCAGAGTGGGACTTGTTTTCAGACCAGGGGTCACATGATGCACACATGGTCCACCCCAAACTTTCCCCAAAACTTTCAAAAAATGTGGATGATCCACCATATCATTACATCAGGCTATAGACTATTTACCACAGCAGCGCAGTCACCACCCAACATGCTCCCACATTTCCACCCTGATACAAAACTACAGCAATCAATCAGAAAGCTGGACTCAAACACACATAGCACCCGTCAGCAATAAAGCATGTGTCCGCTCTAATACAGACACACCCTCTGTCCTGAGGAGATGACAAGTTCAAATCAGACAACTGAGAACATAAAGACCAGGAGGAACAACACAACAAGCCTGAAAACCAAAACCATGGCGGGTTTATAGTCCATGTCCTACCTGTAAAGACACAGTGCCCTGAAGTAATGTCCACCCAGTCCATTTCAGCCTTTTGTAGCACTGTGAGTCCCCAAGTCACGGTTTAGAACGGATAGAAAACCACATACATGAATTTAATGGTTCTCTTGAGGCTGATCTTAGGTCCTCGGATTTCAGCTTCACCATAAATAGTGCAGCAGCAGTTGCACACGCCATGGAGGCATCTGAAAGTGACTGCTACATCATTTAAGGTGGAGCGGGACATAAGAATATGAAGCTCTCAGTTACATTCATCTGTCTTTTAACTTATTGCTTCCTTTGTGTTCGTTTAATCTTATTTGTTTTAGTTACATATGATGATAAATCCTGAGAGATAACAAAGGAAGACTTAATAGACAGAACTGCTAATAAGCTAACACTAACTTAGCCACAAACCAGCCATGCTCTGTGTGTTTCTCATTAGGTTTCTCATTAGGTTGAATGTATAACTGGCTCTAAATGTAGGTATTGTGGTATAAACTGAGTCTGCTCTACAGTTTCTCATTAAGTTGAATGTATAACTCTAAGCTCTAATTGTAGGTATTGTGATATACACTGAGTCTGTTCTACAGTTTCTCATTAGGTTGAATGTATAACTGGCTCTAAATGTAGGTATTGTGGTATA
>CM067488.1:20930011-20957480 GCA_034552555.1 Semaprochilodus insignis
GAAAGAAAGAAAGAAAGAAAGAAAGAAAGAAAAAGAAAGAAAGGAGTGATACAAAATATAGAGTAAAAGAAAAAGGGGAAAGAACAAATAAAGAAAAGGAAAAAAGAAAGAAAGAAAGGAGTGATACAAAATATAGAGTAAAGGAAAGGGGAAAGAAAGAAAGAAAGAAAGAAAGAAAGAAAGAAAGAAAGAGAAAGAAAGGAGTGATACAAAATATAGAGTAAAGGAAAGGGGAAAGAACAAAGAAAGAAAGAAAGAAAGAAAGAATAACCAAAACTACAGAGACTGTTACTTTCTTCGCTGGAAATGAAAGAACAAAAATGAAACATTCATGAACGAAGAATGAAAGAAGGAGAGGTCTCCACAAACGTCTGATGGGCAGCCTGTGTACACAAACATCTGGACAAACTGATCCATTCCCACCATCCCAGAGTCCATCAGCCTGCAGGAGAACAGATGGAGATCACGAGTCTGTGGGCTGGTGGTGGGTGGATGGTTATGGCTGTGGTTTGGTTGCAGTGAGTCTGGAGTCCGTAAATGAAGACACATTTGTTCTCCCACACAGCACCAACCCCAATTCACTGACTCATGACTATCACTCAGTACGGAGGGCACACAAGCTTTCAGACACTTCTCTATGTGTCATTTAACGTACTGTCAGTGCACTGATCCACTGCAGCTACATCGGCTCATGTCAACCTTTATTCAGCTGGGTAAAGCTGAGATCTGAGCGCAATCAGCTTCAGTGTATGAAATCAAGTGTCAAACTACCAGCACTTCACTTACATGTCATTTAGACTTCCACTGTTGAGACCTGCATGTCTCTTATGTCACCTCTAAGTCTCTTATGCAACATCTGCTTCTCTTTCGTCACCTCTATGTGTATTATGTCACTTCCAGGTCTGTTATGCCACCTCTATGTCTCTAATGCAGCCTTAATGTTTTATGTCACCTCTATGTATCTTATGTCACCTCCACATCTCTTTTGGCACTTTGAGATCTCCTTTGCCACCTGTGCATCTCTTACGTCACCTCTATGTCCTTACACAACCTCTGTCTTGTGTCACCTCTATGTCTCTTATGTCACTTCTACATCACTTATTCCACATACACGTCTCTTATATCACCTCTAGGTCTCTTATGCCACGTCTACATCTCTTATGTGATCTCTTGGTCTTGAATGTAAATCCTACTTCTCTAAAGCCACCTCTATGTCTGTTATGTCACTTCTTTGTCTCTTTTGTCACCTCTATGTGTAGCGTGTAATCTTTAGCTCTCTTATGTCACCTCCATGTCTCTTATGCAACCTCTACATCTCTTGTTATATCACTTCTGCATCTCTTATGCCACTTCCAGTTCTCGTCTCTTCCACTTCAACATCTCTTATGCCACTCCTGCACCTCTTATGTCACCTCAAGGTCTGTTATGTCACTTGTACGTCCCTTATGTCATCTCTACATCTCGTCATCTCTATGTATTTTAGGTCACATAAACTTTCTTATATCACCTCCAGGTCTCTTATGCCACCTCTACATCTCTTATGTCATGTCCACATCTCTTATGTGATCTCAACATCCCTTATGTAAATTCCACATCTCTGAAGTCACCCCTAGGTCCATTATGTCACCTCTGTAACTCTTATTTGACCTCTATAACACAATGTTTTATTTTTGGGAATAATTATCCCCAAATTAATATTTGCATTACTTAAAAGCCCTCTAGTGGTTGAAATATTGAACACATATTTTATATAAGAGATTCAGACATGACACACGAGTTGTAGATGTGAACAATCCCTTTACATGCTGCAGGTTACAGATATGATTACTGACAGATGTACCCAGACAGAAGGCACTAGACTTTGGGCCGTATCTGCCCTTCCACCTCATTCTACAACCCCCTCCTGACCTTTGGCTCCTCTGATTCCACCCCCAGGCCTGTGTGTGGTTAGATAAGTCCAGCCTCTTAAAACACAATCTAGCGTCTATCCTGCAAAGCCTGATCTAATCCACCTGAATCCACAGAAGGGAGCAGAAGGGAGGTAATGAGCTGATGAGTTGAGTCAGGTGTGTTTCACTTGTTTGATTATTGCCGATCTTCTATTAAGCTTGTTTATTCCCCGTTCTTTGCTGCCAATGCTCTGCCAGGTGTTTGCTGCAGCTGTCTTCAGTTCATGCATGTTCTTTTTACATCCAGTTTTGCCTTCAACAAGTGGAATGCATGCTTGATTGTAGTGCAGCTGTTTGATTCCTTCAATAACACACACCTGGATATGCAACATCTGAGCAGCCAATGGTTCAATTACTTCTAAGCCCTTTAAAATAGGGAGCTGTGTATGAAAATCGTTGTATCCAGTCTGCTCTGGTAAACAATGAAAGAAAGCAGTTGTGGACGAAGTACACAAACCATGTAGTTGAGTTAAAGTAGAGACAGCCAAGGTAAAATATTACTCCAGTAAAAGTAGAAGTTCCTCCCTTTAGACCTCCACTGGAGTAAAAGTACTAAAGTATTTACCTTCAAATGTACTTAAGTATGGAGAGTAACAGGAGCATGATTTATTATGGCTCTAATGTCCTGTTATCATTTCTGGAACAAGACTCTTAATCAGCTCAGTGTAGGGGAAGAGACTCTAGTGTCTCAGTCCACCAGTCTTTAATAGAAGCTCATTAATTAGTCTGACACTGACGTCTATTCAAATGATCATAAACACAGAACACTGAAGGAGAACAGGTTCCATTAGCTAGAACCAAGCTCTGTCCAACAGGTCAAAACAAGCTCAAAACAAAGTGACCGATGTACCCTGATCGGTGGACTCGCGTCACACAAAACACTACTTACAGTACACCAACACATTACACTTACTGAGCTACTGTACACCAACACGCTACTTACAGTACACTAACGCATTACACTTACGGAGTTACTGTACACCAACACGCTACTTACAGCACACCAACGCATTACACTTACCGAGTTACTGTACACCAACACGCTACTTACAGCACACCAACGCATTACACTTACTGAGTTACTGTACACCAACACACCACTTACAATACACTAACGCATTACACTTACTGAGTTGCTGTACACCACTGAAATTAACTTTGCTAATCTCCAAATATTTATGGACTTGACTGTAAATAAAGTACATACAATAGACCTCCACATCCTTTAGCAGCTCCCACACTGTTAGTTTTACATTCAGGGTATTCACTGCTATATGCTAGACACTACAGTGTTTGATTACATAACACATTACTAATATACAGCACATTCTTTACATTCTGAGCTTCATACAGCAGCAGACAGATCCGGTATTTATACAGCACACAAGAGCTGAACAGCAACACTGAGAGAAATGAACACACCACAAAACTGCCACTGTAATATCAATCACCTCCTGCTGGTTTTAAATTAGGAGTCCTCTAGGAGAGCAAACAGAACAGGCCTTGGCTTCTCTGGACACATAATTAACACTTACTGCTCTCTAATGGTCACCACCATCACCATAAACCATGCTTTAACTGTGGGGGTCAGACTGGGTACCAGAGTACTGCGGTTTAGAAGTACATATACAACAATACTGGTACTTTTATGTACATAATATGTGTTTATTAAGCTAGACTACTAATGGTACATTTGATAGCACATCTGATAATCTACACATACCAAAGAAACGCATATTATTGTCTTAAATATATATTAAAAAGTCATGTACATTATTATATAATTACACAGGTACTTTTATACTGAAAATGTACGTGTGATTAACATCCTGAATTAACACTGTAAGTACTGACTCTGCACTTCTGCAAACACAAATGCAAACATAAAGTAACACTTTTGAAGCTTGCATACATAGGGACTTCATAACACATCCATAAGCATCAAATAGTAGCCTATTTCTAAAGCAGTACTTGAGTATTTATGAGTATTTGTAAGCAGCTAATGTCAGTAATGTGCAGGCCTTTGAGTTCTAGTACTTAGGAATGATGCTTCATAACAGGATTATAAGCTGATCAAATGTCAGTCAGGCAGTTTAAGGCATCTTATGTTGATACAATGTCATTTACGTCATGAAACATCTCATGGCATCTTACAATCACTGTCAAATATATGAATGTGTCTGGCCAAAATTCTCAAATACCACAAATTCTATCCAGTTCTGATAAATGTTTTTGCCTACAAGGTAAAATGGCAAATAACAGCACAATCAAACTTAAATATATTTTATTTACATGGGACTATTGGTACATTTCTGATTATAAACATCTATTTAAAAAAATCTGCAATTGATTTTATTTTAAGGGTATACCAGACCCTTTTTTCCCCAAAACATAACATTTTTCTCATCCTGTACAGCTGAACTGGAAGAAAATGAGATCCTGGCAAGTTAAATTATCTTATATTAAGTCTATATATCTTATAATTATCATTTTAATATTGTTGTAATCTTATTATAAGATCATTTATATTTTCAGACATTTTTTACTTGGTTTCAAGTGATTTTAGTAAGCCAATTTTAGTCACTATATTGGCAGATTATTTTACTTATTTTAAGAAACGTTTAAGAAATTACCTGCCAATATAGTGTGAAGATGTCTGAAAATAAGATAAATAATTTTAATTATTTATTATATTAATTAATTAGTTCACAACAATCTCAGAATGATAATTGTAAGATATGCCAACTAGATACAAGGCTCTTATCATTACAGTGTTTATTCACACTATGTTAGAACTCCTGTGTCTTTAAGCTCTGCCTCCTGGTGAACCTGGTGTGCTCTGATTGGTCAACAACCAGAGTGGCCCCCT
Source organism: Semaprochilodus insignis (assembly GCA_034552555.1). Lineage (NCBI taxonomy): Eukaryota > Metazoa > Chordata > Actinopteri > Characiformes > Prochilodontidae > Semaprochilodus > Semaprochilodus insignis. Next base: position 20,934,830 of record CM067488.1, read on the forward strand.
GCTATGAGTCCCACTTCCACACTGCTGTGGCTGTTCTTACAATAGTGTCAGTTCTACTGTATCAGTTTGAGCCAGAGTCCGATCCTGAAAATCCGGTAGAACAAGCTGGTAGATCCACCTCCACAAGCTAGACAATGTTTCAGAGTGGTCTGTTTTGACTGTTTTAGCTCTCTGAGCGTTGTGTGACGACACGCCAAGCTTGCTGATAGGCAGCTGATAAGAACTCTATTACGAGATGATGTCACCTTGTAACAAAGGAAAGGGCTGGAACTCCAACAAGGCGTTTCAGGCAGCTGAGGAAAGTGGTTTCTGTGGGAGAGAGTTTCTCCCTGTGGTGTGTAACTTTTTTGCAGATGACTTACATACACTAAAAGCTACAACACGCAAAAGGAAAGAGAACAACTGGAAAAGTAGAATAGGTCAACTTTAAACGTCATAAAATATCCATACTGTTTGCACATATTTGTCTTTGCACTACACTATATATATATATTCTTGTAACTGCACTGGAGAAAGAGCCAGACTGTTTCGTTATACTGTACAACCCTGTATTGGTATAATGACAATAAAATTGAATTGAATTGAATTGAATGATACATTTGAGCACATGGTAGTTTGTGCCACGTGCCTCCCTATGAGAATCTTAGAGTGAAGAAGCCTATAAAACTATAGAAATCAGATCTGAAGAACTTCACAAATCAAGACTTTTCAATGAGCTACAATTCAAAACTAACATCGAATTAAATTGATGCCTTTGTTACCGCTAGCAACTTTGGTTTGGTGTGAAATGCTGTATTTTATAGAAACTTACAGAGTCAGAACTGTTCACAGCGGGAGTGATAGGAACCAGACGTCCACCTCTAAAAGCTCCCTCACGGATAGTTATTACAGGAAATGGTTATGAATACACTGATGTCGATATCGTTCTATGACAGTTTAGTCTAAAACATTTCTTTGTATATCCGTTCAGTGTAATGGAATGAATGCAGGAATGCGTACTGTTCCAGATTTCCCTCTATATTACCATCACCACTCCATATGAAACCTCAGTAGACACATGTAGGTTGACTGGTGCGTTTGATAGTAAGTAAAGTGTCTATATGTGTGTTGTAGATATGGAGACCCCTGGTTCCCATCACCACCACCACCACCACTGTACAGAAATCTGAGTCTCTACAATCAACCGTTTCCACACCAAACCCACTCGGAATCAGAAATGTTACTATGAGACACTGAGACCCTTCAGTGCTGAATGTTATGGTTGCAGTCTCTTTCCAGTCATACAGTAAGCTGATCTTGCTCTCCTCTGGTTGGTGTTCCCCTCCTCAGCAGGATCGCTCTATCAGCAGAATTCCAGCTACGTCAACAGGCCCAACAGTGTGGACGCTCCATACGGACAGTTAGGCTCTGTACATTTGATACTCCAGATAGGAGCGCATGATAACAGGAGAGAAACACACAGAAATCTGCTGAAAACACAAATACCTCCGTCCTCCCTCAGATAGGCCGCTCCGATTGGACTTCCTGCTCCGTCAGCTCAGACTTCGAAAGGAAATAATAATCAAATCTGGTACATTCTGTATTTAAAGTGATACTCCAGGCAGAAGTATGAAATGTACACAGTCTCTCCCGCTTGTAGCCAGTCTGCCAAGACACATATGTTTGCTTCTAGTTTTAGCACTGGAGCTACGAGGCTAATACAAGCAACCTATACCCTACCTGCATGCCTGCATCAACACTCACTCACCTAAAAGCATGTGGAGGTTGTTCAGGGATCTCTAATTATGTGCTTTCTGACACTATATGATTCACTGTTCCCTATAAATATGGAAAAATGACAGTCTTCCAGGTGGCTTCTACTGTTTTGAGCTATGCTATGGTACTTTGGCACAGACCAGTTTCCAGGATTTCACAATATATTCACCAGCAACAATAAAATTTTGCATGTTTTTTTTTATTATTATTATATTTATAAGCTCACCAGACAAAAATGTGTCACCTTAGGTGTTTAAGGTGGTAGTAACTTCAGGCTCCTACAGATGGTGCTGTACGAGGATGATGGGGCTATGAATACCTGCAGGGTGTGAGTGACGGGATCCATAGATTGGGAAGAGGTGGTACAGTGCAGTGAATGTCTCGTTCCATGTGTGGAAAATGGCTCCAAAGCAGATGTTAATGATTGGCTAAAAGGAGTGACTGCATTTGGGTGTGCCAAAGACCATAGTGTGGAGGAAGTAGCTGGATCTGCAGGTGTACGGAAGCGTACGGTCATACGGGTCTACCAGCAGTGGCTAAAATCCCAGTCTACAGGGAATTCTCCTCGGAATTGTGCCAGGGAAGGCATCCACCAAATCTGGCCCAACTGGGCAATTCTTTGATGCAAGAGTGTCTGAGCATCGATGTGGCCTACATCCAGAAACTTGTCCAGTCCATGCCGAATGCAGTCACAGCTGTTATTGGTGCTCGTGGCGGTATCACATGTTATTAGGTACGTTTCATTTTATGTCCAGTGAAATTATAATAACACAGCAAATTAATGTCAATTTAAAAAAGCAAAAGAAGGTTCTGTTTTGACTGGACTCCATCTGATCTTGTTGCAGAGTTGTGGCTTTAACTCTATTTTGACCATAGTGTGATTTCGCCATGAGGCTTCATTCCGGTTCTGTGTGAGCTGTAATACCTCACTGTATATAATTTGCAGCTTTCTGACACTAATAATGGTCATCAACCAATTACAGCAGCCTTTCAGCCGTAATCTCAGCCATCTTAACAGCTACTTAAGTGCTCTGGTTGACAGCTGGCCTGAACAGCGTAATGTTAGACCTGCATAATTCATTACCTACTGACTGTTAAGCGTCTCTTGCTGCTTTTACGTTCTTACCATTTACTTCTGTGTTCCAGGTGGTTCAGTATTTGATTACATTATGTTTTAGTAATACAGAGGACGTATGCTCATGCAAATGTTGTCAACCATATACAACCTGTCTGGTTTCAGGTAAGTGTATGAAATGATCACAGTCTGCTCGTCCTGAACAACCTCCTTTTGTTAGGGTCAAAAATACCTCCTCCCACATCCCCCCACCCCCAACTCACGTCAGTATACACATCACAGACATGACAGGTGAATGATCAAATAGTACTTCTACTCAGTTAATGTGATGACTGGGCCTGCATACTTCAGCTAGCTGCTTTCATGGACTACCACCTGACTGTTTTACTCAGGTGACTATGAGTGGTCCTGATTTAAGGTGTTTTTGGAGGGAAGGTGTAGTTCAGTAAATGTTAGCATTAGCTGGTTAACTGGTTTGTTTTTTCAGAACCATGAGTGACAAGCAGCGTTATACTGACTAAAGGCTGCTTTATGCTTATGCCGTGAACCTTGCAAACGTCAACCAATAGAAAACAAGAGCTACTACATGGAGAAATGTTCCTCAAGGCCAAATTAAGCTTCTGCGTCAACTGCGTAGGTACCGGATGGGCACATGCCCTGCGTCATGCCCCAGAATTATAACTACACTATTGTGGAGATGCAGAAGTCAACAGCTGTGTTTGAACAACTTGGTAGTTTCATTATTCCGTCTTTGCATTTCCACCTTCACCACCATTTCTTAATTTGGCTGGATGAACCATCAACTGTACGAACATGGAAAAAAGGTAAAAGTAACTGTTGTTTGACAGCTATAGCTCCAAGTCCAGCATAATCCATTCAGTTTCAGCCACCATCGTTTGTATGGTATACGGCACAGGCTGCGCAAGTGGCCTACGCCATTGTGAGAGTTTATACTTGCATGTTAGCATGTTTGCATCGCTACATAATTGCACCCCCAAAACACTAGTGGGCGATGGGGTTTCGATGCCACTGTGTTGACTTCCTTGGCGTTCCACAAACGATGGAGGCTGAGGCCGAGTGGATTAAGTTGGAGCTAATAGCTGTTGAAAACAGTTGCTTTTATTTTTCCCGCTTTTCCATGTTTGTACAGTCCACGGTCCAACTGAATTGGTGACGAAATGCAAAGGCGGAATGATGGCGCTACCAAGCCGACCGATCACAGGTGTTGTGTTCTCCATCAGCACATTTATGGAGGAGGTGCGCTACATCAGATTACGCCATAGGGTACAGCACAGGGTATGCAGCTAGCGGTACCTACATGGTGCTTAGGTGTAGATTAGAAGCAGAAGCATGATTTAGAAACATTTCTCTAATTAGTGGGCTTTGTTTATGTTGGCTGACATTGGCAAGGTTCCTAAATTTGAGAGGTTAAAGTTTTACTGACTTCCGTAGCCTGTAGGTGGAGCTGTTCCGCAGAGCTACCTCTGTGTTCAAGCTACATTCACTGAGGAAGAAACATAAAGCATCCAGATACAAATGTTGGATTGCTGCAAAACTTGCCAAGCAGTTGTGTCCTAGGCAGATATGTAAACGATTACAGGTGTGGTCTGGTTACGTAAGGGCATGCAGAAATGGTGAACTGGCTCCAGACGACCACCAATAGAGAGACTCGTTTGATCCACCGACAACTAAGAGCAGCTCCCACAGTTTCCTTGTCCACCATCCAGACACAGGTGGCGCCTTCATTACACACCCCTGTCTCTGCAGGCACCATTTCCAAGAGCTTAGCAGAATGAAATATGGTGTCACTATGTGTCCTGCCATTGACAGCCAGCCACCATCGCCTTAGTTTGCAGTGGTGTTGTGAACAAGAAACCTGGGCCGCTATGGATTGGAACCGTATCACCTTTACCAGAGATTCCAGCTTCTGTTTGGGATCCGACGATGGTGGGGCTTGAGTGTGGAGGCCTTGTTGTGAGTGCTTCAGTCCTACCTTCACTGTGGAGCAACACACTGCCCCAACTGCTGGTGTGATGATCTGGGGAGCTATCACATATGACAGTCGGTCACCTCTAGTAGTGATACGAGGGTCACTAACAGCTCAGCGACATGTGCAGGACATCCTCCGGCCACATATGTTGCCTCTCATGGCAGGACTTCCGCAGGCATTTCTCAACAAGATAATGCTCACTCACACGCAGCAAAGGTTTCCCAGGAATGTCTCTGCCAGACTACAACACCTCCTTGGCCTGCCCGGTTGCCAGATTTAACACCAATCAAGCTTTTATGGGATCAGCTGGGACCCCAGCTTCGGCACCCTACGAGTGTGCAGGATCTACATGCCCAGCTGCAGTATTGGTGGGTAAATGAGCCGCAGGACGTCATACGGAACTTGTATGCCTCCTTTCCCAACTATATCTCATCTTGTATCCAGGCTAAAGAGGGCCCAACAGAGTGTTAGGGCCTACCTTCAATTATTCAGTTTATTCAAGTCTTTGTAGCACTATTGTGACCCATTGTGACCACACTGGGACCCTCTATCGTAGCTCTCTCAGTGCTTGTACCGTCATCTATTGCCCCTGTTGCTTTCCCATTATGTCGATTTTTACCTTGACTCTCACAGTTTGAAGGATTTCAAACGTTTGACCATGCTACGAGTTTTGAGTCTAATTCTAAATGTCTGGATGTGATTTCTCCAGCTTAGACGTATAGCGCGAGAGCCTCCAGGACGAATGTGGAATTAGGCCGGCGAGTGAAAGTACACGTCTCATTTTAGGTACAAAACACATTCGCAGCTGGGAAGCATTAGGCCGGGGATCTGCAGAATCAAAGACTAAAAGAAAAAGAGAGAGGAGGTGGGCACTGGACCATCACACAGATGCGTAAAGAATCTCCTCCACTCCCAAACTGACATTCCTTCTAAAAATACACATGGGAGAGGTGGCAGAGGTCCAGAAAGCAGCCCAGCGGTCACACGGTGACGTGTCGAAATGATCGATACAACGTCAAAGCGCCGCCGTTAACGCACGCCAAAACTGTCCACCGCTTTGATCATCCGGTTACAAGACTGTTGTCAAAACAGAAGTTGAAAGGGTTTATTTTACCGCGAGGGGAAAATTCAATCTATCTCCATCTCCAGCCCCGCAGGGGGCACCGCTTTGATCCGGCCCCTCAGGAGGACAACCCACGGTGAATAAAAACAAAGCAGGCCAGATCTGGAGGCCAGAATAAGCATCTCCGCTGGACAAGGCGGGACAAAATCTCAGTAGTCTGCGGAGCCGCGGCTTTATGAAGTGTCTTTACACCCGAAGCCTGCAGCGTACAGGTAGGAAAACATGTTATGCCGTGGCGGCTGTCTATTCGATTGGAGAAACAGAACAACCAGACAAGAACACCCAATTTGCTCCTAGAATAGCTAGAACACATTCTTACAAACAGACTTCAGCCTTCTTAGGTAACGGTCTCGCTGCGTAAGGTGGGTCTACATCACCAGACAGATGTTTTTCATTATCTTAAAGGGACCATAGCAGTGAAAAAAAAACAAAAAAACTATGTTTTTAACTTCTTCTGTAAAATAAGAGTTTAACGTACAAAGTAAACACTACTCATGATTTAGACTGTACTATTCACTTCCCAGTCCTTATATGGAAACTGAGAAGGCGAACTACACAGTACCCTTTAAGTTCATCATGGTTGTGATGTCACACATTTCCATAAGGCAGATGATTAAGCCCACTGAGGTTTACCCCCGTCCATTAAACAACGTAGCCCCACACATTAAGCCTACATCAGTTTAGTGCCACCCATTCAGCCCTTCAACTGTTAAGCCTCACCCATTTAGGCAATAGCAGTTAAGCCCTGCCCATCCTTTAGCAGTTTAGCCCCACTCATTCAACCTACACCAGTTAAGCGCTGCCCTTTTAGCCTTACAACAGTTTAGCCCATTCATTGTACACCAGTTTAGTACCACCCATTCATCCTATACCAGTTTAGCCCCACCCATTCATCTTACATCAGGTTAGCCCGATCCATTCATCCTACACCAGTTTAGCTGCCCCCATTCAGCCCTACAACAGTTTAGCGTCACCCATTCAGACATTAGCAGTTAAGCCCCACCCATTTAGCCTACACCAGTTTAGCCCAACTCATTCATCTTATACCAGTTTAGCCCCACCCATTCAGCCTAAACTAGTTTAGCCCCACCCATTCAGCCTACAGCAGTTTAACATCCCCATTCAGTCCTATAACAGTTTAGCATCACCCGTCCAGACAATAAGTCAAAAGCCCCACCCATTTAGCATTACAGCAGTTAAGCCCCACCCATTCATCCTACACCAATTTAGCCCCACTCATTCACTATACACCAGTTTAGCTGCATTCATCCTATACCAGTTTAGCCCCACTCATCCATCTTACATCAGTTTAGCTGCACCCATTCAGCCTACACCAGTTTAGTGTCACCCATTCAGACAATAGTAGTTAAGCCCCACCCATTTAGCCTACACCAGTTTATCCCCACCCATTCAGCCTACACCAGTTTAGCATCCCCATATGATGTACTACAGCCACTGTGTCAAAATTGTGTGGGACGCTGCACACCCTCTGTAGTGTCTTGAAATGTTAAATCTTCAGTTGTCAGTTTTCAAAAGCTCCGCCCACCTTCAAAAAGGGGATTTGCTTAGTCTAGCCAAACTGTAGAGTGACTTTGGAAGATGCCTTTACAGTTCCACCTTAAATAGTGCACCAGTTACATTCGGGCTCTAGTAACTCATAACGTCAGCCTGATTTAGGTGTGGAAGTCAGCAGTACACAGGGTGAATATAAGGCATAGTTCCAGACTGTGGTTTTAGAGCTGCCATCTGAAGACAGTCTCTGCTCTGTTCACGCTGTGTCGAGAGCGTAGTGGTGCAGTGCAGATGAAGCTGGGGGTCTGGGAGGGATGCAGTTTTCTCCACAATGCCAAGTTCAGCAGGGAAAGTGGTTTCCCATTAAGCAAAATGTCCAAAATAAAACCTGATCTGCTAAACCAGGACATGAAACACCAGCAAATTATCCAGGATGAATCAGCAGGGCCTGTTTCTGTTTCCGAGGGAAGGTGAGATTGAGTTTACGCCTGTGTTACCCCATACTGCTCCTTAAAGGCTATTTAGGACATTTCGCAGCTTCTCCTCTGAGGCCGTCTTACTCATAACTCTGTAGAGTTCCTCCACAGTGTGGACCAAAGCGTGAAGACTGAGGGTAGAAAAATCTCAGTATTGGTAAAGTTCAAAAATCAACATCAACGTAATTTAACCAGGGGCTCCAGAACTGTTGCACTCAGCCGTATACAGCCATGACTTTTGGAAGGTTTGTGTTTCTGCTAGCATCCAAGTTAATAAACGTGCATGAACATTTTGTGACAGACATTAGGATATATAAGTTCACCAGACAAAAAAAAAAATATGCTGCCATGAGCACCAAAAACAACTGTGATTGGATTTGGCATGGACTGGACAAGTTTCTGGATGTAGGCGACATTAATGTTCTTACAACAAAGAATTGTGGCAAGATTTGGTGGATGGCTTCCCTGGCACAATTCCGAGGAGAATTCCCTGTAGACTGGGATTTTAGCCACTGCTGGTAGACCCGTATGACCGTACACTTCCATACACCTGCAGATACAGCTACTTCCTTCACACTGTGGTCTTTGGCACCCCCAAATGCAGTCACACCTTTTACCCAATCATTTGGAGCCATTTACCACACATGGAACGACACATTCACTGCACTGTACCACCTCTTCTCAATCTATGGATCTCATCACTCACACCCCACAGGGATTTATAGTCCCATCATCTTCATGGAGCGTCATCTTCATGGAGCATCATCTGCAGGAACCTGAAGTCACTACCACCTTAAACATGCAAAGTGACTCATTTTCTGTCCGGTGAGCTTATTTGAGCTTGCATGTACCAGTTTTACAGTGACTCTTGTTACAGTAAAGAGTTCTGGCCTAGAGCTGCCGACGCTGTTTTACACTTAGAACAACTAACAATAACAACTGAACCAAACCTGATTAGACTACGACTCATAGTCAGTGACATATCTAGAACTGACATCTTCTGGTCTTTATTGCACATCAAAGCACAATTAATGCCTCTGCCAGTTCTTAATTATGTCGGTGTAAGGTGTAAGGCCTTCAGTCCAGCTCCTGAAGTCCTAACTAATGGGAGAACATGCTTGGCGGAATCTACCTAGATGTTCTGTTGGTTTTATTTGGTTGAGTTTAAACACGACAAGCACGATGATCCTGTTAAATAAAAGTGAACTAAAATTACACACATGTATTCTTCATTTCACAGAAATCCTTTTCTGAAGACATATAAGATCAGGAGGCAGCACTGGCTGCTGTAGCACAAGAATTTCATTGTCTTTTGAATTCTAATAATAAATATGAGAAAGTACTCAACCCCTGAAGAAACATGGTGAATATTTTTTTTTTTAGATACTGACATATATAAATATATATATATGCAACTGAACCAGCTGCTCCCCGGGCGCTGTGGATAGCTGGGGATGGGTGATGCACTGCATAGATGGGTTAAATATTTTTTAAATAAATACATTTATAATAATAAATCATAATATCATACGGCAATTAACTTCATTAGGGCTTTGCAATATGATGATATTTCCTGGTATATGAGTACTTCTAGAACACCGACCAATAAGAGCATAATTATTCCTATTTAGTTGGATTTATTGCATTGCGCAGTGTGTGGAATATGTTCCTTTTGGAATATGTTTCTGATCCTTTTCACTGTCCGTTCCAACTAATCTAATAAATATCATGGCATATCGCATATCATGACACTGTATATGCACAATTTTGCCCGCCTCTAATTGAGCTGATAATAAACACCTGATCTCATAAGGAAATTAGGAATAAGAGCAGTTCCTGCAGATCTTCATTCTCGTGCAGGATGGTGCCATGATGATGCCATGCCCGTGTTATAACCATTAAATCCTGTTAAAACATCTTTAAAACAGCAGTGACTGAAAATCCCATTCACACGGTGAATACAGGCTCCATTCAGAGACAGATTTATACATGCCTGTTTTCTCTGGCAGCTGCTGAACAGGCTGATCAGCAATAAAGAACATTCACTACACAATTCCACAGACCTGCGACACATTCCCATCCATTCCTGCTCAACAGCACGGCAAGGCAAGCACACTTCAGCCCTAAACCTTTGCGCGGTAGCTAAAGCAAGGCCAGTCAAGGCTGGTTTAGCACCTTTCATACACAGCGGTAATTCAGAGTGCTTCACACACACATGGAAAATATGAATCAACTCATGCTTCACTGGCTTTACACGCAGCCATACGCAGTACAGCGTGCAGCGAAATGCTTTCATGACCAACCGTTACCATGAAAATCTGAATATACAACAGAAAAGAATAGAAAATGATATGAAATATAACATGCAAGGATAAATGCAGATGGGCTGGAGTTGGAAGGGGTTATTAAATATCATAAACATTTATTATAAAAGCATTACATAATAAAGCTTATGATGCCCTGAGACCACACACTCCAGAAAGGACTATAGCAGAAATAGTTACAAACAGCTGAAATTAAAGTGCATTACAGAGATGAAAGACTCTCATTCACTCATCTTCTAAGCTGCTCATCCTTCTGGTTCACACGGGGTGCTGGAGCCAGGAAACGACCTGGACAGGTCGCCAGTCCACCACAGGGCAGACACAGACAAACACATTCACTCACACCTAGGGGTCACTCTAGCATCTCCAATTCACCTGTCTTTGGACTGGGGGAGGAAACCCACAAAGACACAGGGAGAACATGCAAACTCCACACAGAAAGGATCCTTAATGCCCCAGCTGGGAATAGACCCCAGGCCCTTCTTGCTGTGAGGTGACCATGCCACCTTGTCACCCCAGATGAAAGACAATAAATTAGAAAGTAAAGTAATGGATTAAAAGAAATGAAAACGGTGTTAAAAAAGTGCAGTGCTAAAACAAGGACATCTTTGAACTGGACCTAAAGATGACTATATTCGGTGCATATCTGACCTCACCAGGGAGTTTCATCCAGCAGTTGGCAGCATAATGACTGAACGCTACCTCACCATATTTGGTTCTGGGCACTACTAACTGCCCGGTCCTGAGTGATAAGAGAGGCCTATTGAGTTCATGTACTTCAAGCAGATCAGCAATGTCCAGTAGTACAAGGCCATTCAGTGATTGATATACAGTAAGAAGCACTTTAAAGTCAGTTCTAAAGTTAATTGGTAGGCAGTGCAGTGAATGGAGGACTGGAGTGATGAGCTCCTGGTCCAGTAGCCGGTCTTAGGAGGGCCAGTAGAGACCATTGCAGTTGTCCAGCCTGCTGGATAAACACTCAGCGGGCACCAACAACCAAGCCACGGCCAAAACCACTGAGATCGCATTATTCTCTATTCTGATGGTTGATGTGAACATCACGTGAAGCTGCTGGAATATATCTGCCTGATTTTTATATCTGCACAGCTGCCACACATGCTGCCACACATGCTGCCACACATGCTGCCACACATGCTGGTATGCTGCTGCCATTAACTTCATATTCTTCATCACAGAATAAATACAGACTCTCCTGCCCCAATAAACAGCAGTGAAAATTGCCACATTAAACGATCATGTGATTTAACATCACTGCTTTAGTGAAATCGCGGTGTCTGGTTATATCCTTTCCCTTCGTGTGAGTTCACTGCTCTCCACAGGACACTGAACAAGTCCTTTAATGCTCTGTTAACCTCCTGAGTGCCCGGCGCTCGGAAGCAGTGAAGATAAGCACTTCTGGCAGAACAGATCTGACCAATTTACGGAGGAGAAATCCTCTCTTCTCCGTTTTCTATAGCCTCATTCATACACATCTGTTACGAGCCTCACACACAGCCACGTAGGATTTCACCCCCATCAGAGACCCCCTGACACATCTAATTCAATTAGGGGCTTCCCGCTTTCAGTCTGACTCGCTCATCTCATCTCTCGCTATTTCATGTTTCGTTTTATCCTCCTCTGCTCTCGCTGTCTCACTCAGAAACAGGCCTTGCATGTAAAGGGGGATTCCACCAGCTTTTTAAAATTTGCTGTATGATTATGCGGTTAGGATGTAAACAGAGTCAGGGTGGTTCGGAGTGAAATGCTCAGAACTGTTCACAGCGGTGGTGATGGGAACCAGACGTCCACCATGAAAAGCTCCCTCATGGAAAGTTATTACATGAGATGGTTATGAATAAGCTGCCTGATGACTGAGACACTGTTTTATGATAGTTTTGAGAATGATTTTCACCTTAAATCAGTTCACGGTGGAGGGATACATGCAGGGTGTTGCGAAGCAAAATAGTCCCCCAAGCAAACTTATCATATTCTGTTTTTCTTTTATTTTACCTTAATCAGCATTTCATATAAAAACTCGGGAAAGACCGCAAATTGGTCTTTCACACCAAACCACTCCTCTCAATGACTCTGTTTATCAATTAATTATACAGAAATTATATATTATACACACACACACACACACACACACACACACACACACACACACACACACACACACTCTTATTATCAAAAATAAAAATTAGTTGTACCCAGAAGGAATCAACCAACAGAAATGAAACTTGGTGGGTAGGTCTGACATCACAAGACATGGAAGTGATTCAAGTTTCACGCTCGGCCATGCATGTGCACGTAAGCAGGCGGGCCTCATCACTGTACCTGACTGACGATATAAGGTCGTCCTGTTGCATGTGCTTTCCATTCTGACTAATGCTGTTGTGTTGGTAGCATGATTTGCAAGCAAAATATCACTCAGAGAAGAGTTCAAGCAGTGGGAAGAGTTATAGAGGTATTGCATCATAGGGGTCCAGAAAGGGGGATGGTCTCATGAACGTATCGCGCACCATACTGGTCATGCGGATACTACCATAGCACGCTAATGGTAACAGTGGATAGAAGTCGTCGTCGTACGTCAGTGACGAGTACCGCTTTTGTCATGGTCGGGACAACCAACGAATCCGTGTGTGGAGGCACCGTGGTCAGCGCCAACATGAACGGTTTGTTGGTGTCTCTCCACCCCTACTGCACAATCTGCAGGAACAGTGTGAGAATATTCAAGCTGAATGGGATGGATTATTACAGGACACCATTAGGAACCCCTACAACTCCATGTCGAGACATCTGGCATTTTGTGTTAGCGAACATGGTGGCCTGACGCCATACTGAAAGACACTACTTCTGTATGTGTAGATCAATAAATATTGATCATATCAGTCTAAATTTATCATCATTTATTGTTCCTGGCAACCTTTATCTTCCTTCCCAATAGCACTGCAATCCCACACTAGTTCCCATCACCACCACTGTAAAGAAACCAGAGTCTCTACACCAGAACACTGTGAAAGGCCCTGTTTACATCTCAACCGCTGAACTGTGGGATAAAAAAAAAAAAATCTGTTAATTACATAACCTCATAAAACGGTGATAAACAGAAAGAGATCAAATCAGACAGGAAAACATCAGAGGCTGAATAAACAAGACAGATCTAGCCACACAAGCTCTCAAAACAGATGTTAAAAACAACACACATCTGTTTGTCCAGTTACAAACAATACAATTTGTTTTTCTCCCACCAAAATCATTACTAGGGGAAAAACACACACACAAATCAGTGCAGTTAAAGTTATTCTGAGTTCTCATGGCCTAAACGCATCATAAGAAGCTCAGAAATAGACAGTGAGAAACGCTGACCTTAACCAAAGGCCAGAACTTCTTTCACAGCTTTCCATCACACTCATGAACAGCTGAACACTACAAATGCACATTACAGATCTGCACTCCTCTTATTTACCTAGAATTACATAAATACATACAATCCATATTCAGGACATTCCTCTCACTTTGTTGTTCCTTCTGTGTTGCACTTCCTACTTATCTTGGGAATAGTACCACACAACACTGCGTCCTCTAAACTTGTTTTGTTGCTTCTTCATGTACTCCATTTACAGCCATCAGCCATAACATTAAAACTACCTCCTTGTATCTGCACTCATTATCCACTTTCAGCTCCACTGACCATATAGAAGCACTTTGTAGTTCTCCAGTTACAGACTGTAGTCCATCTGTTTCTCTGCATGCTTTGTTACCCTGTTCTTCAATGGTCAGGACCCCCACAGGACCACCACAGAGCAGGTATTCTGTGGGTGGTGGATCATTCTCAGCACTGCAGTGACACTGACATGATGGTGGTGTGTTAGTGTGTGTTGTGCTGGTACACGTGGATCAGACACAGCAGTGCTGCTGGAGTGTTTAAACACTGTGTCCACTCACTGTCCACTCTATTAGACACTCCTACCTTGCTCGCCCACTTTGTAGATGTACAGTCAGAGACGATAGCTCATCTGCTGCTGCAGAGTTTGTGTTGGTCATGCTCTAGTCCTTCATCAGGGCCCACAGGACGCTGCCCACAGGCCGCTGCCCACAGGACACTGTTGGCTGGATAATTTTGGTTGGTGGATGATTCTCAGTCCAGCAGTGACACTGAGGTGCTTCAGCAGCACTGCTGTGTCTGATCCACTAACACCAGCTCAACACATACTAACACACCACCACCACGTCAGTGTCACTGCAGTGCTGAGAATGATCCACCACCCACAGAATACCTGCTATGTGGTGGTCCTGTGGGGGTCCTGACCATTGAAGAACAGGGTAATACAGTATACAGAGAAACAGATGGACTACAGTCTGTAACTGTAGAACCACAGAGTGCTCCTATATGGTAACTGGAGCTAATATGATGGAGAATGAGTCTAGAAACAAGGAGGTGGTTTTAACGTTATGGCTGACTGGCGTATATTCCTTGCCACTGACTGCTGCACTCATTGTGCATCTATACAGTCTGTAACTGTACAGCCTGTAGCCTGCAACCACGTTCCATTCATTAGTAAGCTATGCTTTGTACGTAAACAGCAGGGGGCGCTCTGATTGCAACTGATCAAGCGAAATCCTGGCTGCATCATTGGAGTACACGTGTTGACTCAGTCAGTGTAACTGAAACTCCACACTGTTATTTCAGCAGGTGTATTGGAAGAGCAACAACCAGCCGGCTGCAAGAACTGTATCATATTACCACAATCAGAAGCTTCTAGATGTTTCTGAACGGGGAGAAAAGAGAGGACAGATTGTTTTGACATTTCAGGCACGTTTATTATCAAGAAACGGCAGTCATGAGGTTTCCAACAATGGTGGGAACTGAGCAGGCCACCTCGGCGTCTGCATGGAATATTCCAGCTTCTCTTTCTTTCCTGTAACTGTGTAAATATTAACAGCCCTATTAAAGCGATACTTTTCGCTCTGGGACAGATGATGGCCTGATATGAATTCTTAGTAAAGCCTCCCTCGCAGACATTTCCCGCTCCAGAAAACCAGAGCTGGCTCACATCTATAAGAAATGACCGCAGACAGAAGAGGATATCCTTTATTACTTCAAAACAGCGGGCAGCCGTGTCAGGCCTCCTTATCTTTCAACACTCGTCTGGACTCAGACCTGTGACATCTAAAGGCCTCTAACGCTGCACGGTTTTCCACTTACCACGTAAGGAGTCGATCAACCGAGTCGAGACATGTTTGAGGTCCAAATTGTGCTTCTTTACTTTAAAACTGGAGCTCTGAGGCTGATGCTGCTAACATAAGAAGTCAATAGTCACCCAAATCCTTTCTGTACATTCAGCCCCATACATTTGTTCAAACTGCAGTGTGGCTTTTTAAGGTGGTGCAGACATGTGAATATGCACTCACTGTGAAAAGAACAGCTGCACCCAGAGGGAAGCGTGGGATTGCATTGCTATTGGGAAGGAAGATAAAGGTTACCAGGAACAATACATGATGATACATTTAGACTGATATGATCAATATTTACTGAGCTACACATACAGAGGTAGTGTCTCTCAGTATGGCGCTGAGCGGCCATGTTTGCTAACCCAACATGCCAGACGTCTCGGCATGGAGTTGTAGAGGTTCCTAATGGCGTCCTGTGATAATCCATCCCATGCAGCTTCAATATCCTCACACAGTTCCTGCAGACTGTGCGGTTGGGATGGAGGTGGAGTGACACCAGGCCTTCTGGATGTGTGACGTGTGACAAACTATTGATCTTGGCGCTGACCACGGTGCCTCCACACATGGATTCGTTAGTCGTCTCCACCGAGACAGAAGCTGGACTTCGGAGTCTGAGCCCCGATTCTGAGTCACTCCATGACAGTCTGGCACGACTCCGTTGTAGTCTTTGGTGACGTTGACGTCATATTAAGGACAGTCGTCGTAACGGTCAGCGCACATCTAGTCCTGTGCTGTGCAGCCATCTGCCTATGGTGCTGGCACTAACAGGATGACTCATGGAGGGCACCACTGCTCGCTGAATGTCCACAATCGTGGCTGTTGGGTCAGTCAGGAAAAATGATAAGACCCGTTCTTGCTTACATCACATGCACAGTCGAGTGTGAAACTTGAATCACTCACATGTCTCACAATGTCAAACCTACCCACCAAGTTTCTTTCCTTCTGGGTGCAGCTGTTTTTTTTTTGATGATGGGTGTATTTACTTTGTTATTGTCCATCAGTGGACACAGCAGTGAATTCTTCATCCAAAAATGGCTACACGGCTAACGCAGAGTAAACATTAAAGTGGGGACCAGGAGGCATATTGCATAATTCTAGAACAAACTAAAGTACAAAAGACAGAAGTACGGACGCGTTGCAGTCTTCCAGATGACTGCTACTGTAGCCATGCTAATGCAGTTTAGTCACACAGTGTCAGAAACCACATCATCAAGTGTATTATAGATTACTGATGAACACTTTCATCATCAGGTGGCCACTTTCATAACCCCAAAAAGGAGGAGGACATCCCATCCTCAACAGGAGAACATCATAATGGTGGGGTTGGGCACGATACTAGAACTAACAGGCGTCCGTCCAAGTATTGCAAAAGACGGAGGACAGGGAATTGAAAAAACGCACAGGCAGTTAGCATAATGCTAATCTTGTCGAAGTATTAGCTTCCATACATTACATTTGTGGTATTGTAACATTAGCTCCGATGCTAAAGCTAGCCAAACATGCCTTGGCTGATTGATTACATTTGGGCACTCCCAAAATGATTTCTGTTGTAAACATGCCAACTCCCATCTTACAGCGGTGCCACAGTACTCTCTAGAGTGAGTTTTTCCCGGTTTAAGGTTTTAGGATTAGGATTAGGAATAATGCATGCTGGATCCTGTAGTGAGAGAACACTGATGATGATGCAGATGACGAAAAGATACAAATCCTGAAGTTGGATTTTTTCTATACATCACGTTTGTATATTAGCTCCAGTGCTAAAGCTAAAGAAGCAGACACCAAACATGTCTCAGCTGATTGACTCCATTTGGGGTCCTCTGGACAATAGATTTTTGTCTCAATAAGACACTCCAAGCGAAACGATTCCTGCTCTAAACATGCTAACTCCCCTCTTACAGCGGTGCCGCAGCACTCTCTAGAGTGAGATTTTCCAGTTTAAGGATTAGAAGATCATCTTCGGATGATGTGTCTTGAAGGGAGAGATTTTGGCAGGTTCTTTGAGAAGCTAAGCTGTTTACATTTTGATTTATTCATGTTTTAAATGATTTATTCTTGGTTTAACTGGCTAATGCAGAAGCCAGTTGAATAACGCATGCTGGATGCTGCAGTGAGAGAACACTGATGACTGGAAAAAGAAAAAAAGAAAAGAAAGGATACAAATGATAAATTCTGTCAAAGCAAAGAAGCTGATGGATATAATATTACATAACATGATGAATAACATATTGGACTCTAGTTTGTTGTTTATTTTGGGTTTCTTTGTTTCAAACTTCTTTTGCCAACTGAAAAGATTTGCAGCGTGTTGTAGGCTGGACTGGCCCTGCAAGTCTAGAAGTCTAGAAATTTCTACATCTAGAAACGTTTCTGTTGCGGTTGCCATATAATCACATTATAAGCACTTTCAGGTGCTGGTGAGTTTACGGTGTTTCTGGGCAGGTGGAGTCCAGATGTGATATAGTTTTATTTCAAATGAGGAGTTTATTTACAGACCCTCCTTGCATAGTCCAAACTTTTACAACATCAACAACAGTGGCGGATTCAGGTGATCGGAGGACCCATAGGCCACCCGTTTGAATGGAGGCCCTATTGTAAGTGCAAACATTGTTCAAAAACCAGTCAATATTAAATACGACTTCTTAAAATTATAAAGCTCCTTGGTGTATCCAATAGTGCAATCATGGCTAGATACCAAGGATGCTTTAATTTGGTATTCAATATTTTAGATAGTTTGGGCTCGGTAGTGGTAGTCACAAACAAACAAACAAACAAACAAACAATCAATCAACCCATCAACCTATATTTTCCCTTGGAAGCACATTGAGGATGCATTGAACCCTCATCAACACAGCTGAGCATTTACACCTAAAAGGGATAAGAAAGAAAATAAAATGGAATTTTAATTTGGTTCAACTTGGTTCAAACGAAAAGGTAGAATCGGGTTCAGTAGTAAAACATGACGGAATCTGTGTCAGCAGTAAAACGTGACGGAATCGGGTTCAGTAATAAAACGTGACGGAATCGGGCTCAGTAGTAAAACGTGACGGAATCGGGTTCAGTAATAAAACGTGACGGAATCGGGTTCAGTAGTAAAACGTGACGGAATCGGGTTCAGTAGTAAAACGTGACGGAATCGGGTTCAGTAATAAAACGTGATGGAATCGGGTTCAGTAATAAAACGTGATGGAATCGGGTTCAGTAAGTCCTTACAAGTTTGTGAAAACCTCATAAGAGGAGAAGGACGTGTTGAGGCAAGGCAATGAAGCAGCGTGTTTGGGGGGCGGGGGGTGTTTGAATGTGTAATTGTTTAGAAGTAATCTGTCAGTGTGGTTTACAACACTGAATATGTATAACGGATTTCGGAAAGAATTCATGTTTCCATCAGAATACTGCAGAGCTGCTCCGTTTACCTTTCACATGAACCAAGGGTGCTGCCCAGTTTAACCCCTGCACACTCAACAAAGAGTTACACACTGCCAAAACCTACAACTGACCTGGACACCTTCCCAAACACACAAACTCACAAACTGTGTATAACAGACAAATGAGAGCAAGTTTCTGTTAAAGAAAGGACTAAATACAATTGTCTATTGTGGGCCCCAGTTGGGGAACAGCCTGTGCACGCCAATCGTACACACAGACTCCTCCCACTGGGTCATAAAAGGCCTCTACTTTTCATTTACTACCAGCACCGCCATCTGCTGGTCCAAAGAGGAATTAGCACATCAGACTCCACTACATCTTACTGTGTCCACAACAGAGCACACTCTCAATTACACTGTTTGGAAACGGATGGGGTTTGTTTTAAAGGAATTATGCTCTACCAGAATACTAATGAGGCTACTACGGAATGAAACACAGTAGGGGTCAGTTAGCATAAGACAAAGTTAGCTGTTAGTCTTTCGCTTTCATTCATCATTGGCACTAAAATGCTAAAAGAAAAATACCCGACACTTACGCTAACCATACACTAGAAGACTTTAAAAAGACATTTAATAGACTAAAGTCTGACACCCTCTCACATCTAAAGACAAGTCACAGACTTTTAGTCACAGGCTATGATTTTGCAAAGACTGGGAATCTTGCAGAGTCACTATTTACAAGACTGCAACTAGATTTTGAGATTATTTCCCATCATGTTCGCTGGTAGGCTAAATGTAAACACTGTAGCCCCGTTCGGCAGTGTTTTAGCTAGCTAGCTAGCTAGTTTTAGCATAGCATAACTATCATTCATTACAAGATAGGATAACGTGAAAATAGCTTTAAAACGTGCATGATTTAGAAACGGACTGTGTACTGCGCATTTCTGCGCATTAATGAACTCTTGGATGTGTTTACGTTTGTGACGTCTCGGGCCCATGACTCGGGCTCGCATTGGCCCCAGGGATTTCGAGGGCATCAGCAATTTCTGTCAACCTTTTTTCCTTTTCCACTCTGTCGTGGTAGAAATGGGAAGATACGTCAAAGAGGCACTCCTGTTCACTCCACAGCTCCACCAGCTTCTCCTCCTTTTGAACAGTCCAGGAGAACCGCGGTTTCCGAGCCCTCACCAGACTCTCCTCCATGTCAAATCTCCGCCAGACATTCCTGTACCTGGCTTGCGGCTTCCCGTTTGGAGCTGAAAAGAGCTCTCCTATTGGTTGTCGACAATGTTCACGTCACTATTTGCGTGAGCCAAGACCTACGACTTAGGATCATATTAAACACGGTTGATTTTATTGGAACGCCAGGACGAGAAACAGACTGACTTAAAACTGACGCGAGCGCGACGCAACTCTAGCAAGACTCTCATGATTTTGTTCCGACTTTGGAAATTTGTCTGCGACAGTAAAATCGCTTGAAAATCGTTTGGTGTAAGGTCAGCATTAGAGAAACACCAGTTACACCTACTCTATAATGCAATTATCTAATTAGCCAATCATGTGACAGCATTGCAGTGCACACAGTCATGCAGATATGGGCAGTAGCTTCAAGTAATGAATGCAATCTACAGCTCTTTAGCTCCACCCAGCTGTTTAGTCCCACCCATTCAGTCTACGCAGTTTAGTACCACACATTCAGTCTATAGCACTTTAACTCCACCTATATAGTCTACAGCACTATAGCTCCACCCATTCAGTTTATAGCACTTCAACCCTGCATGTTCAGTCTACAGCAGTTTATTTCTACTCATTTAGTCTCCAACACTTTAAGTCCACCCATTCAGTCTATAGCAGTTTAGCTCCACCTATTCAGCCTACAGCTGTTTAGCCCCACCAATACAGCCTACCGCACTTTAGCTCCACCCATTCTGTCTACAGCAGTTTAGCTTCACCCATTCAGTCTACAGCTCTTTAGCTCCACACATTCAGCGTACAGCAGTTTAGCTCCAACCATGTAATCTACAGCTCTTTAGCTCCACCCAGCTTTAGTTCCACCCATTCAGTCTACGCAGTTTAGTCCCACCCATTCAGTCTATAGCACTTTAACTCCACCTATTCACCCTACAGCTGTTTAGCCCCACCAATTCAGCCTACCGCACTTTAGCTCCACCCATTCAGCCTACAGCACTTTAGCTCCACCCATTCAATCTACAGCAGTTTAGCCCCACCCACTCAGTTAAAAGTTCCAAATGTGTTTGATGTCTCAAAAATTATACAAGATATATGGGCTGCTATTGTCTTTAGCTAATCTTTATGTACTTTAGTCCATGTTTATAGACAGCCGTGTGTCATACAGAGTCAGAAACCACATAATCAAGACCGTCAGAGATCACTGAACATTACACTCATGATTTGAGGTGAGTTTGTGATGATTTACACAGGCAGTCCGTACTGTGCTAACTGCTCATTAGCATCATTAGCTCCAAAGCAAAAGTAGCAAGACTGACTACATGAACTTTCCCTTTAACAGTGATGTGAGTGTACAGAGCTGCAGGTCATCCAGTCAGAGAGAGGCGGTTCAGACCAGTCCGCGCACACAAACAACCTCATACCGCACATACAGGCTTACATAAGCCCCCCTTAACAGGCCTGAACTCCGCGCAGTACTGCGTAAGACTCTCTAAAAATAATAGATTAATTTACTGCAGAGAAACTGAACTCTCTCCAAAGAGAAAAGCACTTTCACTGGAGAACAGCATTCAAATCTGCTGGTTAACTGTCTTCTTGGGCATCACATTCATTTTCCTTCTCTGTTTCAAATGGAGTATAACTCTACAAGACTGTTACTGATTTCTAGCCAGGATCCCCCAGCACACTGGGCTCCACTACCTCACAGGACTGTTTGCACCGCACTTTGCACTTTATACTTGAACATCCCAGCTGTGTATTTATTTATCTATACTGAACATCTGTACTAAGCAATTTAGCTGTTACCTGAACATTAAGCTGCTATTCTCCTACCTGCACTGTACACTTTATATATCTACTGTTTACAAGTACATACGTAACTGATACTGCTCTTACACTTTGCACATGTCCTGTACACGTACTGTACTGTTTGCACACATTGTTTTTGTCTATTTGTCTTTGCACTACACTCATATATATATATACATACACACACATATATTCTTGTAACAGCACTGGAGAAGGAATCTGACTGTGTTTCATTATACTGTACAACCCTGTATTGGTATAATGACAATAAAGTTGAATTGAACTGAATCAGCCTGTCAGTACTTTCAACTTTCAACAAGCTCCACTAGTCTGAAAACACAGGAAGAAAAAAATACAGAATAATAAAATTATGGCAAAAATAATCTAAAAATAAAGTTAATTTTGACCAACGCAAACTTACAGAGGCAGGATTTCACATGAGGAATGAGACACTGCTTTTACACAGACAAAAATAAATAATAAATAATAATATTACTTATAACTTTATTAAGAACTTTATTAATAAAGTAATGATTTTGATCATTTTAATAAAACCGCCTACAGCAGTTTAGCCCCACCAATTTAAGATAAGCAGTTTAGTCCCACCCATTCAGTATACAGCAGGTAAGCGCCACCCATTCACCCTATAGCTGTGTAGCTCCTATAGCACTTAAGCTCCAACCATACAGTCTACAGTACTATATCTCCACCCATTCAGTCTACAAGACTTTAGCTCCATCCATACACTCTACAGTACTATAGCTCCACCCATTCAGTCTACAAGACTTTAGCTCCATCCATACAC
>CM067488.1:20961783-20994193 GCA_034552555.1 Semaprochilodus insignis
TGTGACTCAGTCTTATTATCCAGCGTCCACACAAACACCAGGACGAGCGGCCCCCTGTGAACAAACACGCATACAGCTATGAGATTATGATGAGTCACACCAGCACATCTGCATCAGAGTTTCAATCCTCCTCAGCACCGTTACAAAATATCAAAATATCATATTTCAGATTTTAGAGCAGCTAACCGACAAAATACAACACTTTCAGGTATAGTTCTAATGGGCTCAGCGTGTGAGCCAAAGGTGGCCCGCATATTTACAACATGCATTTGGGCCACCGGTCCCAAAACAGAGCTGGTCCACTTCTGGCACAGATACAGCAACGCTGCCTACTTTAGGCTGTTGCGTTGCTCTAATCTGGTAGTATGTGGACCACATCTTGCACCTGGGAGCGGTCCACCCAAGTGACGTCAATCCATGTGACAAGAGGGTCTAGATGAAAATGGGGAACGTGAGAGGAACATGAACGTGAATAATTTTGCTACCTGGGATATTAAAGTGAGAGTTCTTTTGATATGAAACTATCATAAAGACAATATTAACACTTAGAAATGTTGACCTGCTCGCTGTCCTACAAAGATGAACAACTAGGTAATGTCCAGTCTGAAATTCTTTCATAAGTGCAACCAACAATAGTAATAATAATAATAATAATAATAATAATAATAAATCTTTATGTATTTATTTAAATATTTTTCAACAAAGGGATTCAACATTAAATGTCTTTGTTGGCAAAAGTACTTGAACCTCTAGATTTATCAGTTTGGTCTAGGGGATAACGAGGGTCAGGAAGATTGGATGACAATCACGAGTGAGCGTGGCTGAACAAACATCAGCATCACCATAAATGTCTGGTCTTTACCGTACGTGTTTGTTGGTGCATGCCGCGTCACAATCAGATAAGATTTCCGAGGCGCATAAGAGTTGCCAATGCGCATGGGGCTGGAAGAAGTTTCAAAGGCATTTCTGAAGAGTGTGGACTTCACCAACCCACTGTCAGGCCAACAAAAGAATATCAGCCCAACTGTGAAACGTGGCGGAGGCAGTATCATGGTTTGGGGCTGTTTTGCTGCTATTGAACCAGGAGAGCTTGCCATTGTTTGACTGAGCTATGAACTGTGGACGGTATCCAGGAATCCTACAGGAGAATGTTAAGGCATCCATTTGTGGACTGAACCTCAGCAGAAGGCGGGTCCTGCACAAAGACAATGACCCTAAAAACCCGAGTTAGTCTGCAAACACCGAGATAAGAAGAAGCAGCGTTGCATTTGGGAATGACTGAGAACAGAGTCCAATAGAACTGTTGTAGCGTAAGACACGGTATTCATGCAGGAAAGCCCACCAGCTGAGTTGGAGCAGTTCTGTGAGGAGGAGTGGGCCAAGAACTTATCCGTTTCTTGAACTATGGGTTTAAATGTGCAGCAGTTCCAGTTCATTTGAATGGATCTGAATAGCATCGCTACTGGAATGAATACGGGTGCTTATTTTTTTCCAGTTTGCAGTGGCATTTCCTCACTCTGCAGATTCCTGCCAAGCTCCAAAATTTGGAGAAGAACGGAGTAGAAGGAGGTAGAGAGGGATAAGGAGGAGGGGAGGAAGAGGAAAGATGATTCTTTGACCCAAACGCAGTCCGCTTTGATCCAGCACAGATTCGCTCTCATCTGGTTTCAATACATCCCCCCAACCCCACCCTCACCCTGCTATCTCCCTCCACATCTCTCGCTTTTTTGTGGTTATTGATGTAGTAGAAGGTGAGTGCAGCTCCAGATGTGTTTGGAGGATCCTCTGATGAAAGCTCAGAAGGTCTGAGAGTGCAGGAGCTGTTTCAGAAGCGCTGCCCCAAGACACGTACAAGCCCGCATCGCACAGCTCTTCGTAAACATCCAAAAATACAGATTTACGGAAAAACAGCAAATACACAAAACTCAATCACACCAGGCGGAGGAGGGAAAAAGCAAACGTGGACATAGTGTTTCATAGCAAAGACCTTTCTCAAAATATTTACATGCTCTGGCAAAATAATAAATAGTCGTGTTGTAATAATGAGTGTGCAAAAATAACGACTTTTCTAAAACAAAACTCAACCCGTTAAATAGTTTAAGAAACTATATGGAGACACTTTTGCAATTCTGCAATAAAGACGCAATCAATTTCAACATTTCAGGAAAGTAAGTAATTATTTTCAGGTATGCCAATATGGGGGAAAAAAATATTATTTGAAAATATTAAGTCAATATTCTGAAATATTAAGTGTATATTTGAGGAAACAAGTCATTATTTTCAAGGCGATATTAGTATGAGATATTAAGTCAGTATTAAGAATAAATTCATCACTTTAAAATAGATTCAACATTAAAAAGTAGGTTATTGTTTTGAGATTGTATGTAAATGCAGAAAGATTAGTTTGAGATATTCAGGCAAAATTTCAGGAAAATAAATCATTAAAATTTAAGTCAATGTTAAAAAAAAAATTATTAATTACACTAGTAAGTCAACAAAATGAAACTGTAAGGGAATATTATGGAAAATATTGATGTTTAATATTCTGAGAACATAAGTCAACATTTTAAGATGTCAATATTTCAAGAATTAATTATTTTGAAATATTCAGTCAACATTTAAACACTAGGTTATTATTTTGAGACATTACGTAAATGTAAAAAATAAATACTTTTAATATTAATCAATATTTCAGCAAAATAAATCATTATTCAGAAATATAGTTAATGTGGGAAAAAACTACCATTTCAAGATATGCAGTCAATATTCTGAAATATGAAGTGAATATTTTGAGAAATTAAGTAATTTTTTTTTCAAAAAGTAATTATTTGGAGATATTCAGTCTGTATTTCAAGAATTAAGTGATTACATGCAAATATTCAGTCAACATTCAAAAAGTAGTATTAAGTTACAATGTAAATGTAAAAATGACTTATTTACATATTTATTGATAATTAGTCAATATTTTAGGAAAATAATTATTCTGAAATATTAATTCATAAAAAAACATTAAATGAGTATTTTGAGGTAATAAGTCTTTATTTTGAGATATTAAGTTGAAAATGTTGTCATTATTGTGTGTTTAGTGATGATTTGTGTTTAACAGTATTTGACGTGATTAATTTAAGGCATGTCTGTCAGAAACAGACAGAGACTAAAATATTATTGCTGGAAGTGAAGAGCATCAAACGCTGACCAAAACAAGAAACCTGAACACTGTTTAAAGCTCCCACAGCTTTACACCCACATCCTCGGAAAGTTCTGAATTTGTTCAGGTACTTTTCTCGGGTGCGTTTATTATTTTATTTGCTGTTATGAAATTGTGCGCTGCGTAAAACTCTCAACACCGTACAGGAACATTCGGTTCCATGTTTCTTAAACTGTCATTAAAGCTGCAAGCCAGTTGAACTGTGAACTCTGAACAGCCAGCTTTAAGAAACCTAGAATTCAGCAAGCTCAGAAATATCCCACATTCCTGTCCGGTAGCGTAAACACACTCCGATTAACATTCTGTACTCTAATCTCCACGTTACGGTTCCATTTCAGCTCCAAAGTGCTGCTCAGTGCCAAAATCAATACTGCATCACCGTCCACGTACGGCAGAGACCGAGTGCACCTTGCTGAAGACTGAGATGTTTACAGTCAGCCTCCACCCCAAAATCTGGTTTCAATAACTCCCACTTTCCAGGAAGAAAGAATAAGCGTGTATCTCATCGCTCTCATCGCCACGGCCTCTAGTCCTCGTCCGGCTGCTGCTTTCCTGCTTCCACATAGTTCACTTCAAAGGGAGCCTAAGTAGGGGGTTAGGAAAGTGTCAGATCTTATAACTCTACACAACATTCCCAGCAGGACGGCACACAAAGTCCAGACCATCTTTAGTACCTTAAACTCCCCCCCGCTTAACCTCCTGCACCTGCAGTTTGCCTTTCTGAGGAACTGCGTGACTCATTCCAGAAAACCTCCACTACCACATTTCTCCACCGTGGAGACGTTTATGTGCATGTGGTCTGAAGTGAAGCAGCTGAGGGCTGTTCCAGTAATGCCAGCATCCCTCCGACTCCCTACCATGGTATTTCATCCGAAGCGCTGTTTTCTTTCCTTCCAACTTTACTCCCACCGGTCAAGTATATTTCAGCATCTTGTCAGCTAAATGCTTTGCTCCCAGTCTTCTCCTCGAAACTCACCCCTTCCTTATCTCCGCCGCCATTTCCTACCTGATGAACCCGTGTTGTCTCTGGCATCGTTCCATATGATCTAAAAACTCCACCCCAGCCCAGTTCTTAAAAAAGCCTGGTACAGGTCCAGCTGAGTTAACCCATACATGTGGGGAGTAGTTACTGTTGTTTCACTATGCTGCTGTTCTTACATAATAGTAGGGGTGGAGGTGGAGTGACACCAGGCCTTCTGGCTGTGTGATGTGTGACAATTCATCTTGGTGCTGACCACGGTGCCTCCACACACGGATTCGTTGGTCGTCTCCACCAAGACAAATGCGGGACTCGTCACTGAAGATGACCCGCTGCCATTCTGAGTCACTCCATGACAGTCTGGCACGACACCATTGCAGTCTTTGGTGACGTTGACGTGGTGTTAAGGACAGTCATCGTAACGGTCTGTGTGCATGNGAGACAGGGTCAGTCAGGTACAGCGATAAGACCCGTCCCTGCTTACATCACACGCATGGCCGAGCGTGAAAGCGGAATCATTCTCATGTCTCACGATGTCAAACCTACCCACCAAGTTTCATTCCTGTCGGTTGATTCCTTCTGGGTGCAGCTGTTTGTGCCACTAGTTTTTTGTTGATGAGTGTAACTAATCTAATAATATTATAAATACATACTTAATTATATTAATATAATAATAGTAATATTGTATGCTTTTACAACTATGTATACATTTTATTTATGAACATTTTTTCTGTTTTTTGACACCAAAATGAGACAAAGAAATGTATCTTGTGGTCTGGATTGACCATTTATAATGATGTTAACTGAATCAGCAAGTACTCATTTAAAACATCACACATTCTTACTGAATAAGACGCTATAGGCCAAACATAAAACTCCCTTTCTCAGGAAGAGAGTTGCCAGCCTTCCAGTTGCAGTTCCACCCCATTTCCAAATAATCTCACAAACTCCAAACAAAATCCAATCTGTGTTTTGTTCATTCCACAGCACTGAGAACGTTTTCATCAAGTTTGTTTATGGCCCTCTCCTTGATCTTCAAGGTCAGAAATAGATATGGTTTGCCAACATACATCCCTCAGTCTCCTCACACCTACTGGTACAACTCTGGCCTTGTTTATGCTGTTAGTTTGGGACACAAAGCAAAATACATATGATCACGTCCAGTATCACACATGTGGATATTTGAGAATAACAAAATTAAAAAAATAATACACAAACAAGTAAACTATAAATCCACCAAGCAAAAAGCTGGCACACAGCCAGAGTTTCATTACTCTCGATATGTTTTATATATGTATATAAGCTGACCTGTGACTGAAACTTACGTAATAGCATGTAATAACTTCATGAGCGCAAATAACAGCTGGACAAGTTGGTGGATGTGGAAAATATCAATGTTTAGCCATTCTATCCACCTATCCATCCATCTATATATATTTATTTATTAAAATAATTAATATATATATAGAGACACACACTGTGTATACATACACACACACACACACCACAAACAAAATATACCATATGTGTCAATATGATTAATCAGTTTGTGGATGTAGGCAATATCAATGTTCAGCCACTCTATACATATGACATATCAATGATCAGGCATTTATATGTGTGTATATGTATGTATATATGTGTGTATGTATATATACACACAGTATACACACTATTATTGCAGTTTATTAAATAGTATTTATTATTTTTACTAAAACTATGTATTGCAGTTGAAAAGCTCATCTGGTTCAAACAACACCACAGACTCATGTTAAATTAATTGTGTCTCCTGTTAATGTGCCAGACATTGGCAACTGTTGTAAGTGTGTTACAGTTAAGCCCAAAGGAATATTAATCTCGCTCAAATATGTTCAAAACTATCCAGCAAAAAACCACGTGTGTTTCTTCACATCCACCAAAATGGGTAACAGGTTATCTTGTGCCTGGCAGAAACATGAAGGCAAAGAAAACAAAGAGCCAGTCACGGGTAAGCAGAAACAAAAGAAAGGGACGGTCAAGGTCAGGACTCGCTGATACTTCTCAACGAAGAACGCCACACAGTGCGAAACTGGATCACCACCACCGCAACTACTTCTGATAAGATAAAATGTGGAGTCAGTATTTGTAACTTTCTGTTCTAAATATAAACAAGATGAACAACTGCTTCATCATCATCCACAGCGCACCATCTGAGGCTTCATCTCATTCGGTGCTACCAAGCAGTGCAGAAGCAAGCGTCATTGTATTCACTGTCCATAACCACCAGTGAACCTGCACGTGTCCTCCGAGTTATATATGTGGTGTTGGATGATTAAAATAGTCGAACATCTGAAAGAATCTGTTTTCTTTGGGGACTGTTTTGCCGTCACCACGTCCCACATGTATCCCTCCACAGTTGGGACTGTGACTTTTTGTGAGGGAGCAAAATGGGGGAGGGGGGAGTGGGCGTGGCCTTTGGCTTCATTCTTAAAAGAACATTTAACGTTTGCATAAGGTGCACCCTCAGAGAGAGAGAGAGAGAGTTGAGAGAAACAGAAAGGGAAAGAGTGAAATGAGTGGGAGAGAGAAAGAGAAAAAGAGAAGTGAGTGGAGTGGGGGTGAGTGAGTGAGTGAGTGTGTGTGTGTGTGTGTGTGAGAGAGAGATAGCAAGAAAGAAAGAGGTTAAAGAGAGTGAGAGAAACTGAAACAGAAACACGTGAGAGAGACAGAGATAGGTATGTGACAGATAGCAATAAAGGAAAAGAGACAGCAAGAGAGAGAGCAAGAAAGGAAGAGAGGGGGAGAGAGAGAGAGAAACAGAGAAACATACTGAGAAAGAGACAGAGGTGAGAGAGAGAGAAAAGAGTGGAGTGGGGAGGGAGTGTGTGTGTGAGAGAGAGATAGAAAGAAACAGGTGTGAGAGAGATAGCAAGAAAAAAACAAGTGGGAGAGAGAGGGAGACAGCAAGAGAGAGAGAGAGAGGGAGAGAGAGAATAAAATAATAATAATAATAATAATAATAATAATAATAATAATAATAATAATAATAATAATGTGTTTTATAAGGCTGGCTGATCATGCTGTACCAGACATGCCAAATAAATTAGCAATATCCTAATAAGCCTCTACTTAGTATATTATTACCAGAGTGGGTAACTGGGGGAGTCGAGGGATTTCCCAGTGGGCCGGTCGTGTTTCAGGCCGACTACTGTGAGCTAATGAATAAACTCACACATAAACGCTCAAGAACTCTTAGACAAACAGGAACGTTACATCCAAGTGCTTGTACACGTAGGTATTTAAGGGTTCTGCCGGTTTCCTTCATTTCAGGACCAGCCGCCATCCTGCAAGGAGACGCAGGCGTGCGTGCACACAGAGGAATGTGCAGGATATGAGTTTAATCCTCCAATAAGTTCCATTTTATTACACAGAGCATTTTCATATAGCCACACGTCGTGATCGTCATGCCTCGCTCTTCTTAAGCATAATGGCTTCAAACGAGACAGAGGTTGACGGGACAGATCCCACAGATGTACGGAACACCAGGACTTAGAGCGACGCTTTAGCCAAGAATTCAGCTGGATTCAGGTTTTCCACCATTTCACCATCATCATCACCATGGCAACCCCACGTTCCTGTTATCACCACTGTAGGGAAATCAGAGTTTCTATAATCTACCATCCACCCCAAACCACTTAGAAAGACTCTGTTTTGGTGGAACTCCCCTTCAAGTAATCTCTAATATGTCAGTATTAATGTCCAAATTGTAGCTTTCAGTAACTCGTAAATTTAATGTACACATTTATGCATATATACATACATGCGTTACCTTCTTGTCAGATTTCTGAATATATAACACACACATATTACAACATAACCTGGTGAAGCAGCTTTCTACTGCTACACTGACATGCCAAAAGTCATGGGACAGGAACTAGTATCATGTAGGACCCCCTGTACCACCACTGATGTTGAGCCATGCCATTTGGATAGCCACCCACAGCTACATGGTATCTGTAGGTTTAGGAATTCAGGTGGGAATGATGCGCTCCACTACATCCCATAAATGCTCAATTGGGCTCATGTGAGGTTAACATGCAGGTGGAACTCTCTAGGATGCTACTCAAGCCAGTTCTGGACAACTTGGGCCCGATGGGAGTCCCATCATTGTCTGGTACATGAAGTCCATTAAGCGCTGCAAAACATAGTGGGAACCGGTCAATGATGTCTTTAAATAGACCAGTGGGCCCAACCCATGCCATAAGAACACATCACACCAGTATGGAACCACGAGCAGCCTACACAGCGCCTTGTTGACAACTGGGGTGCACGGCTTCATGGGGTCTGTACCATACAAAAACTCTATCAGCCCGAAACAACTGGTACCGTGACTCATCAGACCATGCCACATGTTGCTAGGGCTCTAGGGTCCAGTTAGTAAAATGAGCAGTATTGGGTCAACCCCCAAAACCAGTTCCGATATAAGGTATTATTTTAGGCTACAATAAAAAGACTAGACCGCTGTGTTTTATGGGTCTTTTTTTGGCAGTGACTACATACACAAGTAGTTGCACATATCTCATTTTTGTTTGGAATTTCATATTTACCGGCAGAACACTGAAGAGCAAACTGATTTGGAGAAACTAGATGGTACAAGTAAATATGCTGTGCTGTTTCGGTTGTTGGGAAAGTGAATCAACTATGAAACATCTGTGTAGCTTCACTGTGTGCTCCACTGTTTCTGCCCCGTAGTCGATTTTGGCGGTTTGAAAGCTGAGGTCAGTCCTGAAGGCTGGTGCGCATTAGCTCAGTCTGCTGTACGGGAGCAAAGATGACTCATATCTGGCTAAAGAAAACATGGCGCAGGAACAGGAACCGCATGTCTGGAGTGGCTGCGGGGTTTCGGTTTGATTCGTTCAGGGGCTGTTCTCATTTCCTGAAAAACAAAAAGAGCCTCCTCATCTCAGGCCCAGCACCGCACTCCAAGACCCAAGGGTCAAGGGTCGTCCTCCAGCAGCTCAGCACTAGACAGGTGGTCTGGAGAATGAGGTCAAGGTCAGTGTGGCTCCACCCACATCTGCACATCTCCACCCGCACAGAAGGAAGCTTTTCAAGCAGAAGAGAAAACAGTTACCGAAACAGTCACACAGCATCGCACTGTCGCTTCACAAACCGGCTGCTTTCAAGCTGAAACCTACGAGCTGAAAGAGACTAGGATGGGACGTGAGAAGAGGTCACAGACCCAAGTAGACACCGCTGTGTGTAGCTTTCTTACAAACTATAATTTGGGCTCTTTTGGTGCTGCATGGGGCGATGCAAGGCAACCAGTGCCCTTAAGTGCAGCCTCTGAAGAAGCCTGCATCAGCTAGCGCTTTTCCACCAACGTGGAACAGGTTCTGTTCCAGTTCGCATACCATTTGGCGCATTTCCACCAAAAAATAAATTGGTTTGGAACTGAAAAGTTTGTTCTCAGTTAGAAGCAAAGTAAAGTATAGAACATAGAGTATATAATAGCATATCATAGATGACATCCATGGGCGTCGCAACAATGGCGACATCCAGTGGTCTGCTGAAGAAGCTCTTCTACCTCTTATCACCAGTAGCTGATCTGTGCTGCTTTCTGGATATAAGCAAACATCTGGAATAACAGCACAAACCCTCGCAGGTAATCTATATACTCCGCCATCTTGGGGTACTACTCTTTACTTCTGCTGTGTAACTCTCTCCATTGACGTTGCTGGTGTATCCTTGGTTCCAATAAAGACTGGTCCAAACGCAGACTGGTTTCCTGAATAGCACCAAGATTCTACGAAGCCAGAAAGGAATCTGTTCAAGAACCAGGGTTCTTTTGGTCAAAAAAGGGCCAGAGTGGCCTTTTTGCCAAGATTCCTTGAGATCCAAGCAAAGATTCCAACTAAAGACCAACCAGGTCTGGAAGGTTTTGTGTACAGCTGCCTGACCGACATAGCAAAGAAAAGTACAGAATTAATGACTGTGTCGTGGTGTTTTCCGCCACACTAATAAACCCTTAAAGAACCGAAACCACACCGGTCTGCCTTAGGAATTAAGAAACACTCTAATTCTGCAGAACGTAACGCCAGGGGGAAGGCTTCAGAACTGCCCCGAACAGGTGACATTGTGATCCAATCATCCTGATAACGTAATCATGCCGTGCTGGCTCACTCCCACATTTACATACAATGACCATTCACTATTCCCCAGATCCACATGACCCTCAATCCCAACTCGTGTGGTGTAGAGGTCATAACAGTAACATGAGTTAAAACTTGATATGAAATGACACACACACACACACACACATTGCTCCAACATTTCAACAGGAATAAAAGGGGGCAAAAGTTTGTGGACCCCACCTTTATACAAGGACACAGGTACGCTAGCAACACCCACAAAGCCAAGCATTGTGTTTACCTAGTAACCACCTGGAATATCACAACAACCACGGAGCAACAGGGTGTAACCAACTAGCTGATTTTATATCAACATTAATCGTAATTTAAAATACTGCAATTTTCAAATCACAAGAGCAGCAATTTAAGATCCCAGCATGCACTATCAACATAAGATATAAATGTTCTCTTAAGTTTTAGGTGGGGAGATTTAGGGCTGAAAGATGAACTTAAACTGCTATTTCAAAGAACCAATTTTCAATTCACAAGAGCAGCAATTTTTAGAACAGCCTACGATATCAACTACGATGCTGTAACAAATCTGAAGAATCTGAAGAAAAAGTGGATACACTCGGTTTCATGGTCTAAAACAGGCCAAGACCTCAATTTATAGGAAATGACAGCAATTTATATCAAATTGGTCAGAAAAATCATTCAGACCTGCTAGCAGCCATCTAGTCTGACACAGCAATCTGCATGTGTATGGAAGCGTACGGTCATACGTGTCTACCAGCAGTGGCTAAAATCCCAGTCTACAGGAAACTCTCCTCGGAACTGTGCCAGGGAAGGCATCCACCAAATCCGTCCAACTGCGCAATACTTTGATGCAAGAGTGTCTGAACATTGACGTGATCTACTTCCAGAAACTGCTGTTCACAGCTGTTATTGGTGCTTGTTGAGGTATTACACACTAACAGGTACGTTTCAGTGACAATTTTTTGTGAGCTTACACGCTGCCATATGTGATTTTGCACTGATCCAGCGTGAATCAGAGTTTGGATCCCAAGTTGAGCTGAGCGAACAGCAGTCTCCGCCACAGACACTCCGCCCTGTCCTACACTCGATGTTCCTAAGGGACTGTTTATGTCATGACTCCATTTCCAAGACTGCCTCTTTCTACACGTCATGCCAAATCGCAGCAGGTGACTGGCTGTTTTGTGTGTCGGTCAAATTTCCTTTTCCTGCAGTAGTAGGCGGCTCTTGGCCACACTAAGTGTAGTAGGTGGTTCTGGGCTTATTGAGTGGAGAAAGGTACCAGACTGTCCCTACAGTGTCTGGCAACGGGAGACCAGCAACACCCCAGCAAACATGTAAAACAACCATATGGAACTGCTGAGCATCAGCCTTGCAAGAACATGGGAAACCGTAACAGCCATTTAACACCGCACTAGCAAGCACCTCGGAACTCAAAGCAAATGAGTACGAGAAGTTCAATATCAACCGGGTGCTGCACATGCATAGCCTTAAGAAGCCGAGGGTTAACGTGTGTGAACAGTATACGAGGCTAACGGCCCCTTTATAAAGCTTTATATCAAGAGTGCGCATTACACTTTTGAACTTCACCATGGTAACCACCAGCTTTCAGGGCATTCAAAGAAACCGATACTCCTGTTGGAGATAATCAGACCTGGGAGAAGAAATGAGATCTGTTCAGTTCAACACCGAGCCGATGACAGATGCGTTTTTCTATGTTTTCATGACTCATATCTGTAGGAGCCTGAGTGGAGGACCATCCAAACATGACTCAGAACAGCCCGCTGAAAAGAAGATTGAGTTTCAGACTGGCATGAACTGGAACTGACCAGCTACGGAATGTGTCCACTGCACAAAGCAGAACTGCCTGCAACTGGAAGCTACCAGCACTAGTAAATCACAGATGATTATGGCGATTAACCGAATCAATTAGAGTGACGACTACTGAATATATTAGTAATCGAGTCAACTGTGGATCAATTTTGAGGGTCAGAATAATGTCAGTATGTAAAATAACCCACATATACTAGTGCGCGCACACATGGGGACAGTGAGAACACTTGCCCGGAGCAGTGGGCGGCCCTATCCACGGCGCCAGGGGAGCCGTTGGGGGTTAGGGGTCTTGCTCAAGGGCACTTCAGTCGTTACTGTCAGGTCAGGGAACCGAACCAGCAACCCTTCAGTCACAAGACTGGTCCCCTAACCCCGAGCCCAAGACTGCTGTCTTCAGTGACGAGTCCCGCTTTTGTCTTGGTGGAGACGACCAACGAATCCATGTGTAGAGGTATCGTGGTCAGCGCCAAGATGAACGGTTTGTTGTCACGTGCCACATATCCAGTAGGCCTGGAGTCACTCCACCTCCACCCCTACCACAAACTCTGCAGGAACCGTGTGAGAGTATTTAAGCTGCATGGGACGGATTATCACAGGACACCATTAGGAACCTCTACAACTCCATGCTGAGACGTCTGGCATGTTGGGTTAGCAGACATGGTGGCCAGATGCCATACTGAGGGACACTATTATGATTCTGATAACTGAACAACTCGCTTTGCGGCAACTATGAGTGGAGATTTAGTATTTAATGCTCACTGGCGGGTTATAAGTTTCCATTACTTGTTAGGCACACATAGCTCCAGCGCTAAAACTACAGACCTGTCCATCCTGTATGGTTATGGATAATAGAAGTGAAGAGAAGTAAAACGGCCAGATTTGATTCTTTACAGCACTGTTATTTTAAGTCTGAAGGTTTTCCTGAGTATGATTAGCCCAAGAGGGAA
This sequence comes from Semaprochilodus insignis, assembly GCA_034552555.1. Lineage (NCBI taxonomy): Eukaryota > Metazoa > Chordata > Actinopteri > Characiformes > Prochilodontidae > Semaprochilodus > Semaprochilodus insignis. The sequence continues at coordinate 20,974,894 of CM067488.1, forward strand.
ATGAGGCGAAACAGGGAACCCCTATTCTAAACACAACATAAAGACCCCTGTAGAAACAAACCTACAGGGAGCATGTTAAAGCATTCCTCATACACTTCAAACACTGAGCGATTAGAAACAGGTGGAGTCTGTGCTTAACACAGACTGTATAACACTGCCATCTAGTGGCTGCAGACCACGTGTGCTTTACTGAACGAAGCTGGTAATGTGTGTTGTGTAATCGGTGCTGATTAAGTGAATGCCACCATTACAAATTTCTCACCTCCTTTCAGTTTGAAACTATTAAAAGGGCCCATATGAAGGAAAAACACACTTTGTTTTTCGCTGTTTGTTTTTTTTTAAATTTGATGCAATATGTAAATACAGCCCATACAGTCCATATATGGAAATTAAGTGGTTTTGAGTTCGTTTTTGGTGTCACACTTCTAAAACAGCATTCCTGAGGACAACAGTCCAACTTAACATTCCAGCCCAGGCTGCTATTTCTATAAGGCTAAAAACAAGGCAGGCCCACCAGAACAGGTGCAGTAACAAAGACGGGCTCTTCAAGAGATAAAGAGAAGTTGGGAACTATTGGCTTATGTGTAAAACAATGCAAATAGGGGGAAAATTATGGTGAAAAATGTAGCATACATGCTCTTTCATGACATCACCCGGTTCTTATATCCTCAGGCTAGAGGCTGTTGAGGGCTGGATAGGAAACTCTAGGCCCTGTGATCAGAACCTGACCAATGATGACTGACACAAAGAGAGCTGATACACTTGGGAGGAACAGATGGACTAGTCTATAACTGTACACCTACATAGTAGAGCTATACAGTGGGTGTTTCTAATAAAGTGGCATTCTAGCAGAAGTACAGGAAGGGTGTTCCTAATAAAATGGCCAGTCAGTGGAATAACAAGGAACGTGTTTCTAATTAAATGGTCAGTGAGAAGTACAACGTAGGTGTCTCCAATAAAGTGGCCAGTTAGCAGAAGTACACGGAAGGTGTTAAAGTGGCACGAGTGGAAGTATAAAGTGACCGTTTCTAATAAAAGTGGCCAAACAGTGAAAGGACAAGGTAGGTGTTTCTAGTAAGGTGGCCAATTAGTGGAATGGAGAGGTAGGTGTTTCTAATACAGTGGCCCGAGAGTGGAAGTACAAAGTGGGTGTTTCTGATAAAGTGGCCGATCAGTGTAACACCTAAACCTGCTCGCCAAAGTACCATGTTTGGGTCATTTCTCAGAAAACCACTTTAAAACACACCCACACATATAGTCATCGCACAGATACAGAGTTTAGTGGACTTATATGGAGCTGTATATGGAACAGCCAAAGCCAAATTATTAAATTTACAGTTTCAGCTTTGTGCCTACCTCATTTCCCATTATTGTGCCCATAGAGGATAGACTGTATTACTTGTTTTTACTTCAATGTTTTGCTTATAAACTGTAAAGATGCAAAATATTGTTTTCCAGTGTTGCGGCACTGAGCTCAAACTGCAAAACACCATACTGTAAATATATAGACATATCTGTTTGTGCCCCTCCTTGTTTTAGCCGATCATCCAAGTGTAACTAAATTAACACACCCTCTACAAAGAACACACTTCTGCGCATTCCAACACATGACTTCTGTCTACTGAATTCTGAATTTACAATCCAGCAGCTGTGCATTAAAACATGCATATGACACCAAAAATCTTTAACTATAGAATCAAATTATTCAATCAGGCATGACTATTTGTATACCCAAAAAAGGGAAGGTTTAAGGTCATTTTAATATTTGCAAGTCTGGTGCCAGTAATCATGTTTGTGAAAATTACCGGCTTATGAGTTTAATTACAAATACTAATTAAAATCATTATTTAAAAAGAGAAGGATTTAACAAGTCAACGTTTCAGCCGCTACTTTAATACAGCTCCAAGGTTCTCCTCCATACACGCTAATCATGATGTTTAACCAAAACAAAAAAAACCCAAAAAACAAAAACAAACAAACAATGCAATCCTCTGAGAGCTGGGTAACCAGGAATGGGCTTATAAACTATAACGATGTTTACTGAACGCTGCTAATGTATATTTATAAAGGCTGCGACTGAAGAACACTGGACTGAACACAGCAATCAGTCAAAAAGCAGAGGAATACTTGCTTTTCCCCAAAAATGGAACATCATAAAACATACATATCTAATAAGAAACTGCAGACGACTCAGTCGTGCTCTAGAGTTCTGATTAGGCTGAATGGGATTTTTACCAGTGTCCTATCCAACATAGTAACAGGTGTTATTAACAAATGTATATATGGGCGGAATACGGACAAGTCAGGTAGAAAGTGTACTTAGCATCTCGACACTGGAAAATGAACAAGTGTACTTTATCTGTGTTGCAAAATTAAGATTTCTGGAAATAAATGAGGAGGAAACAAAGAAACACTAGCTCTCAGTGGCATGTATAAATATACCGAGATTTCTTTGAAGAAAGAATTCTTTACTAGATTTAACTGCATTCTTGTAATTTGCAAGTTTGTTTTATGTGTCACCGACAAAATACAAACAAGGAAAACATGACATGTAGCTACATTTGCAGGATAACTCTGAAAACCGGGAGGTTCCAACTATTTAAAGGGGAATTCAACCAAATTCTGGAAACGTCTGCATAATTAAGTGGTTAAAATGTAAACGGTCATTCGGGGGGGGTTGGTGTGAAATGCTCTGTACTAGAGAAATCGGCCACATCAGAATTGTTCACAGTGGTGGGAACAGGAACCAGACGTCCACCTCCAAAAGGTCCCTCGCAGAAAGTTATTGCATGAAATGGTTACGACTACACTTCCTGATGATTCAGGCGTAGCTTTAAGAGGTTTCCACTATTTTACCATCAACACTACATACAAAAAGCCAAACCACTCTGAACTACTCCGTTTACATCTTAACCACTGAACCATGCAGAAATGTAAATTGGGGTGGAATTCCCCTTTAAAAATCTGCAACTTTACAGCACAAAGTAAACAAGTGATAAGTCTCTGTATGTGTATTGGAATAATGTTCAACACTTAAACAAAACTGAAGACTTTTTGTTCACAAATAACACTTTCATTCAGGCAAACATGAAGGAAAACAAGAAACAGTCAGAAAATAAAGACACTTGAAGTGCTGAGGAGAAAAGTTAAGTACTGTTTGGTAAATTCGGACCAAATCTGTAGCTTTAATTGTGAATTAGATCCAGCAAGGCCATTAATCCAGAGCAAAATCAGCCTAAAAGCTCATGCACCATTTCATTTCATTTGACATGCCTTTCCACCAATGCTGTAGCATTCAGGTCACTGAAGTATGGCTTAGGGAAGACTACTAGTGTAGTGGTCATCAGCGGACCGTCCGCAGCTAAATGCTAACTCAAACAGCTTCGTCGCTGCAAATCCAAACAGGAAGGAACCTACAGAAAAGAACAGTCAATTCAGCGATGGGAAACGTAGCGCAGGAGTCTGCAGAACAGGCTGTTGTAATGCTTTTTCAGCCCGACCTGGCGTGAAACGAATCGACTGCCACGCGTCAGCTATGAGCTAATAGTGTGCGTCAACCTCCGAACACGATGAAAGATAAATGCTACTAAAAGGGGGGAATGGAAATAACCTCAGGAACTTTACTTTAAATGCTATTTAAAGGGCCCATATCATCACAGAAAAATCAAATGACTTGAAAGAAACGACAGTAGTATGTAAACACGGTAAGCTCCACACTATACCATTCACTTTCTCAGCCCATGTCTGGAAACCAAGCTGCAAAAAACAACCCGTTTTGAATTCGATATCTTTACATATACCCGCCTATTCAGCCTACAGCAGTTTTAGCCCTGCCCGTTCACCCTGAAGTCATAAGGAGCAGGAGTGCTTTAGCCTGGACTGCATTTATTGATCGAGGGCAGCCAATTAGAAACAAGAGCTTGCTTACATATATAGTCAGTCTTAAAGGCACATTAACAAAAACAGCTTGTTTATTTTCTGAGAAGATCTGAGAGGTCACACGAAAATCAAAGATGACTTTTTTTTGGTACATAAATCCAGAGAAATGTTATAAGCGGATATTAAAAAAAAAAAAAAAAATTAACGCAAAGAACATGTAGAATATGGGCCCTTTAAATGTTCAGTCTGGTAACAAAGGCCTCGAGTGGACATAAGGTGGTAAACTGAAGCTGATTCCTCCACAAAGAGCATCACAGCAACATTCAAAAGCATGCGTTTGACAGGAGGTGGTAAATATGCCGTTTCTTATCAGAGGTAACGACGCATAGCCGTCAGGTCTTCTATGGCTGTTAGTAAATACCAGTTTAAGGCATAAGGGCACCGTAAGAGACGTTCCGGAAGGAGGTCACTGTGGAGGACTCCTTTAGTTTTCATGAATGAAACCTACAGGCAAGATTAGTCCCAAGTGCATGGCCTCTGTAAGAACCTACTCAACATATTTCCTCCTAAAGAGAATGAAAAATAGCAGTAAACTAAATGAAAACCTGATTCTTCATAAGGAATGATCAACAGTAAATCTGGAATACGAAAGCAAAGGAATGAAGGAAAGGGAAAGGAGGGGGGGGGGGAGAGAGGGGCAGGACTGATTTAGAAGAGTGCTAATTGGCCATCAGGCCAAAAGAGAGAGCGAAAGAGCAAGACAGGCATAAGAAAGAAAAAAAAAAAAAAAAGACAGAAAGAAAGAAAGGCCCAGCACGGTTAAACAGAAGTAATCTGAGGTTGTCTGTAAAGGCCATAGCTCCGTAGCTTTGGTGACGTTTACAACCACACAGTGAAATCTGTGGTGAGATCTCAGCCAGCCTGCTCCTGTTTATTTGGAGGTCATTGCCTTGATGGCCACAGCGCACTCTTCCCCCATCGCAGACAGAACAGAGATCTGCAGGAGGAAAACCAGAGGTAGAACTTTAATACAAACCCATCGAACCACAGACAGCAAATTAGGCCTGCACTTCATTTGAATGGTTGGCCAGGACGCTCCTGTTAAAAGAGAAGTTAATCCCACTGAGATTTTCCATAGTTAAATGCAGGTAATAAAGGTATATTTATAGTTGCTCCGATTAGGGCCAGGGTGGTGAAATCAGGAATCATCGATGATAGACCAGAAACCGATGGAGATGCATGAAAGACAATATTTGCCAGAAAAGAACAGAGGGAATTGGAATGGAATCATTTATTGGTAACCAGCTTGTTAAATATGTTCAGAAACTTGTTTCTTTAAGACATGTGTGCCCCACATATATGTATGTATGCATGTACGTGCGTATGTACATATGTACGCATGCATGCATGCGTACTAGATTGTAGATAAGTAGGTGTATTTAAAAGGAGCCACATAATGAAAACCTGTATTCACATTCTCATACTCGAATAACGAGAGTTCAATACAAGTAAGACATACTGTGGACCTCCAACACTGTTGTTCCTCCTTCAAACCAACCCTGAGTTTGTAAAAGAGGGTAGCAAAACCAGCTGTCTGCAAAATCCTAGACTGTTACATAACACTCCTAGCTTGACCCAAAACACCATCCCCAAAATGTATATACACCAGCTCAAGTTTCAGCCCAGAACAAAACAACACGACAGCATAAGAGCAATGGTGGAACATGCATGCAGAAATCTACTGTTCCAGGCTGCGAAGAGGATNAAGAGCAATGGTGGAACATGCATGCAGAAATCTACTGTTCCAGGCTGTGAAGAGGACGTCGACATAATGTTGTCATCAACAAACAAGACTGAAGCTGGCTTCCTAATCGATTGCTTTATTCTACCTTAAAGCTGCGGAACCCTTTAAAAGGTGGAACAGAAAAATTCACCAAACGGGAAGCCAACTCGAGCCCCCACGTCTTTTGGAAGATCCTGTACAAATCCAAGTTCACTCCGCACCGTTTCTCAAACCGTGAACAGTATTGAGGCCTCGTGCAGCACAGAGAGGGGGAAAAGATCTGCAATGCCACGTTAAGTACCGTCAGAACCCCAACAGCAATCTGTCAGTATTAGCCACGCTGTGTAATTATGCATTTTTGGTAGTCTGGCTTGAACCATCTCAAACTTCAAGCTTCCTAGTGAGCTCATTTTCACAGTGAAGTATCAACGGTTATTTACTTTGTGTTGATGTCGAGGATCTTTTTATTTTCCTGCCTGTGTCTGTTCAGCAGCTGGTCTCCATGCAATACATAGTGGATCACATGTTACAATATGCCAGTGCATTTTATTGTTACATCCTCCCTCTCGCCATCATTTTCCAAGACACCTTTAAAAACACGTACACTGCAATCAAACTGCATTAATGCCTCTCTGAGCCGACACCTTCCAAGGAATGGAATGTCACGAAAATGGATTCTTTACTGTTGGCAACAAAGAAACAGGCAGCGGTAGATGCAGAGAAGGAAATCTGAGGTGTTAACTGTGAGTTGATCTGGTACAACCTATAAAGCAAAGACCTTGGTACAACCTATAACGCAGGGCTCGTCTGTGAATTACATTCAGCCCTGGGATTTTTGTCTAGTGGCTGTTTTCATTATATTTCTGTGTCGTGGAGGCAAAAGTATTTACACGACTGTCTGATGGTCCACACTTAGAATACAGCAGGCCACCAACGTATCTGGATATGTGCAGTCCCGGTACTTGCCAAGCACACACCGTTTGTCATGAGTAGTCGTTACTCCTTTTACACAGACTTACATTAGAAACCACCATGCATTGTTCTCTCTCACTCTCAGCATGCTCTCAAACCACGGTGTCCTGGGTGGAGAGTGCAAATACTACACAGTAACGATACTACACATGAGTTTCTTTTCGCGCGCTCTCTCTCTCTCTGGGAAGAGTGTAAAAGATGGCAACAATTACAACAAACCTGCATCAGCACAAGGTGCTTCACATATGATGTCAGAGCGATCACTGACCGAGTACAACCTATTATTTTCATTTTTGATGCTTTATTTAAAAAAAAAAAAAAAAAAAAAAAAAAAAAAAAAAAAATCAGGAAATGAATAAAAGAATAATAGAAAAAAAAAACTAACTGAATCACTGTGAGGTCACACACCTACACCCCTAAACCCTGACCACTGTGGAATATAACACACAGGGAACATTTTGTGTTGACCACAGGGATGAATGAGCTCACCAGCATCTCCTCTCCAGCCTCAAACTTGCTCTCAATCTCCTTCCCCAGATCGCCGTCCGGCAGCTTCAGGTCCTCTCGGATCTCTCCGTTATCCTTCATCAGGGACAGGTACCCATCAGTCACTCCAACCAGCTGTGGATTAAAATATACATGTTACCGGTGTACAGCAAAACTGTCTCAGTTATTCACATTTTAAGACCAAAAGAGGCCCAACACAGCACAGCCAATCAGAATAGAATTCATTTACATATCAGTCCTTAATTCTGAGGAATATGGTAAATAAAGATAGATACTGCAGCACTACATCGGCACAGACACTGATAAACTATCGGTATCAGGGCAGCACCAAAGTGGACCCCCACCAAAAATGAATGAATGAATGAAGAAGGGCCCTTCAAAATCATGAGGACATGTATTACAATAAAGTGGAGCCTGCAGAAATCCTGATTGTGAACAGACCACCTTTAGATATTTCATTCAAGGCACCGTCGACACAGCATCTGTATACACCTGCATATAAAACAGCCACACGGTGCCAGAGGGCCTAAACAAAGCCATTCAACTGCCTAAACCAATCTGGACTCACCTGATAGTCGAGCCTCTTGATGTTAGGCACGTCCATGTTGTGAGTGGAGGGACAAATATCTTCATTCTTCTTCCCAGTAAATATGTCAATTCCAACCAAGTGAACCTGAAATGGATTAAAACAGTTAACACTCATATTCACCTCAGGTCTATATGAAACCGTAAACAATATATATAATCAACAAATTAATTTCTGGCTACACAAAGGTCTTGGCACCCCTAGTCAAATTACATCTGTCGCTTTTCTGTTTAAAAAAAAAAAAAAAAAAAAAAGTAGATTGAGCACATCCACTACAGGGAACCAATTTAAATATGCCATTCCTACAAATTGCTTTAGTTCACATGTATTGTTTATTTATTGACCTTAATGACTGACTTCAATGTATTGCTTATGTTTTCAAACCACTTCAGTTAGAATGGGAGAAAAAAAAAAAAGCCTGTTCTGTGACTCTTCTCACATTGTTTAGGTTTAGGCCTGGACAAGATCTAAAATAAATAACATGATGTTTTGCAGTAAAATATTGAATTAGCAATTATTCACCTGCCATTTCAAAAGATGTTACTATATATACAGGAGACCTATTATGCTAATTTGCAGTGTTCTGAATTCTACTTTTGGGGTCTACTAGATACATTTACATGCTTCTAAATTTCTAAATACATTATTTCTCCTCATATTCTACTTATGTCCTGCATTCACCCTGAGTCTCAAACATTCAGCCTCTTTAAGCCCCACCTCACGATTAACTCAGTGTGCTTTGAATGCTCAGCTCACCCAATAGGTTCTGACACAGCCAGAGGGGCATCCTGAAAGTCGGGCAGAACAAGCCGGTCACTTTCATAAGCTAGACTGGAGCAGCTCATTTCAGAGTGGTACGTTTATTATGGTTTTAGCTCTGTGTACATAGATAGATAGATAGATAGATAGATAGATAGATAGATAGATAGATACTTTATTGATCCCGAAGGAAATTTAGCAAATGGGTGCCAAGAGGGTGCCAAGCTAGCCAGGTAATAAGGATTGTGTTACAAGATGACGTGATCTTGTGGAATCAAGAAAAGCAAAACAGGTCCCCAAAAAGAGGCGCTGTAACAGTTATGGGGTCCACAAAGAAGCTGACTGAAACCAAGAGAGAGACTATAAAAGGACCCTAAACACTTTCTGATTGTAATTTTCACTAAACTGTCACTAAGAAATAGAGGTCAAGGAGAACTGTTGAAATCTAGACGTATAAGACTGTTGTTAACAAAGGTAATCTACAAAGAACATCATCAGCAAGATGACTGTGACCCCATCTTGAAAGTGAATGTCTGAAGATTGCAAACCAGCATCTAGACAAGACAGAGTTGTTCTAGAACGTGGACTGATCGGGGAAAAAGGAAAAAAAAAAAAAAGCCAAAGATCTATTTGGAGAAAAAAAAAGGTAGCATTTGATGAAAGGAACACTGTGCCAACTGTTAATCAGTACACCAGTACTGTAAGGAAGTTTCAATATGCTCTGAGTACTGCAATATTATATTTTGTGACCTGTATTTATTATGATCTGTATTGATTTTTAATTATCAGTATGCATGTAAAGGCTAGCGTCAGACAACAGTTCATTTCACGCTGTGTGTGAAACTCCAGCTGCTACCTAACGGCTGTTATAACCTTGAGCCAACCTATGCACATAGGTTGCTCAAGGGAGTTTTTCCTTGCCACTGTTGCCTCTGGCTTGCTCATGGGGGGCTTGGACCTGGATTCCCTTTCCTATGTCCATACATGGACTTTGTGTTTTTTCTTTTCCTTTATATAAACTGCTTTTCTGTGAAGCTGCTTTCAGACAACGTAAAAATTGCTATACAAATAAATATTGATTGATTGTTTATACTATGACAAAAATTTGATTAACAATTATCACCACAATACATATTGATTCATAGCCGCTGTATCATAATATGCATCATTATTCCCAGTTTCTTGCTAATAAACTGCCCTATAATATACATTCCTAATTTTAAGCTTTGTTTGACCTAGTCTCCCACCTCCTCACACAGCGTCATATTTTTAACTAAGGTATTTTTGTACTGTAGACATGGCGACCCCTGGGTCCTATCAGATCAAACCCACTCCGAACGCCTCCGTTTACACCCCAACCACTCAACTGCACAGGAAATTTTGGGGAAATTTTCAGTGGAATTCCCCTTCAAGGAAGTCTTAATACATCCCTGTCAGCAGACTGAAGCTACTGGGGAGCTTTGGTCCCAACACAGTATGATCATTTCTCTGCTGAGCCACACCTGAGTCACGTGAGAAGTTTAATAGGTGTGTTCAGCCGAGTTGAATCGTGCAGGTAAATGAATATACTGTGCTTGGCTGCAACCATCCAGCAGCACAAAACTTGATTTAAGCCCTTTGCCTCAAAAAGAATGCCCCTGTCCTCCTCTTTACCTTTGCATGTCCATGCTTGCCCGTTTTGGAGGTGGACATCTCCACGATTTTGCATGGTCTCCCCTTCAGGACGACGTGGCCGTTCTTGCGCAAGGCGCTGCACTGCATGGGGTAAGTCAGAGAAGCCCCAGCATCTCCACTGGTGAAGTCTACATCGGGATCTGCCATCGCGGGATGCTCTCACAGGGCTCTAGAAAACAACAACGACTCAACGTTTAGTACAACAGTCGCCACTTTACTGCAAATATTCAGCAGCAGCAGCAGCATTCAGTGACCTCATCTGGTGTAGTCTTCTAGTTTTGAGATCTTTGTTTTCGTGATGAAAAGCAGCATCTGAATTTCATGCTAAAGATATAAGTGTGCTTATAAGACCCCGTGTACACCTGGTCAGCTTTGTGTAACTAGAATCTGGATCGAGTCCTGATAAAATTTTAGCCACATGCATTTACACTAGGTAGTCAAATCCGTCTCTGGTCATCTGGTCTCCAACCATGTGTGGAATCTGTGACTCCGGTCCGTGGAATGTTCCTCGCAGACACGGATCACTTGCCTTGTGACATACTGCATGGGGAGGAGTTTCAGTCCTGGGAAGGGTTTTGGTTGTGGAATGCGTCTTGGAAAGTCGGATAAGTTTACGCTGCCGTAACATGTGGCTCAAATGCGTCTCAGACCACTTCCTAAAATCGAATTCATATTGGTTATAAATGCGTCCTGGGCGCGTTTACACTTGCTGAACGGCTTAAACCGCTATACTGAAGACGCATGAAGTGACCAGGTGTACGTGACTTATGTTCAGACATCAGGCTTGTCAGATCTTTGGAGACGACCGTCCATGAAGTTATTTGCAAGTGATCAGATCAGATTTCTGTATACAGTCATCAACCAACCTACCTGCATGAGTTACTGTGGTAATGACATAGGGGTCAGTATTTACACAGCAAATCCCAGCACTTCCCTCACTCTGGAACTCTGGACACTGTTGCTGCGCTCCAAGTGACTCAAAAGACACTTTGAAATCCGGTTTCAGCAGTGAGAACGTCCACACTGTAACAATCTGATTGGGATCACCTTTCAAACCACCTCCAGCACAGCATAGTCATTTCTCTGCTCAGCCACACCTGATTCGCCACAGCAGTAGGTTTGTTCAGCCGAGTTGAACTGGGCAGGTAAATCGATATACTGTGCTGGACTGTCCAACCATCCAGGACCTCAAATAAGCCGGACAAATGGTGGATATGCCGAATGTCGGATTTGGGCTGGAAGTCTGAACAAACCCCCATGTTTTAAAGACACAATGACTGTACAATTCTAGGGCATACTCTAGGGAGTAAATATGAATTATGACCATTACGTGTGCCTAAAACTACACAAACATCATAAATACACCTCAGGTTAGACAAAATCAGAAATACAAGACTAGACAATAGAAATGAATGATATGGGCCCTTAAATTCAATAAACTGGACATATTTTAACCCTAATCACCTCAGAAAGAGCTTCTCAAAATTGATAAGACTGTAATCAATAACCATATCTACCTGCTGCTCAAAGCTGGGCGAATAAAAAGCAGAAAAGTTCAAGGCTAAAAAAAAAAGTTTACAAGCTTCTGAAGCTGAAGAGCAGCGAGGCTACGCGGCTACCAAAGCTAATGCTAACACAGCAGCTTAGCTCACTAGCTAACACCGCAGCTAAGCTACTTATCGGCCTTTTTATGTTCACAAACACTAACACATTTGCTCTCATGACTGCTATGAATACATTTTCCTCCTTACGTCCCATAAGAAAATGCTGACAATACGGACAATCTGTTAGCTAAAAATAAAATAGCAGTCAGTTAGCTAACTTACAATATTAGCTTAGCTTAGCTACTTACAACGCCGGCTGGGCCCGGTAGGGCAAAAAACGCCGAAGTCTAGTAAGCCTGGAAACTTGCATTTCATTTAAAGCTTTAACTTTTATCTTAAATAAGCATTATTTCATTGTAATTACAGCCAAAAGTAGATAGCTGCTTGTTAGATAGCCGCATGGCTTACCCGGCTAGGCTAGCTCCCCTCCAAACTTTGGCTAGCCAAGTTAGCCACTTTTGATAGTGCTTACGAATCAATGAACGAACTATTAGTACCGTAACAAACGAATAAAAGCATCTTTAAGCCGGGCAGATAGTAAATGCTTAGACAAACATATGCTAATACGCTATTTTGTGCTCTTGTGCAACTTCACGGACAGCTCAGCCAACGCTGGAGCTCATTGAAACTTCTTGTCCGAATTTCTCCGTTCCACCTTAAATGGCCCAGTTTAAAATGCGCCGTTTAAGGTGGAACGGGGAAATGCGAACAAGAAACTGACTTCAGCATCTTGCCGCAGTAAAACTCTTTCACTGCACGCGTCTGTTTGTGTTATGGGCCCGTATCCTGGCTCGTAAACGCAACAAATCCGAGAACGCATGGCCAGAAACCAATGCCAGAGGCCTCGTGCATCTGCCCCCATGCTCTCCACACCCTGCCGCATTGTCCGAAGGTAAGCCACGCTTCTGAAAAACCCGCAAGAGTTTCTGATGCAACTTAACCACAATCAGAAGACTCACGCGAGATATGTGCTATAAACGCACTTAACCCAGAGAAAAGTTCTTGGACGAACACGCGGGCCTTGCCAAAACCTTACCTTCCAACAAAAGGGGTCGTCTGCGTCTGCTGCTCGCTGCTGCTTGCTGCTGCTGGGCGCACGCGCTGGGCTCGCACTGCACAGGAGGGGCAGCAATAGAGCTCCAGCTGCTCAGTGCAGAACCTAAAGCCCTCAAGCCAGAACCCAGGCCTGCGAGTGGCTGGAAGGAACATGAATGCACTGCGTTTCATCGCATTACGTTAAATGTGCTGGCAGATGCAATGCGCATTATTTTGAAACATTATTTTTATCTGATTTATATTCTAATAGATCATTATTATATATATACACACACACGCATATATATATATATATATATATATATATATATATATATATATATATGTGTGTGTGTGTGTGTGTGTGTATATGTATGTATGTATGTATGTATGTATGTATGTTAAGGTTAATATTACATAAATAATAAATTCATAATAAATGACATTTTATTTTCCTCTCTATTGGAATGAATGGTTGGACAAAAGTTTGTGGACACCTCAGCTCCACTTACCACATAGGTGCACTTTGTTCTACAATCACAGAGCAGGTATTATGTGCAGTGCAGTGACACTGATGTGGTAGTCGTGGTGGTGTGTGTTGTGAGTGGATTAGACACAGCAGAGTTGCTGGACACCTTAGTGTCACTGCTGGACTGAGAATCATCCACCAAGCAAAACTATCCAGCTAACGTTGTCTTGTGGACAGCGTGTTCTGGGCAGCGTCCTGTGACCACTGATGAAGGATGGCCAACACAAACTGTGCAGCAGCAGATGAGGTTTCTGTATATATAAGTACATAGCATGTATAACACACACACACACACACACACACATACATACATACATACATACATACATATATATATATATATATATCCGGTCTTGTCTTGATATCAGCCACTCCTGGTCTGATCTTGACTTGGACTCAGCTCTAGTGGTCTCGATTGCAACACTATATAAACACTCAGTAGCTATATTACTGATGGCTATAATGGCTATATTACTGTTGTAGACATGGTGAACCCTGGATCCCATCACCACCAACACTGGATAGAAATTTGAGCCTCTACAGTCAACCATTCACACCAAACCCACTCTAAATAACTCTGTTTACATCTCAATCACTGATATTATGAAAATCATCTTTAGGGGGTTTGTACATGCTCAGAACAGACACTTTAACATGGGTGGTTCTCATACTCAGCCTCAGCTATCTGTAGCATTCATATGACCTCACACTACATGCTGTGCTAAAGTTTGTTTTTCACTTTCCTAGATATTGGGTACATTTACATCTAACAGTACTTGTCTTGGGGAAATCAAACCCACTGGACAGGTATTCATTAATGCACTACACTCTCTCTCTTGTAATGTTCCAAACTGCTTGATTCTTCTGAGTCTCAGGGGAGGGTACTGGAGTCTATCCCAGCGCTCACTGGGCGGAAGGCAGGAGGAAACACCTTGGACAGGTCGCCAGTCCATCACAGGGCAGTTACACGGACGGCATATGCATTCACGCACCCACTAATGGACTAGACTAATCACTGATAAAACAACCACTAAGATAACTCTAGTACAGTACAGTGCACGACTGATTCAGCCACAAATGAGAATAAAGTGTCATACTGATAATAATACATACAAATACAAGTTCAAACCCGTCCTCCTAACCAGCACACACGTCTATACAGCACTGCACATGCTGTCTTACAAAGGCCTGTCCCTGCAGGTGCAGTAACATGATCCAGACAACAGGGGGTGCTGCAGCACACCCTGCGTAGACACTAGGCAAAGCACTACAGCAAGGGTGTCCAAACATGTACAAAGAGGGCCAGACTGGACTGTGTCAATATACCTGAGGGCTAAAGTATCACTGGCAAATGATGAAACATATCAGGTTTTAACGTCTTACTGGTGATCCATTCTGAGAATTTGATGTCCCTCTAAACGTGTATACGTCCTCGGCCAGAGGAGTTACAGCCTGGACACATTCGTGCTGGTCAGAGTGAAACGTATCAGCGTGTAGAGTCAGAGTTTCCTGTAAGCTGCCATGTTTCCTATCACTGTGTATCACTGTGTAAAAGACTTCTTTATTAACGGGTTGCTCGTTCAAAGCAAATTGGACTGGTTCTCACACATCACGCACAGGACTTTACCGCTAACCCAGCTAGCAGGGAACGTTTGCAGAACTTTCGCGAACGTTACCTACAAGTTCTAATGAAGGTTTAAAAGCATTTTAATCTAATTTTCAAAGAACGTTTTAGAGATGTTTATCATTTTAACTAATGTTCCTATAAGGTTAACTAACATTATGTATTAGTTAACGTTTAACCTTATAGGAACATTAGTTAACTGCAATGTTCGGAGGATGATTTGAGGTGCTTTTGAGAAGAATTCATCTTCAGCGCAACATTTGGGAAATGTCTTATGGGTGTTACTGAGACCTGAGTTGACAGAATGTTGTTAGAGAACGTCCCCCTACCTTTAGAAAGAACCAGAAGAAAGCTTGGTAAAGCATGGTAATATTCTCAGAATGTTTGTAGAACAAATCATATCTAGCTGGGGATAATATTCAATAGCTCCTGCTCTGCTGTCCAGCATTATGTTGCACATTCACTTTTGCACTTTTTGCACTTCAGACTGTCCGCCCCTGCACTGCACACTACTGTAAATTTAAATTCAGTATATTTCTATATTGTATGTTTATGTATGTTTAGTGCATGTATTGTTATTGCATTCCATTTCTACTTTTTAAATATATTTTATTGTATGTTTATTTACTTCTTCTTATACTTTTTGTTACCTTCTATTTTAAGATTTAGATTTTAGATATTCTGTATTTATATTATCTTATTGCTTCACGTGAGCAGGCAATTTCCATTATACAGCATCACTGCTAGTTGTACTGTGTATGACTATGTATGTGACAAATAAACTTTGATTTGATTTGATCTGCTAAATGCTTGTAACTAATTACTGATTTATTCAGTCAGAGTAACAGTGAAACGTGACTGACGGATAAGTATAATCCTATTCAAGTGTCGCGAGACAAACACAATACATCTATCTGTACGGTTTCAGTTTGTTAGATCATGCTTTTCACTCAGGTGTCACGCCTCCAGGTTTCCCTGACGCCACAGATCTCCCGAACTCCATTTCCCAGAGTGCACTGCCCGATGACATCACCCTCTCATGTCCCCAGTTACCCAATCACTCCTCATTCCCACACTCCGCCTCTCCAGAGTACTGATTGCATACACCTGCTGAGCCTTACCCATGCTGCATTTAAGCCCCACACATACACACACTCGCTGCCACGTTTTGCCAAACCTAGTTTGCACCTCTGAGTGTTTCTCCCTTGTCTTTCTTGTTACTATCTCTGGCTTCCTCTCTTTGCTTCTCCCCTGGTTCTGGTTGCCTGTTTGTTTGCCTCACTGGTTTCGACCCTCCTTCTGTTCTCCTGACTCCTCCCTTGGATCTCGTTTGCTTGTTTATCTGATCTCCTGGTTTTGACCTCTGCCTCTTGACCTTGCATTGCCCTTTTGTTATGCTTGTTCGTACTTTGTTGCTGTGCTCAGCTACTGTATCGTTCAATAAAACCCATTTGACTTTTAGCTCTGCTAATTCTTTGTTCCTGACATCAGGAAACACTTTATTAAACGACAAGAGCAGATTAAACATCATGAACAGTTTATGTCTGGGTTTAAAGACCCAGGGAACCAGGTTTCTAATAAGGTTAATCTTGTTCTTGCAAATAAGCATACTCTAAGCCTGTGAACAATGTTTGCACTGACCAATAAATGATAAACATATTTCACCCTATTTCTCTCCTCTCCATGTAAACTGGGCGGTCCTAATCTTGGGTAACGCTTCTGTAAGCATTTCCTAACCACTCAGAAGGCTGATGTCTCCTGCCCCGCCCACACTAAACAGTCTCAGAGTCAAAGACAGTGGGCGAATTAAAGCTAACCAGCTTAGCCTCTGTCTGTAGCTGCCTGTTGCCCATTCATACCTTTATTTATCTGTCTGTCCATCTGCTCATCTGTTCATCCGTCCCTTTGTGGGTTTCTTCATCCGTCTATTAGTTTGTGCGTCCATCTGCATGTCTGTTAGACTTTTTTAACCAAGTTATCGTCACATAAAAGCTGGATAATGATGTTAGTTCTGTAGGAGGGGCAGAGCAGGCTAGGAGTGTTGGACAGAGAGCTGTCAGGCAAGCTGCTCATTAGCCACGCCCACACAGTTCTCAGATAGGTCTAATCAGCATTTATCATGTATTATATATATATATGCATTCCCAGTGACTTTAAGACTTATTGAACTACCGAGTTTGCTCTAATAAGAAGTTAGTGCTGAGAGATGATTTGGTTTCTCTGCTCTGTCCTGAGTATTTATTGTAATGATCATGCTTTGATGTCTATGGACATAGAATTCATAGACGTTTGCACGTCTGCCACTATCAGGTGAAAGGAAAAACTGTGACATACTTGCTGGCAGTCCAGTAGAACCCATGGGCCAATTACAACTGTCCATGAAGTGATGATTTACTACAGATAATACTAAATTTTTTACTCTAGAATCTATTTTAACATCCACATTTTAATACATATTTATGATCTTTGCTGTGAATGTCTTTTAGGCACCCATAAATAAAAAACTAAACTTTCTATTAAAAAAATTGTACTATTAATTCTCATTGCCACAGCGCCTGCAATTTCAGCAAGTCCAAAATAAATGAAACCTATATGGAACAAAAATATAGGTGTGGTCAGATACAACATGCAGTTTTGTCCCAGATAGCAGCATATATTGTTCCACTGGCTTGATAAGGGAGGCACCCCACTGACTGTTTGCCACTGATGGTCCACCCTCGGACCACCCATATTACTGTCCTGCGTACAACATCTAACTAGAGTTTATTCTCCTCAAACAGATTTTAAATGTGTAAAGCCTTTCATTTTAGAACCTAAGATTAAGACAAACATTACAAACATTACTAAGAGAGAAAAAGGTGATTTAGTTAAAAAGTGAAAAAGTGATTCAGTAAAAATTATTCAGTTAAATGTGACAGTTTTAAGTGATTTAGGTAAAAGTGATATATTTGAAAGTGATGTAGTTAAAGGTGATTTAGTTCAAAGTGATTAAGGTAAAACTGATATAGGTAAAAGTGTTTTAGTTAAAACTGATTTAGGTGACAGTGACTTTGTTAAACGTGATTTAGATAAAAATGATTTAGGTAAAAGTGGTTTAGTTAAAAGTGATTTAGGTAAAAGTGGTTTAGTTAAAAGTGGTTTAGTTAAAAGTGATTTAGGTAACAGTGATTTAGCTAAAAGTGATTTAGTTAAAAGTGTTTTTTGTTAAAAGTGATATAGGTTAACATTATTTAGGTAAAAGTGGTTTAGTTAAAAGTGGTTTAGTTAAAAGTGATTTAGGTAACAGTGATTTAGCTAAAAGTGATTTAGTTAAAAGTGTTTTTTGTTAAAAGTGATATAGGTTAACATTATTTAGGTAAAAGTGGTTTAGTTAAAAGTGGTTTAGTTAAAAGTGATTTAGGTAACAGTGATTTAGCTAAAAGTGATTTAGTTAAAAGTGTTTTTTGTTAAAAGTGATATAGGTTAACATTATTTAGGTAAAAGTGGTTTAGTTAAAAGTGGTTTAGTTAAAAGTGATTTAGGTAACAGTGATTTTAGCTAAAAGTGATTTAGTTAAAAGTGTTTTTTGTTAAAAGAGATATAGGTTAAAATGATTTAGGTAAAAGTGGTTTAGTTAAACGTGATTTAGGTAACAGTGACTTAGTTAAAAAGCGATTCAGTTAAAAGTGATATAGGTAAAAGTCTTGCTGCTGTGTTGCTGCTTATTAGAAACAATTTACAAACAATAATAAAAGTATGAAATGAAGAAGAGAGCAGTAAATTGGACTCTGAATGGAAAACGAGTGATGAAAAACGGCATTTGGTCTAATACTCTTCTTAGCCACCAGCAGGCCAGCAGTAAATCGCTGAGCAAAACACCACTGGACCACCAGCTTCGTTGTTCATGTGCCAACAGTGGTCCGTTATCCTCTTGCTATCAGGACTGAGACCCGACAGGAGCCGAAAAGCAGGAGACGAGTTTTAGTGGCCTCTGGAATGAACGTTTATTTACTGTGACATCAGACTTATTAAACTTCAAATCATTAACAACTTGCATGTTTATGTGGTAGAGTGCACAAAGTCATTCATTTTTCTCTTCCATAAAACAGACATACGCATCTACAGACACAACATTAAAAAAACATTCACACAAAAATCCCTAAATACAAAATACTGGTGACGTAAATTCCCCCATTTAAACTTGCATAGATGTAAACAGTAACCTCAGCCCTCTGAACAGAAGGGACGGTCAGTAATTGATGCAGTTTGTCATCGTTTATGTCTCAGTGTGTACAGTAATCTCAGGAGAACTCCACCCTGATAATCATGCATAAAATCTCTTTTTTTTGGTGTGTGGTCCTTTGAAGCA
>CM067488.1:20994693-21011912 GCA_034552555.1 Semaprochilodus insignis
TATATTATTTATTTATTTATTTTTTGTTTGTTTTTTTTCACTGTCCAAAGAAAAAGTCTCCAAAATGGCAACTTTACAGGAGAGGTATAGATACAGCATATGCAAATATTCCAGTACAAAAATACTGGAATATTTCTCATATGTCAGTAATTAAAATTTCCTGGTTCATCTGCAGAGTGTCCCCTATATAAAAATATAATATTATAGCTGAAATACAGTTAAACTGCTATGCAGTAAAATCCACAGCGGTTCCGCTGATTATTGACATGCACTGTTGAGTGGAGTCAGTGTGAATGAGTAGTAAAGAAAGAGCTTCAGGATTATCTATACCACTGATCACACTTACGTACGCATGATGACGATATAATCAGTAACGTCTCTATGGACAGTTTAAAGGTTAAAAAAGCCCATTCGCTTTCAGTCCTGAGCTCAGAGATCTTCAACAGAGCTTTAAAACAGTGGATTATCTAGAACTGAACTATCTAGAGTGAAATACGTAAATCTGAGGGTCGAAAATGTGAAGAATTTGCATTCCAGGTGAATCCTCTACTATACGGCAAAAACAAAGAACGGACATCAAACAGATCATATATACAGTAATATTAATGAGACTGATGGAATATCTGAAAGTGAAAAAGCAGTTGTCATTTTCTATGCTCACATATATCTGCACCATCTATTTTTGATATTCCATCAACTGACAAATAAAACCGTAAAATATAAGTGCTTCATATCTGATACTCAGTTTTGGAATGGAAGAAAAAATAAATCAACATCGCATTTGTCACACTGATGTCGCTGACAGCACGAATCCCGAGTGGCTGAACGTATCTTCTACTTTCACCCACCAAAAATGAGATAAACTTTAAGAAGGGATCATTTCTTACCTTCTCCATGTTGGCTGACCAGCGCAGAGCGAAGCAGAGCAGCTCTGAGCAGGAGATAAATGTAGCTCCAAGGTTCTCCGCTGTTTTTCCAGCAGGTAAATGATCAATCCCGGCTGGATCGTGCCACAGCCACTCTTAGTCCACGCTGAAAGATCTGCACATTGGACCACCTGATCATCCGTACATCACCATCCCACAGAGGGACATACCAAGGAGGCCCTTATCTACCTGCTCATCGCCATAAACCACCCGCAGGAATAATAACCGCTCATTCTTTGATGCGGAGTGACGTAACACAGTGTCCAGGAGACAAAGACTCATTTATGTCAATAATCACGCAGCACTAATAAACACTGGATTTGATGGAGTTTAAATAACATGAGGAGGAAATAAAACACAGTCTAGATGTGCAGTACTGGGCGTCAGCTGTTAGGTACAAGTTAATCATGTTCCAGCATCAGACAAAAGCAGCTAACACACCATTTAATTCTAAATAATAATAATTTAGCTATTTACAAGAATTATGTTCTGATCTATTTCAACCCAGGGTATTGATACAGATACTCTCTCTCTCTCTTCCTTTAAACCACTTCATTCTTCTGGGTCATGGGGCTGCTGGAGCCTATCCCAGTGCTCATTGGGCAGGAGGCCGCCAGTCCATCACACACTCATACTCAAACCTAGGGGGCAATTTAGCATCTCCAGTCAGCCTGACTGAATGTCTTTGGACTGTGGGAGGAAACCGAAGAACCCAGAGGAAACCCAAACAGACACGGGGAGAACATGCAAACTCCACACAGAAAGGACCCAGCCGGGAATCAAACCCAGGCCCTTCTGGCTGTGAGACAACAGTGCTACCCACCACACCACCCACTGCGCAACCATACTGCCCATTAATACCAGATAAACTAAACAAAATATATACCATATAAAAATCATTTTAATAGGGTTCTATATAACTTATATATAACTTCTAAACCCACACCACTAAAAATAATACTTACTTTTAAGTATGTTATTTCTTTATTTAAAATTCTACTTTGTTTTTTGTTTCGTTTAAACTGAAGTTGAAAGATTTAAAGTTTCTGTCCCACATGATGTGACGTGACGAACAGTTTGAGGTACTGCATACTGAATGCATTCTCTCCAATTCACTTAACAACAGTGAAACTGAAAAGTGGCGGACTTTTGAGCTGATTGACCTTCCAGTCTGATCTTTAGCTAAACAGTGTCTGTCCTAAACTGTCCTAACAGGGCTGTCCTAAACATAATCAGTGATGGTTTCCCCTACAGTACATATTCAGGACACATCCACAGTACATAGGGACGAGGCACATACTGTCATCCTTACATAGATCCCGCTGCTCCCACTAATTCGTGTAGTCTTAATGTTTGTCCTCCGTGTGTTTTGGATGAAAGATGGCAGGTCAAGCCCAGCTGTGGTAAAAGCTTAAAAGCTCAACATGCTAAATTCAGCAAACAGTTTATACTATTACTAGTACTAATGCTAATACTAATACTAATACTAATACTAATAAAATATGAAAAGAAGGAGTTTCTGAAGTTTCAGAAGAAACTCAGGCTGAATCTGTGGGGCTAAATTGCTGTACGCTGAATGGGAGGGGCTAAACTGCTGTAGGTTGAATGGGAGGGGCTAAACTGCTGTAGGATGAATGGGAGGGGCTAAACTGCTGTAGGATGAACAGGAGAAGCTAAACTGCTGTGTTAAATGGGAGGAGCTAAACTGCTGTAGGCTGAATGGGTGGGGCTAAACTGCTGTAGGTTGAATGGCTGGGACTAAACTACTGTAGGTTAAATGGGTGGGGCTAAACTGCTGTAGGCTGCATGGATGGGGCTAAACTGCTGTAGGCTGAACGGGAGAAGCTAAACTGCTCTGTGGTAAATGGGAGGAGCTAAACTGCTGTAGGCTGAACAGGAGACGCTAAACTGCTCTGTGGTAAATGGGAGGAGCTAAACTGCTGTAGGCTGAATCAGTATTTGTGGTGTCCAGCTTTTTGTTGTTGTTGTTGTTGTTGTTTTGTCCAGCTCACAGCGGAAGGATGGACAGATCTGTAGCGAGAGTGGAGCTTGATGTTCTCCTCTGTCTCAGAGCCGGAAGCAGCACAATCTTATGATGCTTTGTTCTGGTTTCAGCTGAGTGATGCTGAAGTGCTTTACGTCCCTGTGCTGTTTATAGTATTTAACGCTACAACTTACACCTTATTACAAGCTATGTAATGTAATACTCCGTCAGTTTTACATGGTGTTAATGTAATGTAAGTGATACAGTAATGCTTTATCATGCCTCGTTATACTGTGACAGTACAATGCTGGGAATGTATGAATGTATAATGTATGTAATAATGTCACATGCTACATTTTAAATGTATCAACAAAACATACACACAGTAGGGTTGTATATTGGCAAGAACCCAGCGGTACGATACGTATCATGATACAGGGTGTACGATTCGATATGTTGTGATATATTGCGATGCTGTAAGCAAATTTTAATATTTTAGTTTTTCCTTTATAATATATATGCAAAATATCATTTTCAATATATAATTCTGTTTCACTTTCTCATTATGGTCTACTGAGTGCAGATTGACGGAGAGGAAGCTTGTATTTCAGCAGCGTGCGCTCCTTGGAATGAAGGAGTCTAATGGTGAAGGACACTGCTATCTAGTGGTGGGTCGATAAAGTGTCTTTAAGAATCGATACTGTATCATAAACCATAATATTGTGAGACTCGATATTTTGAATAATTTTGATTACACCCCTAAGAAACTTGTTGTCAAGTATTTTGCTCTACTGCATATGCAGACTGCTGTTTACACCTCAGTTCTAGTACTCTAACATACTGCTCCTGCACGTTTTGCACGTTTGACTGTTTACGCACATATTGTAATGTGCCCTTTGTCTATTTGTCTTTGCACTGTACTTACTATTTATCTATTGTTTTAATAACTGCACTGGAGAAGCAGCCTGACAGTGTTTCATCATACTGTACAACCCTGTATTGGTATAACTACAGTAAAGCTGAATTGAATTGAATATTGTTCAATTCTGTTATGCTTTATAACAACTAAATAATACCACATTTCACACTTTAATACCCAATCATATCGTTCAGGTTTGAATTGGATTAAAGTCGAATATTGTTATGTAATACAGTAAATGATTTCACTGGTTTATTTTATGGGTTTTATATTTTATAAGCTGCTTTTTCCTTTTTGTTTTAGCTCAATAACACAGTCCCAGATTTCATATCAGCCTAAAAGCAGCACTTCAGTAAGAAGAGTTAATAAACTACAGCTCAGAGAAAGAGCAAAGTCTGAGGGTCGATCAGCAACAGACGACCTTTTAAACAGCATAGAAAAACAAAGACCCCCCCGCACACACACCCACACCCACCCACCCAGGATAAAGTGATAAAGTCTGTTAGAAAAGTGATAGGTCAGCAAAAATATCTAATACCGAATCGTGGTTTCTCTAAAGGGCTCATATCATAGAAAAACAAGCGGTTGACGTATATAAAGCACTGTCACAGTACCAAAACACAGAACACTGCTCACTCTTCAGTATTTAACAGTCCATATACGGAAACTAACCTGCAGAAACAGCCTGTTTTTAATTTGCTGTGTTTGTGATGTCACAAAAACCAACACATTTCAAAACAGCACTAATCAAACCCCTAAAACAACCTTAAAAACATTTTAGTTTGTGTGGAAATGTTGCTTTATATAAAGTCTAATTTAATGTTCAAAACAAAACATTTTTTTCTTCATGTCTTTTAAAACAAAACGTAGTTTGAATTTAGCGGCCTGTGTAGTTTGGAGTTGGACCATAGTCATTTTCAATACTTTATGTTTCCCCTCAAAAGTTAATCAGTGGAAAGTCTTAAGTAACTCCGCCCATTCAGCCTACAGCAGTTTAGCCCCACCCATTTAACCTACAGTATTTTAGCCCCGCCCATTCAGCCTACAGCAGTTTAGCCCCACCCATTTAACACAGAGCAGTTTAGCTTCTCCTGTTCATCCTATAGCAGTTTAACCCCTCCCATTCAATCTACAGCAGTTTAGCCCCAGCCATTCAGCCTACAGCAGTTTAGCCCCAGCCATTCAATCTACAGCAGTTTAGCCCCAGCCATTCAATCTACAGCAGTTTAGCCCCAGCCATTCAGCCTACAGCAGTTTAGCCCCAGCCATTCAGCCTACAGCAGTTTATCCCCATCCACTGAGCCTACAGCAGTTTAGCTCCTCTCATTTAACACTTAACACAGAGCAGTTTAGCCCCTCCCATTCAACCTACAGCAGTTTAGCCCCACAGATTCATCCTACAGCAGTTTGAACTGAAGTTACAAGTGTAACTCAGACTGGTTTGGGAATTTGGGCAGCCAATCAGAACAGAGCTAATTTGCATATCATCATTAAAAACCTCCATTTTTAATCAAATTTTACTTTTATGCATCATACGATCACATGAGCTGCTGTTTACATTGTGTTAAAATTTATGATGAATGGACCAACAGAAGTGGCCCCAAACTGCTTGGAAGAAACTCCCAAAAAAAGTCCCATCGCTTTGGAGATACTTGCGATGATATACTGGTACAGCAACAAAAACGGTTTGTTTGGAAGAAATAAAAAGAAGTTGGAAAATGACCATGTAGAAATGAATCCTGATTGTTTTTCCAAACATAGAAAAACGGGTTTGTTCTTCGGTGAGCACCCAGAAACAACAGTGAAAAAAGTTGCTAGTTTCATTTATATATTTATTTATTTATTTGTTTGTTTATTTATTTATTCATTTTTCTCCCTCATCATTTCATTTCTCAAACAATGTCAGTAACAAAAAAAAGATGCAAATTAAAACGCATACAAGTTTTAGGAGGAAAAAAAAATTAGTAACAAAAAGAACCCGAACAGTAAACATAATAATAACAACAATAATAAAAAAAAATTATAATTATAATAAAGAGCCGTTCTGGCGTGTCAAAGTGTCAATGGCATTAACAGAAGGATGCTCAGTGAGGTGAGCCTGCACTGGCAAACACAGTGTTTCCACCAAAAAAAAAAAAAAAAAGAAATCTCATTATTGCTAATAAACCGTTTCCACCGGCCTCGTCTTTAATCCAAACATCTTCATTAACTACGTAAGACCGTATCTCTGTTATAAATATCTATATAGTGTGCAAACATTACAAGAACAACCTAAAGCATTCAAACGAAGCCCCATGAAATATCAAAAACATCTCGAAGCGTGAGGAACTGAGGAGATAACGTATGAGGAAACAGAAGTAGTGCTTTAAAGACGCTGCCGGGAAGATTGAATACCGTTTAGAAACCGTTCCCACCTGTAAGACCACCTTACAGCGTTTGAATGAGTCACTGAGCACCACGTTGTTGCTTTTCAAAGCTTAGTTATTAATATTCTCATGCTTAGTTCCTCAAAACACATCAGACGTGGTCATGTTGCTTGTTTTCAGTGTGACCAAAATGTGACCATGCAGCTTCAAACGTCCACAGCTTGTGTTTATAAACAGCGTTTCTTTTCTTTACTGTAGTCGTTTAATCTCACTCGCGTCGCTTCTTCAGGAGTGAATGGTCCATCACCGCTTACATCGATCGGCTTATGATCCACCTAGGAAGCTATGATCTATTTACTGTATTTATTTATTTATTTTATATTATTTTATTATTTTTTTAATTTCAAAAAATGTTTAAGAACCGTTCTCCCTTTTTTCCAGGATTGTTTTGGTCCTGAATATAATGGCATGTATGTCCATATGTTGACGGCACCGTACATACAGTACACTCTGTACATACCGTGTGTATATACACGTATCGGTAAAAACCTTGATTCGCTGAGAAATAAGGAATCATTCTGCGAAAACACAAACCACAGCACAAACTGCGGAGCCTAATCAGCAAAGAAATACAGGAGTTCACCCTGCGCCGGGCACCAGACAGACAGGCTCCGACAGATTACATCACTAATGTCATCACAATATGGGCTCCATAGAGGCCCCTAATTTCATTGCGCGTGCGTGAACGCAGTCCGCGAGAAGGCTTCGAATTAAAGCCGGCGGCGAAGCCCGACCGGATCTCTGCCGCTTCGCTGACATGGCCCTCGATTGCACCTTCTTTCCCCTTAATGGAAGTAAAAGCAGATGAAGGAAAACCAAGCTGAGGTAGGTTAGTAACTGGAGTCCACGCCTACTTTTTCCATTCCGACAACTAGAAGATCCACCGTACAGTTCCCCCAAACTAACCTTGTTTAACCAAACAGATCCAGTGTGTAATGGCAAAATCAGGGGCTTCTCGGACAGTACTTTGGATAAACTGTACAGTTTAAGGATCTTGTGTGGAAAATATACAAATGAGCACCAGAGCGAGAATCGGTTTCCATCTGTAAGTTGCTTTTAGCTTTTGTCCAGACTTTGGGCGAAACTTACATTAGATGAAAAGGAAAACGTGAAAGGTGACCTACTGTGTATAAAGCAGCAGGTTAGCACCTTTAACCTCTTCTCAACCTGCAGGCTTGCTTATTTATATACTTATTCATTTTATTCATTTATTATTCATTGCACATTAATCAGTGTGTCAATCAGCAAATGTTCCATATGGCTAATTGTCTGTGTTCTGATGTTATAAGCCAAAAAAAAAAAAAAAAACAAAAAAAAAAAAAACACCTCAACAACAACAAACCCAAAAAAAAAAAAAAAAGATTTAGCGGTAAATTCATTTAGGAAATATATTTTCTTATTCGTCCAGTTTGTAGTATATTTACATGTACCCTCTATTTTTTATATCTTCAAAATATTGACACAATTACATATATATTTAATTCACGAAGGTGTGCGTATATTTCAATATATTGACGTATATGCGCATGCATATCATCACTGTCCAAAAAAACCAAAAAAAAAATTCTTCTTCCCTTTTTTTTTTTTTTTTTTTTTTTTACATCACAGCAAACTTCCATCATATGGAGTAAAATTGCATGATGAATGAAAAATGCTCCGCATTAACTTACATTTAAGGACATTAGGAATGTGATATGTTTTATTTGGACAGCAACGATACGCTGAGCGTGTCTCACAGTTATTTTCAATTTCAAACCGTCACATGTGTTGCACGATTCGGTAAATACTATAAAACTATTTGGACACTTTCAGTTTATAAGACCTTGCAGGTTTAGAGGTTAAAAGTCTTCTTAACGTTGCCCAACGTTTTACAATCATGGATGAATCTTCACCAGGAGTGATGGGAACACTGTAAAGATGGACCGAATGCAGCACGTGGTGAGAGAAATGCCATTTTTGGCTTCGTTCGAGGCCACGAAAGAGTCTAGAACCCTCGGTTAGTCTGGAGAGCTCCCTCTGTCGGGAGGCCAGGTGTCACTGTGTCTGAGCTGAGCAGCTGCGGCTTGTTTCAAGCCCGAACTCGGAGCTCTGGGACACCTCCAGCTCACGGTCAAGTCTTTTTCAGAGCCAGTTTGAAAAGGTGCCCCCGGGTTGGAGATGCTGCAGCCGAATGGGCGAGAGGCTCCGGCGACCTTCAGACATCCAGAGCTTCACCAGTTCATCATGGAGTTCCTGTTGAGCGTCATGAAGAAGACCTGACTGCTTCCGCCAGAGCGCACTGAGGCGAAGAACACCTGTACAGAGGGGAGGACACAAAGCACGGCAGTCAGGAATGCTTTCCCTTGAACTTTCCTTTCAGTACAGTTCTGCATTTCGGCTCCAGTCATAAGTACAGACCCACCTTATTAAATCTGCGTTGGATCTGACGTTTTTCTCTCATCCCTTCCTTTAGTTTGTTATGTAGCTTCTCGTGCAGGTAAGCAGCAGCCTGCATACTTATAACGCCCGACATACATGCCACAGATATGTTCACTGTGTGGCAACCAAAACACACCGAGTCTGATATTTTCAGTTCCGATTTAGGATACTTTCATATCTGATATGCGGCAATGCGCCTGAACAGCTGGATGGGAATCCATGTGACTTTTTACGTCAACTTCGACATTTTGCACTGCCGAGACGTCATTTGGGCTGATGTTCCTGTAGAAACTAAATCAGACAGCACTGTTTGCAGCCCCTCCATGTTCAAAGAAGTTTTTAAGAAATGTCCAGAATCATCCATAGGAGAAAGAGGTTGGGGTGTCAAAGAAAAGTTCATAGTCTGAAACCACAAATGCGAACCAAAGAAGCGTCTGTGACTGAAAGCCATGCACTCTTTACAGCGAGCCTGAACAGGTTCTGGGTGATGAACTCAGTTGTCACCTATTGGAACTTCATGATCGCTCCTCGGATGCTGGGGATAAAGAAACCGAACCCTCCAGGAGAGGATCGGCATCCGTTGACACTCGTGACTGTTTACTTCCGGGTGAGTGTGCCACCATTATGAAGCACTGCACTTTTGCACATGCGGGTCAGTGTAGGAGTGTGATCCGCAAGTCACATTTAAAACATAGTCGGATTTGGTGGGAAGAAATTCGCTTAGCTGCCCGAAACGCTTCATTTGGGATTCCAGCCCTTTTCTTGGTCACGCGTTGACATCACCTCGTAACACAATTCTTAGTGCCTGCTACCGCTTGCAACCGCTCTAGCATCTGACCAATCAGAGTGGACGAGCAGACCAACCAGAGCACTATTACAGGAGAACTGCTGGTGATGCTGTGTGTGTGTGTGTGTGTGTGTGTGTGTGTGTGTGTGTGTCTGTCTGTGTTTACCTTGTCGTTTCTCTCACAGAGGAATTTCAGTCTCTGGGCTCTTTTGTGCATAAAGACTCCGTCCAGGTGACCCGTCTCCACCGAGCGGATCTCGATAGCCTTCTCCCCCCAACCCATGATCTGATTAGAGTGGATGTAGGCTGCAAGAACAAACAAAAACAACAGATGGTACCGCCTTTATACTCCACACGGAGCTCTTCATATTAAAGTACAACCTAACATCCTAACAGAAAGCATGTTAGCACGCTGTGGCTTACAATCATATTTCAATTATTTTATATCTAGTGTTTTATTTATATTAGATTCCAGAATCTTATATGAGTGCGTGTCACTGTTTACTGTTCATTTACTGACTTTAACATGTTCCATGCAAAACCACATTATGGTAAATTCAGTAAATAAAGATATCTCAATATAAAACGATATTAATGATATTCTGTATTCTAGAACATACTTTCTATAACATTCATTCTATAACGTGACATGTTACGGAGTTACGGAAGACTCCTTATATCCATAAAAGACTCATTATTTACAATATTATTTATGTCGACGACATGCTTCAACTCCTAATAAGGCTGGTAAGTGGGATGTTTTTAGCAATAACCATGTTCTCTACCTGCCAATTAGTGACAAACTACAGCCATAAACATCTTATGTAAATGATAATATCGCTGCCTAGCAGACGCTGGTGTGTTATTTGTGATAAATATGTCTGGAGTTGTAACCAAAGCTGAAAGTAATTGCTGTTCTCTGAGCGCAGACATCCGTTTTTTTGAACAGCGCAAACAAATGAACGCTAACAAGGCTGATTAGCGAGCGGTCCGGAGGGAAAACACACAAATTAATAAATCTGTCCTGCAGAGCTGAAAAAAGGCATCAAAACAAAACAACAGCGAAGCTCTGTTTCCTCAGATCCACCGTTCTTCATTCTGCCCAAGTGGGTTATATGTGATACTGAGAGACTAATATCCAACTACTGTGAACCCTATACAGCTTAAACTGACTGAATTCTATTATACTGGACCTCACTGTTCTCTCTTACACTGCAGGCCAGGTGATGATGAAGCCATGACTACTGACGGCTCCACCCTAGTGGATGCAAAGTGGTGCATTCAGACATATATGCACAACTTTCTTTTCTGGGATACTGAAATGAAATTTCTGCATGTATTCCAAGTCATGTGTATGTTTTGTGGTGCTGGAGAGGAGGAGGAGCCACCACCTAAGCCTGAGCACTTGACGAGTGCTCCTTCTCTGATCGTGCACAGCGGTGCTGAATTAAGGGAGAAGGATAGACCCAGTTAAAAACTGGATTTCTCTCTGACATGACAAGAGGATGCTGGTACCATGGTAAACACGCCTGCTAAAGAGAGAGAAAGAGGGAGAGGATGCTAAAGTTAGGCTAAACGAGCCTGTTCAATTGCACTCTATATGTGTATATGTTTAAATACACACACAGCTCTGGAAAAAATTTCAAAGAGCACCTGAAAATGATCAGTGTCTCTAGTTGTACAGTTTCTGGGTTTGTGTTGGACCAAAATGAGCAGTTCTGTTTTATTCTACACACTACTGGAAACACGTCTCCCAAATTCCAGATCAAATATTGTATTTAGATCTGTTTATTTAGAAAATCACTAATGACGCCTCCAGAAGCCTGTTTTTTGAACCATGCTCGCTGTGCATTTCACCCCAGCCACCGCTCGCCCGTCTTTCTGTAGGTCACTTGAGGTCATCTTACGGTGGTTAAGTGACATTGGAATGAGGTGGCGCTCATCACGGTCAGTAGAGAGTGGTTTTTGGCCCTCTGCCAGTCTGTAGCTGTGTTGTCCTGTGTGTTTGCTGCTTGACCTTGTTCTTATGAACCAGACGCTCACTGTATCTGCCAGTAAAGCTAGAACCGAACCTTCTGTTCCTCACTAAGAACCTGCCGTACATGTGGAGATGCTGATTTAAGAAGAAACTGGCGTGCTCTCTTATTTATTTCCAGAGCTGTATATATAATAGGACAGTCACAGGCAGATTTCCCTGCAGTTCCCGAAGCCTCCACTAGAGATTCTCATGCAAGGTATACTGTGTTCTACAGTTCAGTAACAGTAACAGCTTTTTGAGTCCACAGATGCATCCGAAGCTACACAAACTGTGCAGCAGCAGATGAGTTATCGTCTATGACTGTACATCTACAAGGTGGATCAGCAAGGTAGGAATGGACAGTGAGTATACACAGCGTTTAAACACTCCAGCAGCACTGCTGTGTCTGATCTACTCACACCAGCACAACACACACTAACACACCACCACCATATCAGTGTCATTGTAGTGCTGAGAATGATCCACCACCCACATAATCCCTGCTCTGTGGTGGTCCTGTGGGGGTCCTGACCATTGAAGAACAGGGTAATAAAGTATACATTGAAACAGATGGACTACAGTCTGTAACTGTAGAACTCCAGAGTGCTCCTATATGGTCAGTAGAGCTGATTAAATGGATAGGGAGTGTGGAAACAAGGAGGTGCACCTAAAGAAGTGGTGTATATATATGTAAGAAGAAGCACTGGAGTCTACAGACGGACACACAGTGAGCAGGTGTGCGAGCAGTAGGCAGTAAACACAGGACGTACCAACAGACGTGGGCATCTCCCCCCACTGCAGGACCACGTCTTTAGTGATCCGGCCATAAGTGTTAACATAAACGCCTTCATCCTCATAACACAGCAGCATCTCCATCCCATCCGTCTTAGGAAGAACTACGATTGCATGAGGAGTCACAGTGGCCTGGATCTGGATACAGAGCGTGAGAGAGAGAAAGAAAGAGAGAATGAATGAGGACGGTCACTGGCAGATTCCCAGCAGTTCCTGAAGCCTCCACTAGAGGTCATTATGGTGTATTGTGTGGTATTTTGTGCTCCTCTACAATTAAATAACAGTGAGAGCTTTTTGAGTCCACAGATGCATCTGAAGCGTTATTTTTATGCTGCGAACCAAATTAAATGTAGTGCTGGTGGAAGTGGTTTGTGTGGTGAATGTGACTCTGTACGTACGTGCGAGGGGACGTAGATGTCATACGGATTTCCAGAGTCCACGTCAATCACATGAAAACCAACGCTGGAGCCGTAGATGACCTTCAACCTCTGGCCTTCCTCCACAGTTAGATCCACCAGCTGAGGCCTGTGTGGAAGCTCTGTGAATGACTGAGAGAGAGAGAGAGAGAGAGAGAGAGAGAGAGAGAGAGAGAGAGTCTATAAGACTATAAGACTATAAATTTCACCTTGATTCTGAGAACCATATATGTCCATATAAGGAAACTAAGCTGTGCAAAATCAGCCTGTGTTGAATTCAGTGCGTTTGTGATGTCAAAAAACAAACAATGCATTTACATATATCCACATACGCAGCCTGACGCAGTTTAGCTCTGCTCATTCAGCCCACAGCAGGTTAGTTCTTGTGTAATGATAAGGGATGAAAAGAGATTGGAAAATAGTTGTGCAGATGGAGTTATGACTGTTTTTGGTACATTATAAGTGGCCACTCCTGGTCCTGGAGATCTTCCACCGTGGACAGTTCAGATCCACCACACCAGACATTCCAATGCCTCTAAAATCCATCATTAATCAGATCCGATGTTTTAGATTAAGCCTGGAACTAAACTCTGCAGGGTGGGAGATATGCAGAACCAGGACTGGACACCTCTGAAGTAGGATATGAGCCCTTTAAACCTGAATGGCAGCACTTGAAAAACCTGATTGTGATTTAAAAAAAAAAAAAAAAAAGTGAGACAGAGACAGAGAGAGAGAGAGAGAGAGAGAGAGAGAGAGAGAGAGAGAGAGAGACATAAATAATTGCTCTGTACCTTGAAAGCCATAAATTTATGGTAGGGTTTGGGGGCCCAGGCGTAAATCTCCACAGAGTTCTTCAGCGCGATCACCAGGAACTTAATCCGCTCATATTTTACTGAAATCAAACCATAATTCAACATCTCTGTTACCTGCAGCTCTCAGCCCTGCTCAGAAATATATTTATATAATAAAGCTCAGAACTAAAAAGATGTCCACTATGAAGAATAGATAATGAATATTCATAACACATAGTGAATAACTCATAGTAAATACTAAATAATTCATAGTAAATACTAAATAATTCATAGTAGATACTAAATAATTCATAGTAGATACTAAATAATTCATAGTAAATACTAAATAATTCATAGTAGATACTAAATAATTCATAGTAAATACTAAATAATTCATAGTAGATACTGAATAATTCATAGTACATACTGAATAACTCAGTGGATACTGAATACATAATAATAGATACAGAATAATCCAGAGTACATATTGAATAATTCATAGTAGATACTGAGCAATTCATAATAGTTACTGAATGCCATAGCAAATGCTCAATAAATTCATAGCAGATACTTTAAATTATTAGTACTTACTGAATATTTTTTATTAGAAAAAATAACAATAATAACAACAACAATATTTTAACGATAATAATCAAATTTTAATTAATAATACACACTAATTATAAACCTTAAGATTACTAACTGTATCAAGTAAGAGAAACAACACATTGCTGTACTGGTGTTTTACAGTAGGTGGCGCTGTAACGTACCAACTTTGTAATGCACGCAGCCCTCTAGCTCCCCCACAGTGATCCAGCCCTGCTTCTTCTCCACCTCAGGGTCGTTGTGTAATATCCTGTTCCTCAGCCAGGACAGGTAATACACCCGCAGTTTATTCTTCTTACCTGAGCACACGAACGCGACAGGTAAGAGTCATTAGTAAGAGAAAACAAAAACGTTAAGTAACGTTAGGTCATTTCTTTATAACCTAACGTGACATCCGCCATCACGAGGCTAGCACAGGTAAGGGCAGTCTTGTGCACTGGTACCACCAGTTTATTAGACCTACCTGAGATAGTTACGAGAACGTTGAGGCCCTCCAGCACGTCCATCTGTAGAAAGCGGCGGCGGGTGATGAGGTTGTAGACTTTACCTTGTCCACTCCTATCGAGCAGCATCAGACCGTTTTCTGTTCCCACCAACAGATTCACACCTGAGAGAGCACAGAGGACATAGACGGTTTACCTCAGTCTATGAGAAAAGTCCCTAAGACTCGTAGCTCTAACAAGTCCATAAAAGGTGTGGAAAGAGCAGATTCTGAATTTTCAATCCCATACCATGTTTGGCACTCAATAACACAGAGAGGGGAAACTTAGAAGTCACTCACCCCACAGTGCAGCACAGAGGATTTCGGAGTTGAAGCGCTTCTTGTACTTGCGGATCTCTGGTGTGTCGCTGTGGGGTCGGATGTTAGTCGGGTTTACGTTCACCACTGAGATCTTTCGGGCTTCACTGAGTTTAGCCTGCTCCTGACGCAGGAGCTCGTTAGCAAACAGGGCTGCAAAGGAGGACAGGTACAAGTTCAGCTACAAGTACAGGTTCAGCTACAAGTACAGGTTCAGCTACCTGTGCATATTCGGGTAAAGGTTCAGATGCAAGTATACATTCAGCTTCAGCTACAGGTTCAGCCAAGAGTATGGATTCATCAGGAGGTTTAGCTACAAGTACAAATTCAGCAGCAGGTTCAACTACATGTACATGTTAAGTTAAAGGTTCAGAGAAGTACAGATTCAGGCTCAGGAACAGGCTCAGCAACATGTGTATGTTCAGTTAAAGGTTCAAATACAAGTACAGATTTAGGTACGGGTACATCTACTAGCACAGGTTTAGCAACAGGTTCAGCTACAAGTACAGATTCAGAGATATGTACACAGCCAGTTAAAGGTTCAGATACAAATACAGATTCAGTGTTAACTAAAAGTTAAAGTACAAGCACAGGGTTAGCTACAGGTTCAGGTACAGATTCAGCTTTAGCTACAGGTTGAAGTACAAGTGCAAGGTTAGCTACAGGTACAGGTTCAGATACAGGCTTAGCTATGGGTTTAGCTATGAGTACAGGTTCAGCTATGAGTACAGGTTCAGCCACAAGTACAGGTTCAGCTACAGGTTTAGCTATGAGTATAGGTTAAGCTACAAGTACAAGTTCAGTTATTAGCACAGATTCAACTACAGGTTCAGTTATGAGTACAGGTTCAGCTACAAGTATAGATGTAGCAACAACTACCAAGTTCAGGTTCAGTAACAGGTGAGGTACGAATACAGTTTCAGGTAACAGCCTGTTGCATTACACTTCATCTTTCTAGAAATGTCCAGTAAGGAATTAAGAAGAATGACTGTCCGCTCTTATTCACGTTATACTACCAGATAAACTGTCCTACATAGTCTTTTGACTACCACGTGTGCACCGATGTGATACGCATTAGCCTGTGTGTGTGTGTGTGTGTGTGTGTGTGTGTCTGTGTCTGTGTGTGTGTGTGTGTGTGTGTGTGTGTGTGTGTGTGTGTGTGCGCGTACCTGCGGCTGATGTTTCATCACTGCTGTCGGTGGGGGACGTCTGATACACATGGGGGTCCATGAAGGGACTGAAGGAGGCTTTTGATCCTCCGCCCAGAGCATACTAACAAACAACAAACAGTCCGGTCAGCATCTCTGGAGTTCTAAATTGCTGACAAGAGAGTAGCCGCACAGCACCACCTAACGTCAATGGTAACATCAGCTGAATCGAGCCACCTCATCCCATCTCATTTCCCTCATTATCTGGTTACATGGTAGCATTCAGACTGTTACTTGATACTAGTGTTTATAGTTTTGATTTTCTCAAAATTATTTGTTTACAATTTAAATAGACGAGATTTAACAGGAAATGGGTGCATCGCAACCATGTAATCACGCAAGTCGTATAGTGCAACCACCTAAACAGGTTTAGCACAAACATGGAATACTACGGAATTTCCAAATGGTCCAATCATGGTAAACATGTAAATAGTTATGGTTCAACCATTAAAGTAGATGTAATAATCAAAACAGGTGTGGTTCCTCCATCACAACCATCTAAATTAGTGTAGTTTAGCTGTAAAAACTGGTGTACAGGTGTAGGCCAGGCATGAAAACAAGTGTACCTGTATTATAACCATGGAAAGCGCAACCATGATAACGGGTGGACTACGGAAGTGGCTGCAGTGCAACTATGGTCGTGGCTGTAGCTTAACCAAGAAACCTCGGGTAGTTTAATCACTCCATGTAAGCATGACAATTGGTGTAGAGCAGCTATGGAAGCCAGTGCGGTGTACAGTGTTTAACTGTAATTCTTTGATCTGGATTATTAGAGCTGGACTGCGAGAGCAGAACTGCAGCGTTTACAGATTTCCCCCAAAACTCTACATGGCTTTAAAAATGACTTTCCCCAAATAGAAGCTATACCTATAATGGCTGGAGACCATCAATCAGCAAACCAATCAACACCACCGATCAATAAGCTGTGAGTGATGCTGGTATAGTGGAGCTGGGCCTCATACCTCCTGCAGGTCCTGTGAGTGGAGGTCTGGCTGAGCCTCAGTCGGAGTGCCAGAAGGAGACTGACTCTGCTGCACCAAATCTGGCAAATTACCGTTACCCACAAACCCATTACTCTCACTGGCCTGAGAGAGAGAGAGAGAGAGAGAGAGAGAGAGAGAGAGAGAGAG
>CM067488.1:21012412-21033745 GCA_034552555.1 Semaprochilodus insignis
AAAATATGCAGGGTGCCTCCTGGGCCAGGGTTGAGAAACTGGTGGTAATGAAGTACAGTTGAGTTACAGTTGATTGCTCCCTTTAGACCTCCACTGCAGTAAAAATACTAAAGTATTTACATTCAGTTAGCTAGAACCAAGCTCTGTCCAACAGGTCAAAACAAGCCCAAAGCAAAGGGACCGCTGTGCCCTGATTGGTGGGCTCGCTTCACACTTGTCTCGTTTGGACACTTCTTATGTGTTTTTGCACACAAGTCAAAAGGAAGGACAGATACACCAACACACTAGTTACAATTCACCAATGCATTACACTTACTGAGTTACTGTACACCAACACACTACTTACAGTACACTAACACATTACACTTACCGAGTTACTGTACACCAACACACTACTTACAGTACACTAACGCATTACACTTACCGAGTTACTGTACACCAACACACTACTTACAGCACACTAACGCATTACACTTACCGAGCTACTGTACACAACACACTACTTACAGCACACCGACGCATTACACTTACCGAGTTACTGTACACCAACACACTACTTACAGCACACTGACGCATTACACTTACCGAGTTACTGTACACCAACACACTACTTACAGCACACTGACGCATTACACTTACCGAGTTACTGTACACCAAAATCACTACCTCTCTGTACCTGTGCTATACCAGTAACTATAGAATTCTCATGAGTAGTATTTATGAGTACTGGCCTGAAAAGGGGTGTGGAGAAAAAGTGTCAGGAAATGACATCACCAAAGAAGATCTCATGAATGAGGGGCATTTTCACTTCCTTACAGATCCTCAGAAACCCTGACCTCAGAAGACCTCATCATGTTGACTGATGCCTCTGATGTGGGAGTACGGGCTGTCTCCAGCCAGGGGTTTGAGGGGGAGGGACTTCTCCTCATTAGCTAGAACTGGACCCCAGGTTAATTGACGCATGCAACAGTTGAGCAGGAGGACTCGACCCTAAAAGATATAATTGTACAAGTAGAGCCTTCATGTTGATGTTTGACCACGTCCTGCGATCACTTTGGTTTCCAGGTGAAGATTCAGTCTGGTTCCACAAATGGCAATGTTATTAGCAGCTCCACCAGCCGCTGTCCAAAGTGCTGAAAAATAAACATCTGGCTTATAACATGCTCACTAGAGAGAGCCTAAAAACACTCCCTGACAGACGTTTGGGTGAGGTAACGGCAGATCGGAGTGGACTGACTCTTTCCCAAAGCAGAGAGCTCTGCAGACTCTGAGGCCAAAGCAGGACGATCACTAGCTGCTACTGAGCCAACGCCATGAAATGAGTGCACTGTGGGGTTAGGTACTGCCTGGGTATATTCAGAGCATGCATGAACTGGATTAATTGTGAATGGGCCCACAACCAATGCCACACAGTCCTGACCCCATTTTCAATCCGCCCATGTAGAAGTAGAAGAGGAAATGATGATATCATGGTTTTAATTCTTGGAACCTGGTTCTGAAGAGAAACTCAATGTCATGGGTTTTGTTACTGATACTGTTTCGATTTCACTTGGATTTTTTTTTTTAGACTCGTTTTTGATTCAGTCATGGCTGGGCATGGTCACGGACTTGTCTTGGACTTGACAAAAGGTGCTCCTGACTACAGCACTAAATATAAGCTGTGACTGTATGTTTAATGGATTAAACGCAGAGAATAGATCATTCTAGGCTTATTTTCTTCCAAGTCATTTACTTTTTCATAACTGTAATAATCAGACAAGATACAGAATGATTGGTTTGGTTGCAGTTCATAAGTTGATAGCAGTTCCTAATATTTTCTTACATATCTCTAAAATAGGGAAGGAAATTAGTATCGCACACACATGCACACACACTCTCACACACACACACTCACACACACACACTTCAAGCTTCTAATAAACAAGAAACGTGTGAGACAACCTTTTAAAAGAGTGTAATTCATTTACATGTTAAAGTTTACTTTGCCATCCAAGATAAATTGCTTTCAAACATGATTTGATGTAAATTCTTCAGCTTTGTGGTTTAGGTATCTGTACGCTTATGAAATTACCCCGCGATCTTAGAGACAAACCTTCCTGTAATCTCTTTTTGCAATATGTCATATTGCATAACCTGAACTACTAATGACAAAACTAAGAGTTCTCTGAAAGAACCACACTGAGAAAGGATCCACACACAACTGTTCATATCTCTCTCTCTCTCTCTCTCTCTCTGTGAGTCTTAGTCTTTGTGTCATTGGTTTCTGGAAAATCACTCTGATCTGCTGTGGTGACTGGGAAAGGCTTCTAGTAGGGAACCATGCGCTTTAATTGTGGAATCTTATCTTTGCTGATCATCCTGCTGAACATTCCAGGTAGGATCATTCTGATTGTGCTGTGAGAGGTGGTGTGTGTGTGTGTGTGTGCGTGTGTGTGTGTGTGTGTGTGCGCGTGTGTGTGCGCGTGCGCGTGTGTGTGTGTGTGCGTGTGTGTGTGTATAACTAAGATCGTTTTTAAGACCTAAATAAATAGAATCTAATCAAGCCTTTCTTTAATGTGATGTGTTACAGTGCAGTTTAACACTTTAATACACAGGTTACAATACAGGAACAATACATGATGATAAATTTAGATTGATATGGGCGATATTTATTGAGCTACACATACAGAGGTACTGTCTCTCAGTATAGTAAACACTATATACCAGACGTCTCGGTATGGAGGTGTAGAGGTTCCTAATGGTGTCCTGTGATAATCCATCCCATGCAGCTTGAATATTCTCACACAGATCCTACAGATTGTGCAGTAGGGGTGGAGGTGGAGTGACACCAGACCTTCTGCGACGCATGACAACAAACTGGTGCCTCCACACACCGATTCGTTTGTCATCTCAACCAAGACAAAAGCGGGAGTGAAGTGAAGATGACCCGCTGTCATTCCGAGTCACTCCATGACAGTCTGGCACAACACCATTGCAGTCTTTGGTGACATGACGTGACGTGGTGTCAAGGGCAGCTGTCGTAACGGTCTGCGTGCATGTAGTCCTGCGTTGTGTAGCCGTCTGCCAATGGTGCTGGCACTAACAGGATGACACACACACACACAGGTCGACAGATGAAGCTGTGCTGCAGGTTCAGTCCTGCACCAGCAAAAAAAGTCAGAATAGTTCAGTCTGTAGTTTATGAAAACTTATGCTGACTCAGCTAATGAAACAGCAGTGAAACTGCACAAAACAGTCTTTATTATTTCTATGTTTGTGGAACAAATGTACACAGTGGCTGACGCTGGTGGAAATAACCTGTTGATTTCCAAAAAATATTAATGATAAATAAAGTTGGGAGAGGTTTTGATTTCTGGGATTCCTGCAGACTCTGAGGTTCACACTGTTTCAGTTTCAGGTTCTCTGGGTGAGACTCTGAGAGTGACCTGCAGGCCTCAGACTGTCTGTGCTCTGCGGGAATCAACAGTGAACCTACAGTGCTCTTACTTATACACCATCAAACCTCAGCAAAGCTTCTGGTTCAGCCCCAAACAAAGAGCTAAATGGAGGAACGAGGGAGATCCAGAGGATTTAGCTTTAGACTCAGACTACGCAGGAAGAGTGAGCTACACCAAGACCACAATACCCAGCTCAACTCTCACAATAAGAGACCTGAGAGAGAGAGACTCAGGGCAATATCACCTCATGATCATCTCAGAAACGGGAGCGAAACGTTCCAGCTCAACAGCAGTCAGTCTGACGGTCTCAGGTAATGCAGTTACAGCTGTTTCAGTGATTTTAGCAGATCTTTAATGTACGAGGTATTGGCTTAAATGTATGAAACTTTATTTCAACTCAGACCTGCAGGTGAGGATGACCTCCAACACTGAACTGCAGACGCCAGGTCAACTCAGTTGTAGCACGTCCTGCAATCTGACCTCTAATCCTCCTCAATACAGCTGGTACATAAATGGGCGTGGGATGTTCCGCACATATGACCTGGTGTTAAAGTTAAATAGCCAGGATGTTCCTGGCAGCTACTCCTGCTCTGTTAGCAACCCTAGTGAAATCCGTTCTACTGCAGTGTGTGAGTATGAGAGCTGTTCATATCTAACAATGATTGACCCAGTAAAATCAGACGGTGATGATCGTTTACTGTTACAGGTGTTTTGGGTGAGAACTGCTGGAGTGTGACCTACTCAGACAGAAGAGTCTGTGCTTTGGAGGGTTCATCAGTGGACTTTCCCTGTACTTACTCATATCCCAGCGACCGGACGGTTAATGAAACATTCTGGTATTACTTTCGGTCTGAAGTGAAGCCAACAGATCTGAGTGTGGACAAGCAGTTTGCTGGTCGAGTGGAGTTTCTTGGAGCTAAAGAGAGAAACTGCACTCTGAGAATGAAGGATGTGAGGAAGAGTGACTCTGGACAGTATCGTTTTAATTTCACTGGAACTGCAGGGAGCTTTTCTGGTGAACCCGGGGTTATCCTGAGCGTTACAGGTATGTATTCACTCCCAGCTGTCGAAGTCCCTGTGATCCTGTTCACCCATTTGTGTATTTCAGAACGTAATACGCCCTTGGCTTGCTCACTGGGATCTTGGACCCAGATTCTCTGTAAAGCTGCCAGTGGCAGGATCTATGGTCAAAGGCACTAGGTTCCCCTTTTGAGTCTTGGTTTCTGTCAAGGTGTCTCTTTCTTGCCATGGTCACCCTTGGCTTGTTTACTGGGATCTGGGCCCAGATTCTGTAAAGCTGTCAGTGGCAAGATCTGTGGTAAAAGGCACTGTGTTCCCCTTTTGAGTCTTGGTTCCTCTCCAGGTTTCTTTTTCTTTGCACTGTTGCCCTTGGCTTGTTCATCGGGATCTTGTTGTAAGACCTATCGTAAAAGGCGCTGTATTAATAACCCTTGTCTTGTCTTGGCTACAGTTGGGTTTATTTGTGACTGACCTGTTGATTCCCTCATGCCAGTACTACTACTTTAAAAGGTGTAAAGATCATACAGTAATATGAGTAGATACATGTACTGATAAATAAACAACCAAAAAAATGAACAGCAGAGAATGAAATGAGACAAATGTGTGTTGACCTTCACAAATTGGACACTAGTTATGTGTTGACCTGTTAGGACAATATTCAAACAACCAGAGCTGTTGTGATACTGCCTGGAAGAAGATGTGTATTTATTTCACCCCCCTGTACCATGAGAAGGATGGCAGAAAATTCTCCAAGGATCATGGAGGGAAATTTGCTGAGGGTGACAGTATTTTGAGGTCACAAAGTCTCCAAAACAGTTAGATGACGCCTTCATGAAAACAAATTATTTGGACACTGTCCCATAAGAACATCTTTTCTTTCTTTCTCTTTCCTCAATAACTGACACACCCACAGATGTTGTCACGGTTTGTGCTGAAAAGCTTTTGGCTACAGCTGGGAACGTTTTTGGTGAAATTGTGCCAAATGGTTCAAAAGTAATGAAACCCATTTCACGTTGGTGGAAAAGGGCTAGCATTGACCTTGTTGGTAACTAGGTCCCCTGATCTAAACCCCACTGAAACCTTCTGCGATGAGCGAAGTAGGAAATCCAAAAGACAGTGGATATGGAGAGGTTTTACAAGGAAGGTTTCACAAACAAATAGTTATGGGTTATGGTGGTACAAAATATGACCATATATTTGATAAGGATCTTGCATGTGAAGCTGAATTTGTGTTGCTCTGTATACAAAACACTTTCTACTTTTCAACTTCAGGTCTTCAGGTGAAAGTGAGTCCCACCACTCCATCAGAAGGACAGACAGTAACACTGACCTGTATCTCCGCCTGCACTCTGCCCAATAACCCCACTTACATCTGGTACAAGAACGGACAGCGTGTAACGAACAAACCCACCACATACAACAAGCTGTACCTGGAGTCAGCCAGCCCTGAGGATCTCCTCCAGTACTCTTGTGCTTTAGGAGGTAACAGTTCTATGTAGTCCTCATATGTCTGTTTTTAGAAATAGCACTTATTTACACTTTAATACATGAGGAAATATTATGATTAGTCTTTATGGACAGGTCAGGTGAGAGTGATTAGTGTTTAGGAACAGGTGCAGGTGATGAAGGAATAACCTGGAATGTTTCTTGTGTAGATCTCTGATGATGTGTATTTCCCATTAAGAGTTAAAGCCTTATTTTTGAGATATTAGAAATAAGCTTTGTTCAGTGCTGATATACAGTGATTGATCAAGTCTATTATTTCTGAAGGTCCAGAGGAGAATACAGTATTCATGTTCATCACGGTGGGAGGATCAATACTTCTGGCTCTGATCCTCATCACAGGATGTATGTGGAGGTGGAGCAAAATCAGGAGGAAGAGAAGAACAGAGAGAGATGCAGATGTTCAGGTACTGACTTATTATTATTATTATTACTTGATTATTTCATTTATTTGTTTGTTTGTTTGGTTTGTTATTAATTGTTTTTTACACGATTGTATATGATTATTTTAATTAATCATTATTATTAGTATGTGTTTTGCTTGTTTTCTGTTTTTATCATTATTATCCTTTTGTTTTTCTGGTGCTTTTAGTCTTTTCAGTTATTTTACTCACATGCTTTAGTACCACCATAGAATAGAACTACCTTTCTAAAGGGTTTATATATGATCTAGAATGAATGTACTAATGATTATTAATTAGGTCATAAACACCTAAAATCATTAATAAGCAGTTACAACACATAATTAAGAAGGACTACAGTTAACTGTTGTTTGCCAGTGAACAGTGAATCCACATATATTCACATGGCTAAAGCTCAGATATTGATGTTTACAGATCTTAACTTTTTCTTCATCAGTCAGTCAGCTGTCAGCTTCAGCACATATTCATATTCATCTGATACAAAAGCTCACTTTTATCCCTTTTATTAATGTGTTATAAGTATCAACACTTTGTAAAGTATTTATGACCTAATAACCATTAATAAACTATTTTTAACCGTTAATAAACACTTTATACGGGTAGTCTCATTTTAAAAAATGGTCCACATGCTTTGATTATTATTTATTATAGTTTTTATCTGTTTTATAGTTTTATTTGGTAACACTTTATAATTATGTTTGTGGTCATATTTGAGTTTTTTACTATACATTTTATCAATACATGTATATTTATTATTTTCAGTCCCTTTTTTATATAAAACTCACCTACATTTTAAATTTGGGTCACCTTCAATCTACTCAGTGTTTAAATAAAGTTTGGTTGGTTGATGGGTGGACGGGATGATGGATGGATGGATGGAAGGGTTGGTTGATGGATGGATTGGTTGGTTGATGGATGGATGGATTGGTTGATGGATGGATGGACTGGTTGATGGATGGGTTGACGGATTCCTCTAGCTGCTACTAATGAAAGCCTGGAGGTGACACCTACACAGCTCTAAACCCTGCCACCATGTCTCCAGATTACGACACTCTGACAGTAAGTCTACAGTCTCTATAACTGTGTCACAGTGGTGGAACGTGAACTTCACTTGGTGGATAGAGGCTGGTTACAGGTTGGAGGAAGGAACAGTCTTCATAGCTGACAAAAAATGTGTGATGACGTAATGTAAGCAGGAATTCAGCACGATTAACATCTTCATTAACACTGGAGGACATCTTTTTAATGAGCACTAAAAACCTACCTGGTCCTGGTGAATGTGAGTTTAGCTGTGTAAGATTTCTTCTGGGTTTTTGTTTCCAGCATGTTAGAAGCTCCTCCAGTGACACTTACTCATCCCTGAACCCTGCAATCATGATGCCTGATTATGACAGTAAGTCTGTTCTCTGTCTGTTATTGGTTCTTCTGGTCAGTCTATCTGGAACTGTACATGTTTCTCATGTTCTTTTGTTTTCCAGAATATTACTGCCTCTCCTAAAACCAAAGCGCCCTGATTGAGGCTCACCTGGAAACCCAAAAGGACATTTCCATGTTTGTTTTATCCATTCCGTCTGATCCATGCATCATTTGTAAATTGGTTAAATGCTTTGATTAGTAATGAAGGAGACACGTAGAGGAAGCTAAAACTCAGTCAATAAACCACTGTGATTGCATCCAATCTCTGTTTCATCTCTTACAGTTAGTCTATTACTCTAC
Organism: Semaprochilodus insignis; assembly: GCA_034552555.1. Taxonomy (NCBI): domain Eukaryota; kingdom Metazoa; phylum Chordata; class Actinopteri; order Characiformes; family Prochilodontidae; genus Semaprochilodus; species Semaprochilodus insignis. The sequence continues at coordinate 21,020,511 of CM067488.1, forward strand.
CAATTCTCCTGTTTCCCCTGCCCTCATACACTCAAGAGCTGCTGGGAATGAGTCCCCCATGACTTTCCCCCCATGATCCACATCAGTGGACCTTTATCCATCACAGACAGTCCAGTACATCAACAGAAATTGCCCTTTGGGGTCACACACAGTTCATTAACTAAAGCTAAAATTGTGTCTGTGGTTCAGCATGTGTATCTTCATCAATGGAGAGCTCCAAGTCCTGGAACAGACTAACACATCATGACCTGCTACAGCTATCTGGTAGGTCTAATGCCAATCACTTGTCTCCTCATTGCTCCACTGATTGTGCAATTGCTTGCGTGCTTTTTGTCGAGCTATTCCGTTTACATCTTCAACTGTGAGTGATCTGTGGAAAATTCTATATTTGTTGTATGTAAATGAATTACTATTACAAAACATAGAGTCTGTTTGGTTAAGGTCTGATGGGTTGCCTTGCATCTCAGCTTGCAGAGTTCCAAAAACTAATCTGAAGAAGTACACAGCAAACTCTCTGAAGCATTTTTAAGGGTCATCATTCCTAATAAGGTATGTGGATTTAAGAACACAGTCAATATGAAAACAACAAGGTCAAAAAACACGGAAAACAGAATAATGGTACCAAGTGTTCCCAAGACGACATCACAGTAACACGCAGCAGGCACTGGAAGTATGGTGCTTCTGTAACCTATACCCACTATACCCTATAACCAGTTGTGACCATGTTTGTGATCACCAGACCCAGCTGAATCAGAAAACAGAGCTCAGTTGCAAATACTGATGAACTGTTGGATGCGCTGAGCAACCTCGGGCTGGTCCTGAACAAGACCTCTATGGGTAACCAGGCCCATGTCAATGCTGCATGGTTAGTCACCAGGGTCATGGGCGATAAGATGACGTCAATCCAGTTCTGCCAGAAAGACTCAAAAGCAAAAGTGATGAGAAACGATATTTAATCTTCTATAAGGTGTATATTTGAAGGATGATGATTTTCAAACATCTAAGGAGTCTTTGGCGTAGGCCCAGTCCTGGGCCCAGGTCTTAAAGCGTTTGGATCCTCGCAGATCCTACCGGATATAGACGGCAGGGGTGGAGCCTACTCCCTGGACAACTGTACCGGGGCCAATCTAGTGGTGGGGGAGAGAAAGGAAGAGAACGCAGGAAGGTCAGCACCTGAAAGCGGCAAAACATGAGCGTAAGCTGAATCATTTTAAAGACAGATGGCGCATTGTGATTGGCCAAAGTAATGAATGAATGAGTGACGTAGCATTGGAGTCTTCCTGGCAGAACTTGCACTAAAGCTTTCATTTCCAGGCAAAGATCTACAAGACCGTGGCTCGACCATTTGCACTCTATGGCTCCGAATGCTGGCCCGCCTCCACCAAGCATGAACAAACCTACCATGGAATGGGGATGAAGATGAGAAGTCATCCTGCTCACATGTTTGAGTAGTTAAGATCAAGTTTGGTTTAGTTTTTAGTTAAAATAAATATACAGACAGTGTTAACCTGTTCCTTCCACCAGAGGGGGTCAGCGATAAAGCCAGAAGCCAAATACAAGATTCTTCTTCAAACTGACATTTTGTAAATTCACAAAGCATCACACAGTTTTTGGCTGTAGCACATCATCATCATAGCTTAAATCTACAGCAGAGGGAATCTAACTTGACCGCTGAGTGTGGACACGTACATGTGTACACTCCAGGTTTACCAGAGAAATGCCCTGCAATACCAGTGATGAATCAATAAAGTGCAGTTCTCATTCTCAGAGTGCAGTGCAATCTCTTTATCTCCAAGAAACTCCAGCTCAACTGCTCTTCCTGTCTGTTGGCTGTACATCAGACCGCAAGTAATACCAGAATGTTTCAGGACCTGTCTGACCACATATGGGTCTGACCACTGGGATATGATTAAGTGCAGGGAAAGCACACCGATGAACCCTCCAAAGCACAGACTCTTCTGTCTCTTCTGAGTAGGTCACATTCCAGCAGTTCTCATCAAAATCACCTGTAAACCCAAAAGATTACCCACAGTACATCTGTTGTCCATTTTTTTTTATGCCAGCAGTAAAAAAATAGGCCTGGAGGTCAAATCACAGGAAGTGGTACAGGTCAGATCTGTCTGCCTTTCACTGCAAGTAGTAATCCAGTGGTTGTAGTTGAGCTGCATGACCTGAAACCGTTGCTGTTGAGCTGCAATGTTTCTCTCCTGTTTCCGTGATGATCATGAGGTGATATTGCCCTGAGTCTCTCTCTCAGGTCTCTAGTTGTAAGACTTGAGCTGCAGATCATCATCACTGTTTTCATGTAGCTCACTCTTCCTGCATAGAGTCTAAAGCTCAGTCCTCTGGATCTTCCTCCTTCCTCGGTTTAGCTCTTTGGGACTGAACCAGAAGCTTTGCTGAGGTTTGATGGTGCCTGAGTAAGAGCACTCCAAATTCATTGTTGATTCCTGCAGAGATTTGTGCAGGTTATTCTCGTACCCCTTTTTGATCAAAAGAACCATTGGTTCCTTTGTAGAACCTTGGTGCTATCCAGGGAACCAGCCTGCATTTGCACCAGCTTTCATTGAAACCAAGGAATATCAAAGGATACGTCATTACAGTCCACAAGGGTCATTGCACAATGGTAGTAAACTGTCGTAACAAGATTATATCCAGAAAGCAAGCACGGATCAACTACTGGAGATAAGATGTAGAAGAGCTGCTTCATCGTGGTTCGTGCTGAAGAACCTACTATTCTTAGGTTCCAGCTGTGAACAAACGTATAAATGGGTTCCAAACCTGTTTATTTTTGGTGAAATGCGCCAAACGTTTCAAAATTAGGTGCGCGAAACAGAACGGAACCCGTTCCACGTTGGTGGAAAAGGCCACCGGAGTCTCACCTAAAGAACCTGAAGCTGCAACAACGTGCAGCAGTCTGCAGGAATCACATGAATCAACAGATCTACAGGTTGATGCAATTCATGTTCTGATTAAACATGTTATTTCTACAGTTGGCAGCAAAACCCCTTCATAACTGGAGCCCTTCATGCTGATCAAACTCTTCTCTAATCTCTATCTGAATAGCTGGTTGGTTTGTGCAATCAATCTGGCCATACTCTTTCTTCACCAGCTCGTTATCAGAGTTGCAGTTTACACACTATTGAGTATTTTGAGCAAGATTACTTTTTATTTCCGTCTCTAACAGTTTCGGAATTACTAAAAAGGAAAGAGACCGTAAGCTGAAGTTTAAGCATGCTGCATGCTCAATACCTAGTTACTCCCCTTCTAACAACTATCACAGCTTTTTGTACCCACCTAAGAGGTTTCCAGTCCTAGTTTTGGGGGATTTTCACCAATTCGTCCTTGCAAAAGGCTCCTTGTTCAAGACGTTTCTTGGGCGTGCGCTGCTCTTGTAAGGTCTATCCACAGATTTTGGATGATGTTTAGGTCAGGGGACTGTAAGGTCCCGAGCAAAACCTTAAGCTTGTGCTTCGTGTGAGAGTCCATTGTGGATTTTGATGTGTGTTTAGGATCATTATCCTGTTGTAGAGGCTATCCTGTTTACAACTTAAGCCTTTTTATAGGTGGTGAGATATTTGCTCACTGAATTTGCTGGTATTTAATCTGCCTCCCCCTCACTGACTGCACTTTTTTTTTACCCCAAACATGCCTTTGCTCATTGCAGCCAAGACGTTCTATTTTAGCTTCATCATTCCACATGGCGTGTTTCCAAAATGCCAGGCTTGTTTAGAGGTTCCTTTGCAAACCTTTGACACTGCTTTTTATGAAGAGGATGTGAAAATGGTTTTCTTCTGATGATGCTTCCATGATAGAAAGGTCATATTTTTTGGAGGTGTGTTTGATTCATTTTCTAGCAATCCTACAAGCAGTTCTCTCAGAATGCTTTCGTGGTCCTCCAGACCTCAACTTGACATTCATCATTCCTGTTGGATGCCATTTCATAATTACAGTTTGAACTGAGGAAACGGCTACCTGAAAATGCTTTGATATCTTCTTGTAGTCTTCTGCTTTGTGGGTATCAATTATCTGAAATCTTTATCCGCTTGCTAGGCAGCTGCTTTGAGGTGTACCTTGACTGCTTGTTGTTGGAATATGAGTTGGAACATCTATAAGGCTTTGAAATTTGCATCACCTGACCTTACCTAATGATGATTCACTAATCTCTTACTAATGAGGTATTTAGAGTCAGTAAATACCTCATATTCAAGCTGCATGGGATGGATTATTACAGGACACCATTAGGAACCTCTACAACTCCATGCCAATGTGACCACCCCTGTACTTAAGGAAGTAAGGAGTGATCACAAGTTATTTTTGTTTTCATATAGATATATCTATATAGAGATATTTAGCTTATTGTTCTGTTTAATGTGTTCTCTCTTTGTGCACACAAAAGGGTGCTTTGCGAAGTGCATACTGGGAGCGGCCACTAGGGGTTGTGTGCGCAGTAGAGTAGGTGCTCTCGCTTCTCAATAAGCAAGAGAAGTCAGAGACCACACCTCTACTTGTCTCGTCTGTTTTTACGCCATAAAACAGGTACATCTGTTTACAGCGCCCACCTCAGGCCTGTAACACGAGACATCTGGCATGTTTCAATCGCAAACATGGTGGCCCGACGCCATACTGAGAGACACTACTTCTGTATGTGTAGCTCAATAAATATTGATCATATCAGTCTAAATTTATCATCATTTGTTGTTCCTGGTAATCTTTATCTTCCTTCCCAATAGCACTGCAATCCAACACTTCCTTCTGGGTGTAGCTATTCTTTTGATCATGACTGAATGAATGAATTAATGATAAGTGACTAATGATAATAAATGACTAGATCCATGGTTAGTTAATTAAGTAAGGTTAATAGATGTCTTGCAAATCATTATTATAAAGTGTTTTTCAGATACTTCTAATTCAATTCAGTTCATTCAGTTCATGCTGGGAAAGCATTTGGCTATATTTAATTAAGAGTCTATAGACTGTGCTTCAGTATGTTTCTATGGGATGTGCTTTAAAAGGGTTCCATTGGCTGAGCTTCTGCAAGGTTCTATTCAATTAATTTCAAAATGTTCCATGAGCTGAGCTTCAGTAGGGTTCTATGGGATGTGGTTCTGTAGGCTTCTATGGGATGTGCTTCAGCAGGATTCTATGGTATATGCTTCAATAGATTTCTATGAGTTATGCTTCAGTAGAGTTCTATGGGATGTGCTTCAGAAAGTTTCTATGAACTTAGCTTCAGTAGGGTTCTATGGGATGTGGTTCTGTAGGCTTCTATGGGATATGCTTCAGCAGGATTCTATGGTATATGCTTCAATAGATTTCTGAGTTATGCTTCAGTAGAGTTCTATGGGATGTGCTTCAGAAAGTTTCTATGAACTGAGCTTCAGTAGGGTTCTATGGGATGTGGTTCTGTAGGCTTCTATGGGATGTACTTTAATAGAGGCCTATGCACTGTGCTTCAGCAGGTTTCTATGGGATGTGTTTAAAAAGGGTTCCACTGGCTGAGCTTCAGTAGGGTTTGTCTAATATTAATTTGGAGTGATTAAAGAAAAAAGTCTTTTGCTTTATAGATGCTTATTTACACTTTGCTCACTCTTGGTATTCATCCTCCCAGGGTCTCTCTCTGTCTTTATCTCTCTCTCTAACGAGCACTGAACGCAGCTGTCCATTCTGACTGCTGCTGACCGTATGGGTAGTGTTTCTCCAAAATATCCTGTTCATGATTCTTCTGATTCATGAGTCCTCTGATTCTGTCCATGCATCTTTTTGATGGTTATCTTCCTTCTCTCTTACCTTCAGTTGTTCCAAACCTAATTGTCTTCTCCAGTGAAGTGGTTCTTCTCATTAGACCTTGAGTTTGGTTATCAGGGCTTGAAGTGAGAGATGAGGCTTCATCTGGTCAAAGATCCATTTGTTTGTTTAGTAGATTAGCTTCAGTGTGCTTCTATGGTATGAGCGTTATAGCGTATAGTTCTAAGGACTGTGCTTTAGTAGGGTTCTATGGGATGTGTTTTAATAGGGTTCTATGTGCTGAGCTTCGGTTGGGTTTTATGGCATTTTGTGTTGTAAGATTCTATAGGGTGACATTCACTGTGGTTCCCTGGGATGACCTTCAGTAGTGTTCTATTTGCTAAGCTTCAGCTGGTTTTTATGGGATGTGCTTCAGTAAGATTCTATAGGATGGCATTCGGTAGGGTTCTATGGGCTGTGCCTCAGTAGGGCTTTATGGGATACACTTCAATAGGTTTCTATGAGTTATGCTTCAGTATGGTTATATGGGATGCACTTCAAAAGGTTTCCTTAGGCCGAGCTTCAGTAACGCACTATGGAATGTACTTTAATAGTGGTCTATGGACTGTGTTTCAGAAAGTTTCTAGGAGGTGAGCTTCAGAAGGTTTCTATACGCTGTGCTTCAGCAGGGTTCTATGGGATGTGCTTAAAAATGGTTCCATTGGCGGAGCTTCAGCAGGGTTCTCTGAGATTAGCTTTAGTATGGCCCTTTTCGTGACTAGCTTTAAAAGGGCTCTATTGGCTTAATTTTAGCAGGGTTCTATGCAAAACTTCAAAAATGTTCCAAGGGCCGAGATACAGTAGGCTTCTTAAGATATGGTTTACTAGGCTTCTATGGGATTTACTTAAAAAGGGTTCCATTGGCTGAGATTCAGTAGGATTCTCTGGGATTAGCTGTAGTAGGGCTCTTTGGGGTTTAGCTTCAAAAGGGTTCTGGGGACTAAACCTCTGCAAGGTTCTATCTTCAAAAATGTTCCACGAGCTGAGCTTCAGTAGGGTTCTATGGGATGTGCTTTTGTAGAGTTCCATGGGATATGCTTGAATAGATTTCTGTGAGTTATGCTTCAGTAGGGTTTTATGATACGTGCTTCAGAAAGGTTCCATGAGCTGAGCTTCAGTAAAGTTCTTTGGGATGTGGTTAAATAGGCTTCTATGAGACTTACTTTAATAGGGATCTATGGGCTGTGGTTAAAAAGGGTTCCACTGGCTGAGGTTTAGTAGGGCTCTTTGGTGGCTAGCTCCTGCAGGGTTCTGGGGTCTGAGCTCCTGCAGGGTTCTAAGCGATTAACTTCAAAATTGTTCCATGAGGGTTCTATGGGATGTGGTTTAGTAGGTTTTAATGGTCTGTGTATGTGCAGGGTTCTATGGTTTGTGCTTCTGAAGGGTCTATGGACTGTGGTTCAGGAGGCTCCTATGAGATAAACTTTAGTAGAGTTCTATGGGGTGAGCTTTAGTAGGGATCTATGGGGCTGACTTCAGGATCGTTCTATAGGATCAGCTTCAATGGTGTTCTGTGGGACAAGCTTCAAGGGTTCTATGGGAGACTTCTAGAGGGGTTCTATGCAATGTGCTTCAGTAGGGTTCTATGGGATGTGCTTTTACTGGTTTTAAGTAATCATTGCTGTCTAGCAAACTATGATCGCCTGCTTTTAAGGTCCTGCCTTTAGTATATGCACACTGTGAAAGGTTACGAAGACTGTTATGAACACTGTGTATGATTACACTTCACCATCTAACCAATCTAAAGATTTGTGGTCCTTGTGGCATGTTACAAACATTTCAAAGTGTGCTAACTTGTGGAAATGGACTATAATAGGTCAACTTTAAATGGCTAATTTGCTGTTAAGTTCCGTCTATTAGAATAGAAACAGGACTGTACAATAAAGTGTAACTTTGTACATAGTAATTATTGTTTTCTTGCATTTGTAGTATCACAGCATAACCGTACACAGTCTTCATAACCATTTATAGCTATCATAACTTTGCATAATATTATGGAACTGCTGCTGATAAAACAAAATAGCAAAATGTAAGTGGTGTGTGTATAGTTGTGTAAACTGTAGATAAATGAAGTGAAAATAATACACAGTGTTAAGGCAAAATGGAATGTACTAACCAATACATGCCAACCAGTGAACCAAGCCTTTCAACACAAAGATTATCTACGCAATAGACCTGAATAAAATCCGAAAAGCAGACAGCACAGAGTTCAGAAATAATTAATTGAACATAGAGTTCAGAATAGACTCTAATGATTAAGCTTGCACAGAGCTACAGTTCCCATTTGTCCCGCATCAGTGATGTCTCACACACAGCCATGAGATGTATGAAAACCCAGAAGTCTTTTGTTAGCTTGTTTTCTTTCAGTTAGTCAGTCACTGATATACTCTCAGTACTTTTTTGCTGTGGTCTGATCCATAACAATATGCATGCTTATGAACATTGTGTAAGATAATGGACACTGCATATTGTTATTGTGTATGGTTATTACTATATACTGTATGGTTATGGTGTATGGTTACACTGTGTAAGGTTAAGAATACTGTTATGAACACTGTGGTTATGAACGCTGTGTGGTCATAAGCACTATGATTTTTAACAGTGTATTGTTATCAACATGGTTATGAACACTGTGCATGATTATGAACACTGTATATGGTTATGAATCTGTATAGTTACTGTATATGGTTAAGTACACTGTTTATGGTTATGAGCACTGTGTATGGATATGAATGGTTATGCACACTGTGAAAGGTTACGAAGACTGTTATGAACACTGTGTATGGTTATGAACACTGTATATGGATATGAATGGTTATGCACACTGTGAAAGGTTACAAAGGCTGTTATGAACACTGTGTATCGTTGTGAACACTGTGTATGGTTATGAACAGTCGTGGAAGCTGTATGATTATGAACACTGTGTGTAATTATCAACATTGTGTACGGTTATGAACTCTTCTGAACTCTGTATATGGCTATGAACACTGTGTATGGTTATAAGCATAGTGTGTGGTTACGAACATGGTGTAAGGTTATGAGCACTATGTAAAGTCAAAAGTGTGAATGGTTATGTACACTGCTATGAATAATATGAACACGGCACATGGTTATGGATACTGTGTAAGGTCATTACTGTGTATGTTTATTAACACTGTGTATAGTAATGAGCACTGTGTATGGTAATGAGCATTGTTATGAATGCTGTGTATGGTTACGAACACTGTATGGTCATGAACCCTGCTATTAACACTGTATGGTTCTGAACACTGTAAGGTTATGAACGCTGTTATGAATACTGTGTGGTTATGAGCGCTGTGTATGGTTAAAAACACTCTGTATAGTTGTGCTGCATAGTGCAAAACAAAAACAAATAGTTGCCGTCTAAATACTATGTACAGTCCAGTTTCCATCATTTTACCACAAACTGTATGGTGTGTCTCTGTTGAAATGTGGTGTTGGTGTCTGCCTATGATGACAGTATAGGCAAGTCTGTGTCTCTTCCAGTCCTATTACCACAGCTCTACCAAACTAGTGCTAATAACTTCAATTCAAAGTAAGATGTCCCAACTATGCTGTTTATTTGTCTGCTTAAATAATCTTGCAGTTGCCAAAATCAGATCATGCATCTACCGGCTCTGAGAGGAATGTCAGAATTCAACCTTAAACATAAGCTTCCTATAGAAGACCAAACAGAAGAGTCCTACATTTCTTCGCCAGGGCAGAGACACCACCGTAACATCCCCAAATCAAAGACATCCTTCCTCGTCTGAGCAGTCAGATCTGACAGACGGCCTGTGTTTAGATCCTTTCATGGCTTATAAGCACAAATATAAAAAAGAAGATTTAGGATTTGGAAGTCAAGAGAGATCAAAACGCCCTGTTTAAAGTTTTTAGATAGTATAAATTCAGATAATCCCATTTGGCAGAAAGGAAAAAAATGTGTGTCTAATCTTATCAGCCGTGAGGCCGCTAGCAAATTCCCATAGTGTGATGTAGTGGAGACACGGAATCAAAATAAAAAGGCATTTTAAACCGCCTTCAGAATTCTGGGCACATGCTCAACAAATTAAGAGCATTTGTGGAGATGCTGACCACGCTGGGGTCGCTCGATTCTTCCAGTGTACGTGTTTTTGTTTTGTTCATGCATTTAAGGCCTGAACAATTTCATACAGAACTGTTTCCATTTATTCAGCATAGGCCAAGTACTCATTCCAGAGAGACGTTTGGAACAAACAGTTTCTGCACACATGTTTACTGAGCTTGGAATCTTAACAAGCGCGAGGGATACAGTGTCCTGAGAATGTGAGACACTTTGACCATTTAGCTTTAATTTAAAAATAATAATAATTTTTTTTTTTTTTTCAAAATCGTTTAGACAAATTGATGGTAGGGTGGAGAATAATTACTACCTGGCTGCACTGACCGTACATTCTTAGCAATAAGGGTTCTGCAGGATACTCAGGATTACACAGACTTAATCACACAACAATTTGCAATGTCTACCTCTCAGTCCTCCTAATCAGTCTCTCTCATTCTTTCTCTGGCTCTCTCTTCACACTTCCTTTTTCTCTCTTTGTTGAGTCCAGGAGTGACATTTCTCCTGAGTGATCACATGGGAGCCCCCAGAGCTGCTGGAGTCACCAGAGCATCATCTCCAGTGTGGGTCTCCTGCCGTGGTTCTCCAGCTCGTCACCCGACATATCTGCAACGACCACAATAGAGCTGCCAGCATCTGGCTCTGATCATGAACTCTATCTTTCGCTTAAACAGAGAACCTATGGGTCGGCTCTACCTTTGCAATTACTGCCTCCTGATTTAATCAGAACGTATCTCATAGATGTTCTAAGCTCCTTTTTCTGTTAGCTGTCTTTCTCGCTTCATCAGGGATCGCCCTGAGAAGGATGGGTTCCCCCCTCGAGCCTGGCTCCTCTCGAGGTTTCTTCCTTCCTCTAAGGGAGTTTTTCCTTGCCACTGTTGCCTCTGGCTTTGTCATGGAGGGCTTGGACCTGGATTTCCTTCCCTACGTCTGTACATGGACTCTGTGATTTCTTTTCCATTATATAAACTGCTTTTCTGTGAAGCTGCTTTGAGACAACATTAGTTGTAAAAAGTGCTATACAAATATTGACTGATTGATTGATATATACACTCGTCATCAATAGAATACCTGCACCCAGAAGGAAGTGTGGGATTGCAGTGCTATTGGGAAGGAAGATAAAGATTACCAGGAACAATAAATGATGATACATTTAGACTGATATGGGCAATATTTACTGGGCTACACATACAGAAGTGATATCTCTCAGTATGGCAGCAGCCAGCCATGTTTGCTAACGCAACATACCAGATGTCTCAGCATGGAGTTGTAGAGGTTCCTAATGGTGCCCTGTGATAATCCATCCCATGCAGCTTGAATATTCTCACACAGCTCCTGCAGATTGTGGGGTAGGGGTGTTGGCGGAGTGACACCAGGCCTTCTGGACATGTGATGCGTGACAACAAACCGTTTATCTTGGCGATGTTCATCATGTTTATCATGTGTTTTCAACTCATCAAGAAACCCTTATAAGTGAGTTCTGAAGAGCACAGAGGCTGAAACCTCAAAGCCAGGGGGGCTGATTGTGCTCAAATCCCAGCTCATTTCCACGTGGTACAAAAGTTTCACAAATCAGACACAGAGCGGTTTGAAGACTTTTTAACGGGCTATTGAAGTAAATACAGTTTTCAGCATGGCACTAATGTCCAGGTACGTTTTGGAGCCACTGTAAATGAACATTATGCTCTTTTCTGCTCTCCTTTCCCCAGAGGAGCTCTTAAATCTAGATCTCAGATCTCAAATGTTGCTTAAATGTTGATCTATGATGGTTCAGGAGACTTAAAGATTCTCACAATGTTTAAATTGTCTACCACAGTTTGTCACATATGTTTCTTCTAAAATTATGTAGTGAAAGAAAAGGCAAAAAGGAGACACCAGACACTTCCAACCCAGATTAGTTACCCAGCTAGCAGGGAACATTGCCACAACTTTGGCTAATGTCACCTACAAGTTCTAAAGAAAGTGTTTAGAGAACGTTCTAAACAAAGAACGTTTTGAAGATGTTTATAATTTCAGATGACGTACCTATATGGTTAAATGTTGACCTAGACGCAACGTTTTAACTGCAACATTCAGAAGATGTTTCGAGGATGTTTCAGGGCCACAGAGTATGTTCCATGATAACAAACAAAGAACATTCTCAGCGCAACATTGGGAAAATGTTTTATGGATGTTACTGAGACCTGAGATGACAGAATGTTGTTAGAGAACGTTCTCCCACCTTTAGAAAGAACATTCTGGGAACCAAAAGAACCCACTCAAAACATTAATGGAACATTGCATTGCACAATCTCAGAACATTTTTAGAACAAATAATGGTAACACTTTCTATGAATCAGGTCTCCATAATGCACTATATCTGTATTCATAAAGATCTTTAAAACCTTTATAATGCTTTATAATACTAGACATAAGTCTTTGTAACTGTGCATAAATGTTCCCAATCACATCACAAACTATTATAACATGACAGTGTAAGGCTTCATAGCATGAACTGACGTAATGCATTATTATGTGTATATTTTTTCCAGTTATTAACAGTTATTTCTGTGAAACCGGTATCATAAAGCTTAATAACTAATATTGTGCTCATGCACATAATGCTTTATAAAGATCCACAGTGGTGCCTCTACTCGTACTAACATGCTCGCTAATGTTCCTACGTATATATTCAAAATGAAATGATTTTGTAAGTGCATATAACATCTAATGAACACTTATAAGCTCTCTTTACAGGCTTTTATTGATCAGCTTAATGATTTAAAGCATTATGTGAATGAATGTATTAAGCTTTATGATACAGGTCCCAGCAAACATGTTAAGAAGTGGAAAAATCTGTACACTTTAACATATTATGTCTGTCACATCTGCTGCCTCTGATTCCCCTCCTTGCCCACAGAGGTCGCTCTCTCCTGAATTCTAGCCCTTGTTTTTCACACCTGATTGTAATCAGCGGCCATTTTGTATTTATATACTCCGTGTTGCTCTTTGTCCTTTGTGAAGTCTTGTACTGGTGTGCCTTACAATTCTGAACAACTCTTTGTATCTATTTCTGCTCTGGTTTTGACTCTTTGCTTTGGTTTACGGTTTTTGAGTGTTGGATAGTGTCTTGGCTACATTCTTGTTTGGTGTTTTTGGAAGGATTTACTGGTTTTGACCTGGTTTGTTTTGATGTTGAGTTTTGGCCTAATAAATCTGCGCTTGACTCCTCACTCCTGTTGTGGATCCTTGGCTGACAATGTCACTTTTGAAGCCATATGTCATGGTTTATCCCATTGATGTACAGTTAAAAAGGCTTATGTCAAGCATTATACAACATTATGAATACATTATAGATCTTTATTAATGC
>CM067488.1:21034245-21051098 GCA_034552555.1 Semaprochilodus insignis
TGGTCTTTGGCACGCCCAAATGCAGTCACTCCTTTTAGCCAATCATTAACATCTGCTTTGGAGCCATTTTCCACACATGGAATGAGACATTCACTGCACTGTAGCACCTCTTCTCAATCTATGGATCCCGTCACTCACACCCCGCAGGTATTTATAGCCCCATCATCCTCGTGCAGTGCCGTCTGCAGGAGCCTGAAGTTACTGCCACCGTAAACACACAAAGTGACTCATTGTCCGGTGAGCTTATTTGTGTATTTAATCTGTAGTTATTGCAGTAATACTTTTATTTCACTGTTACATTTTGGTTGGAAACAAAAGCGTTAAAATCTTGAAATGCTTAACAGAAAATCATCTGGTCAGGACTGTTTACTCTGTGGTATCTAGGTAGACACAGCCAAGCGAGCTTCAGGAGCTGAACTGAGAGCCTTGCACGTTAGATTAACTACCAGCATGATCAGGAAGTGACAGAGAAATCAAGCAATCAGATTTAGAATGGATCTAAAAATCATTCCTCCAAGACCTTCGGGTCAGCCTGCAGTGTACGTAACAGACTGGCTGCATATTTGTGTCCAGCTGTTTCTGATTGTAAATGCCAGCGCTGAGGAATAAAGGAATAAAGGATGTGGAAAATAAGAGCAGCACGGTGAGATGTGACGGGATCTGTTTGGCAGATTTATCTGTTGTAGATTAGAACGACCAAATAGCTGCCAAGCTGTATTACTTACCTGAGCACTCCTGCACACTTTGTGTTATGAGACTATCTTTAACACACTTTCTATGGTCAGAGTAACTCTTGCACATGTTTCGTATTGCAAGGGTAACTTTTACACACCTTTGTATTGTGAGGGTAACTTTTACACACCTTTGTATTGCAAGGGTAACTTTTACACACCTTTGTATTGTGAGGGTAACTTTTACACACTTGTTATAGTGTCTGGGTAACTTTTACATAACTGTTGTGTTGTGAGGGTAACTTTTGCACACCTTTGGGTTGTGAGGGTAACTTTTGCACACCTTTGTATTGTGAGGGTAACTTTTACACACTTGTTATAGTGTCTGGATAACTTTTACATAGTTGTTGTGTTGTGAGGGTAACTTTTGCACACCTTTGGGTTGTGAGGGTAACTTTTGCACACCTTTGTATTGTGAGGGTAACTTTTGCACACCTTTGGGTTGTGAGGGTAACTTAGGCACACCTTTGGTATCGTGAGGGTAACTTTTGCACATCGTTTGTATTGCAAGGGTAAATTTTGCAATGTGGGTAACTTTTACATAGTTGTTGTATTGTGTGGGTAAGTTAGGCACACATTTTGTATTGTGAGGGTAACTTTTGTATACTTTTCTGTGATGAGGGTAACTTTTGCACATCTTTTGTATTGCAAGGGTAAATTTTGCACGCTTGTTTTAATGCGTGGGTAACTTTTACATAGTTGATGTATTGTGAGGGTGACTTTTGCAAACTTTTTGTATTATCAGAGGAACTTTTGCACACTTTTTATATTGTGAAGTTAGTACCTGCATACCTCTTGTACTTTGCAACTGATGTGACCGACTCACTTATACTGTGTTGTAATGTTCAGTTTTTCTCACTTGTTTGTAGTGTAAGGCCAGTTTTGTGAATATAGAATATACAAGTAAAAAGCTGTTTTTCATGTTACATCTGTGTCACTTTTCCACTTTTAACCCTGTAATGGGAACACAGCCGTATCGTGTTTAGTTTTCCTCCCAGCGATCAGTGTGGGAGGGCCCCCCCAACAGGCCTGCTGAACAATCCCCTGATTGTTGGGCCCAGATCCTCGCAGGAATTTTTCAATTTAACGTTTTTATCATCTTCTGGAATCGACACCTCATTAATGAGACGCTGCTGTGGGACAGAAGAAACCTGGGCTCTTCCACAGCGTAAACAGAGCAGGAGAGCGGGCAGAGACTCTCCAGCAAGCATGCTAATGCTGACACATGGACAGACTTTACTTTAAACTTGTTAAAGCGATAGTTCTGTGAAAGATCAAATCTTCAAATCCCACAGTTCCCCTCCAACTCACCTTACCCAAGTGTAGTTGATTAACTACCTCATGTTTGGCGTCTGAGGTTTGCTTGATGGGGGAACTGTGGGAAATGTAGTGAGTTCACTTGATCATAATGCATGTGCTGTTTAGTTTAAAAGTTTTAGTTTTAAGCATATTCATGTACGTCCCATCTCTGAATAACCTTGTAAGTGTGGGCAACTTGTTGCCGGCTGCTTTCGGCTGAAGGCTAACAGAAGTGAAGAAGTCAAAAGGTTACCAGGAACAATAAATAATGATGCATTTAGACTGAAATTTGCAATATATATATATATATTGAGCTACACATACAGAAGTAGTGTCTCTCAGTATGGCTAACGCAACATGCCAGACGTCTCGACATGGAGTTGTAGAGGTTCCTAATAGTGTCCTGTGATAATCCATCCCATACAGCTTGAATATTCTCACACAGTTCCTGCAGATGGTGCGGTAGGGGTGGAAGTGGAATGACATCAGGCCTTCTTGATATGTGACACCTTGGTGCTGACCACGGTGCCTCCACACACGGATTCGTTGGTCGTCTCCACCAAGACAAAAGCGGGACTTGTCACTGAAGATGACCCGCTGCCATTCTGAGTCACTCCATGACAGTCTGGCACGACACCATTGCAGTCTTTGGTAATGTTGACGTGGTGTTAAGGGCAGTCACCATAACACTCACACGTGCGTGCATGTAGTCCTGCATCGTGCAGCCGTCTGCCAATGGTGCTGGCACTAACTCATGGAGGGCATCACTGCTTGCTTAATGTCTGCAATCGTGGCTATTGGGTCAGTCAGGTACATCGATATGGCCCATCCTTACGTCACATGTGCAGCTGAGCGTGAAACTTGAACCATTTGCATGTCTCGCAATGTCAAACCTACCCACCAAGTTTCATTCCTGTTGGTTGATTCCTTCTGTGGGTGCAGCTATTTGTGCAACTATTCTTTTAAAGATAAAAGCATATCATGACTGTGAATCCAAAACTGATACAGGGCAAATGATATCTGGTAGATCTGTCTGAAGGAGCCACATGGTCTGGAAAGAATCCGAAGGAGGTTCACACGAAATATCTGCCAATGTTTATATGCCCTCTATAACATACAACACACCCAGTCAGTGCCTAATGAGGCATGCAAACTCCTCTGACTCTATCGTGGTTGCCTTATATACTGGCAAAAGTGCAACAACTCATGGGGAGCTATGAGTACTATGGGGAGTGTACTGGGACATAGGCTGATACACCCATTGACAACCCTAAATTAACGTTGTTGTCAGCACTAAACCGGAAATGGAAGGAAAACAGTTACCAAGATGGAGGCGCCCATGTGTTTACTGTGCCTAATGTCTAATGGACTCTTTATAGTCGCTGTTCTACTCACACAACATACACAGCCAAGTGCAAAATAACCAAAAGTGACCGCAGATGAGGTGCTCTCACTGCACAGTCTTTTACCCAGATAAATCCGTGACAAAATGTGCCTGATTACAAAATCCCCACTGGTTTAGGGAAATAAACACAAGGCGTGTCCATCACATGCCACACTGGAGCTTGAGCAACTTGCTGCCGTTGCACTTTCTGCAGGAAAAAGAAACAAGAGAGTGAAAAAGTCTGTTTGAATCATTTTCACACTTGCTCTTTCCGTAACCCTAAATCCTCCGCTGCCTTTTCTGGGTCCATTAACTCTGAGGCTCCAAACCCGGCTGTGGTGGTGGAGAGCAGCAGCCTGAGCCAGTATTAATGGGCTTTACATCCAGTAATTGCTTTGCCATGTTGCTCATCGGTTTGGTTGCTCGTTTACTGAGAGTCGTCTCGCGCTCTGATTAGCTCCTGCTTGTTGGAAAGATTGATTGGGGAATTTCAAACGTGATTGAAAATGGGAGCTGTCAGGTCTCAAGGCTAATCCGTGCACAAATAGCTGCACCCAGAAGGAATCAACCGACAGGAGTGAAACTTGGTGGATTGATTTGACATTGTGAGACATGCGAATGATTCAGAGCTCAGCCACGCATGTGACGAAGGCTGGGATGGGCCTCATTGCTGTACATGATGGACCCCACAGGCACGATTGTGGACAAGCAGTGATGCCCTCCATGAGTCATCCTGTTAGTGCCAGCACACACTGGCAGACGACTACCCTTAACACCACGTCAGCGTCAACAAAGACTGCAATGGTGTCGTGCCAGACTGTCATGGAGTGACTCAGAATGGCAGCGGGTCAGCTTCAGTGATGAGTCCCACTTTTGCCTTGGTGGAGACGACCAGCGAATGTCACAGGACACCACGTCTGGCATGTTGTTTTAGCAAACATGGCGATCCGATTCCATACTGAGAGACACTACTTCTGTATGTGTAGCTCAATAAATATTGATCATATCAGTCTAAATGTATCATCATTTATTGTTCCTGGTAATCTTTATCTTCCTTCCCATTAGCACTGCAATCCCACACTTGCTTCTGGTTTCAACTATATTCTTTTGATGATGAGTGTTTAAACAATAAAAGCATTTTGAAATTTTAGGAAATTCTAAACAAAGTTACGAGGCCTGAATTGAAGTAGTAGTAGTAGTAGTAGTAGTAGTAGTAGTAGTAGTGAAGACGCTGCACTATTTCAAGCTCACTGTACATACTGAGGCATATGTGTGAAACTGACCATGTTTGAGGTCTTTGTACCAAAAGGTCACTTTGGTTTTTAACCTCTTCCAATGAAGCTTGTGTTCATATGACCCTCAGATGGACTCAGTCTACTGTTCTGAGGCTTTTACACAACGTTGTGGAGCCTGTGCAGCTTTAGTATAGCTTCAGTCATCAAAGCAGAGGAAGAACACACCACAGAAGTTCTGAAATTCATGATGATCCAGTTTTTCTTCTTGTTATTAAATTTGGAATGCCAAATAGGAGCATTTTCAGCAGTGGACTTATGCCCTTCCACTGTGTGTAATGTGAGTCTGACTGTTGTGGGGCGCTGCAGCATTCTAAAGGGGTCTGTGCCCTATTAAACTGGCTCGAGTGATGCCCCCGTGTCTGGTACATAACGCCGACTAGCTGAACCCCTCCTGCCACTGCTCTATGTGTGGATTTCTTTCTTTGCCATCTGTGGTTTGGAGGTTTGGTGGTTCTGTGAAGGTCATTAATTACTGTGGGTTAGCTGTGCTTGCGATGTGTGTGGCCGGCTGTATGTCTGTCTGCTGGAGGAATGTGAGGTCATGAAAGTAAGCGCAGTGTGTGAAATGGTGATGCACTGGTTTTGCTCAGTTCATCACCGTCTGGGTGAATATGAATGTGTATCGTGAAAAAATCAGAATCGGCAAAAAAATCTCTCAATGACTGCCTGTCGCTGAACCCACTATCACTGATCGGAACTAGGCAGCCCAAAGAAGTAAAATGGGCGGTCAGGGGTGGGGCTCACGATATAGACAGATTAACACTCAAATGACCAAGCAAAGGTCTTAAAATCGGTCCTCAAACCCCGCCCAGACGATCCACATTTTTGCTCCACCCTTATGTTAAGGTTAACGTAAGTTAGGTTAGGTTACCTGTCTGAGGGTCGGTTTGAAGAACTAGGGATTGTGATTTCAGGGCGTATATGTGTTGAAAACGTTTTATTGGAAAAGGTTTATTTTCTGAGCCAAAGCCACTTTTTCATTTGAGCTCTTTAGGACCGAACGCGTTGCCGCGGTTGCATTCAAGACGTGACCGTCAGTAACTTTAGATACATTTAAGCAAGTCAGCAATAACCTTAACCACCTTAACCTTAAACCGCCTTAAACAAGAGAAGCTTTCTGACAATGACAAACTAGATATAATGTGCTGTATTTCCCGCTGACCTACAATACGTATGCAGAATCATCTATGCTGCCCACCAATTATATTACAGTGTATACAGATTGATGTTTGGCTGGTATTTCTCTGTACTTGTTGATGGTGTTGACGGTGTTGGTGGTGTTGTTGGTAGTGGTCTTGTTTTTGCTGGTGGTGGTCTTTTTCCTATGGGGCGTGTGCCTCCACAACCTCTAGTCACACCACTGATTAGCGCCCCCCTTTGGAGCATCTTAAGGAGTGAGTGAGTGAGTGAGTGAGTGAGTGAGTGAGTGAGTGAGTGAGTGAGTGAGTGAGTGAGTGATGTTTGACATTCAAAAACCTTTTCTCTCTGTTTGCCTCTCTGCAGAAGGGCAGTCCAGTGTATTTCTCCATGAATGTACGTCACTATGATGATGACGGACCCGATGCCGCTGGAGTTGCCGCCGCCATTGCTGAGCGGAGAGGTGGCCATGATGCCGCCCATGGTGAATGGAGACGCAGCGCAGCAGGTGAGAGAGTGCAGCCGTTTTTCTGCATGTGTGGGCGGTACCATTCAACACTGTCGTCACCTGCTCCTAGAAGATGCTTTGCTATTTTTGCTGTTATCCACATTTTAGAACAATAATGAAGATGTTAGTGAAGACAAAGTGAATGGGGGGATGGAGGGATGGAAAAAAGGGTTAGAAGGGGTGGAAAATTAGTGATACTGTTTAAAACTGCAGTTGTGTGCTTTGGGTCAACAGTTAGGTCCTTCTTGGCAGTTTATAGTCTGTAGATTGAGAAAGAAAATGAATGGGTTTTAATTTGCCGCGTCACAACAACCCATAATTGATAGGTTGCACTGATGACATCACAATGACCCACTGGTGGCAGGTTGCACCAGTGAACTAGCAGTGACCCATGTGTGACAGACTGTACTGATGACATCACACTGACCCATAAGTGAAAGCTGCATCCATGATGTCACACTGAACCATAAGCAACAGATAGCACTAATCACATCACACTGACTCCTAAGTGACAGGTCGCAACAATGGCATCGCAATGCCCCATAAGGGGCAGGCCGCACCGATCACATCATAATGACCCGAAAGTGACAGGGACACTGATGACATAGCAATGACCCCCAAGTTACAGGTTGTGCTGATGACATAGCAATGACCCATAAGTGACAGGCCCCCCAATGACTCATAAGTGACATTCTGCACTGGTGAAATCACAATGACTCATAATTGACAGGGTGCATTGATGACTTCACAATGCCCCATAAATGATAGGTTGCACTGATGACATCACAGTGACTCATAACTGGCAGGCTGCATCCATGATGTCACACTGACCTATAAGTGACAAGTAACACTGATGACGTTGCAAAGGCACAGAACCAACAAGGTGCACCAGTGACATTGCTATGACCAATATGCAGCAGGCCACACCAATGACATCACAATGAGCCATAAGAACCAACAAGGTGCACCACTGACATTGCTATGACCCATACGGAGCAGGCCACACCAATGACGTCACAATGAGCCATAAGTGACAGGTTGCATTGATGACATCACAATGACCCATAAGCAACAGATTGCACAGATCACATCCCAGTGACCCATAGGTGACAGGTTGCACTGAAGACATTGCAATAACCCATAAGGGACAGGCCGCACTGGTGACCTCTCCGTAGCCTGTAAGGGGACATGCCGTGTTGACGGCATCACAATGACCTGCAGATAGGAAAGCTTAGGTGCTGAGAAAGCACACTTTTCCACACACACAATACTTCAGTAGTCCATCTGTGTAGCTAACCACGCTCTGATAACGAGGCAGTTGCCATGGATGCATCAGGTGTGGCGTGAGTATGTGTGTGCTCTCGGAGCTGAGGGGCTTCTTCCTATTTCCTCATGAACTCGGGGGTTGACTCAGTAGTTTGCTCCGCTGTTACCTTAGCAACTGCAGTGGTGGAGACCACAGAGCAGGCTGTGTGAGGGTGTGTAAAGCAGGAAGTAGCAGCAGCAGTATGGTGAACGCCCTGTGTGTGCGTGTGGACGTATTTATGCGCATGTGTGTACGCATGTGTGTGTGTGTGCGTGTGCATGCGCATATCTGCTAATACAGATACATAAACAATGATAACATGTTGGAAGTTGAACTTAAACCTGCAGATAAACAGGACCTTTATTTCTGTAGGGGCGCAAACGCAGTAACGCTAAAGAGCAGTACCCAGACCTGGGCCTTAGAGTGATGTACTCGGATATTGTCAACGATGGGCTAGATGGTGGTGCTTAAAGGGGATAACCACCATGCTGGAAAAGCAAAAATAAGCTCCACAGACAAGAAATGAGCCATCCAGTTTGTTTAAGATGGTTGTAACTTCAGGCTCCTGCAGATGGAGCTGCACGATGGGGCTATAAATACCTGTGAGGTGTGAGTGACGGGATTCATAGATTGAGAAGAGGTGGTACAGTACAGTGAATGTTTCGTTCCATGTGTGGAAAATGGCTCCAGAGCAGATGTTAATGATTGGCTAAAAGGAGTGACTGCATTTGGGCGTCCCAAAGACCATAGTGTGAAGGAAGTAGCTGAATCTGCAGGTGTATGGAAGCATACGGTCATATGGGTCTACCAGCAGTGGCTAAGATCCCAGTCTACAGGGAATTCTCCTCGGAATTGTGCCAGGGAAGGCATCCACCAAATCTGGACCAGCTGCACAATTCTTTGATGTGAGAGTGTCTGAACATTGATGTGGCCTACATCCAGAAACTTGTCCAGTCCATGCCAAATCCAATCCCAGCTGTTATTGGTGCTTGTGGAGGTGTTACACGCTAGTAGGCATGATTCAGTCACAGGTGACTTGTGTCTGGTGAGCTCATACTTTAATGAAGATTGTTGGAGATTTATATACATAAACCATCAGCACAGAGCTATGAGTTATGATAACATTACTTTTCAAACATTACTTGTGAATACATCACTGAGATTTAGTGTAAAATGAAGATTTCGGGATAACCGACCCTGAGTGGTGGGAAATCAGTGTGATTCTCATGCACACCTGGTCTGATGTGTTTTTCTGTCCTCAGGTCATCCTGGTGCAGGTGAACCCTGGAGAAACATTCACCATTAGAGCTGAGGACGGCTCGCTGCAGTGCATCCAAGGTATTTCCTGCTTTACTCTGCTACACTTGAACTGCAGGCCAAAAGAATCTAAACGCGCAGCAAGCGAAAACAAAGCATGTTTATTTTTACAAACTTAAAAGTTGCTTCCGAACTTTTGGCCTGTAGTGCAGCTCCACCTGCTCATTATCAGACTGGTTCTGGGACTGGTCACCAGTGGAACACAACTGTTGTAGTCGGTCTGGATTATTTTGCCTGATGTAGACGTCTTTTGTTGTTCTTGTTTGTGTTGTCTGCCACTGGAGTTTGTGATTTCACCTTGGTGGATGTGCTGTAGATCTACTGCCTGAATAATTCAGTATGCCGTATGAATTATTCAGGATTTAGTCATTTTTAGCATCTATTTTTCACCATGAATTATCTGTGACTGCTATGAATTGTTCAGTACATACTATGAGTTATTCAGTATCCACTATGAATTATTCAGTATCCGCTATGAGTTATTCAGTATCTACTATGAGTTATTCAGTATCTACTATGAGTTATTCAGTATCTCCTATGAATTATTCAGTATCCGCTATGAATTATTCAGTATCTACTATGGATTATTCAGTGTATACTATGAATTATTCAGTATCCGCTATGAGTTATTCAGTATCCGCTATGAATTATTCAGTATCCACTATGAATTATTCAGTATCCGCTATGAGTTATTCAGTATCTGCTATGAATTATTCAGTATCCACTATGAATTATTCAGTATCCGCTATGAGTTATTCAGTATCCACTATGAATTATTCAGTATCCGCTATGAGTTATTCAGTATCCGCTATGAATTATTCAGTATCTACTATGAATTATTCAGTGTATACTATGAATTATTCAGTATCCGCTATGAGTTATTCAGTACCATGAAATATTTGTTATCTACTGTGAAATATTTGGTATCTACTGTGAAATATTTGGTATCTACTATGGATTATTAGTCACATATGTAGTCACACATCTCCGCTGATGAAGTGTGTGAGTGTGCAGGTGTATGGGTCTTGTTCGCTGAAGACCCTGGATGTCCAGCAGTGTGTATACGTGTAGGGGCAAGTTGGGGCGTGTTGCAGCAGAACCTTCTGTTCCAGATAGTTATGTGGTCAGTGTTGTGAAAATCAGGCTGACAGAGATGCCTGCTGGGAGACGTGTGCTGAGCACAGTGTGCTCCCATGTGAGATGCTGTGAGGAGCCAGTGCTACCGTGTCGGTGTCACTGCTGTGCTGAGAATAGTCCACCGCTCAAGTAATATCTAGACAGCAGTGGTCCCGCGGTCAGAAACTGACCACTGATGAACAGAGTAGAGAGGGCTGGTGGAGGACTGTGGAGGAACGGGTGGACTACAGTCTGTAACTGTACACCTCCTTGGTGGAGTTATAACAAGGTGTTTCTAATAAAGTGGCCAGTGAGTGGTAGCCCAAGGTATGTGTTTCTGATAAAGTGGCCAGTGAGTGAAAGCTCAAGGTAGGTGTTTCTAATAAACTGGCCACAGAGTGGAAGCCCAAGATAGGTGTTTCTGATAAAGTGGCCAGTGAGTGAAAACTCAATGTAGGTGTTTCTAATAAACTGGCCACAGAGTGGAAGCACAAGGTAGGTGTTTCTAATAAAGTGGCCAGTGAGTGGAAGCTCAATGCAGGTGTTTCTGATAAAGTGGCCACAGAGTGGAAGCTCAAGGCAGGTGTTTCTAATAAAGTGGCCAGTGAGTGGAAGCTCAAGGCAGGTGTTTCTGATAAAGTGGCCAGTGAGTGGAAGCTCAAGGCAGGTGTTTCTAATAAAGTGGCCAGTGAGTGGAAGCACAAAGTAGGTGTTTCTAATAACATGGCCAGTGAATGGAAGCTCAAGGTAGGTGTTTCTAATAAAGTGGCCACAGAGTGGACGTAGAAGGTAGAGGACATGTCATTTGAGCATTGCTACATTGTACTGCTATTATTTGAGTAATGATCCTCTTATGAGCTGATGGTGATATATGGAAAGCTGTTGATGGGCTTATGGTTTTGTTTGGTTGGGTTTACTGTACACGCCTGCAGTCTGAGTGGAGATCTTATTGGACATGTTCTCATATTGGCCTCCGAGCCTCTAGATCTGTGTGTGATTCCTGCTTTTAGGAAGGAAGTGGTCTGAATGACCTGTTTTGTTGTGGTTTCTTAGGGAAGTGAATTACATGAATGAGTTCATTGTAGTGTTCTGCGCTTTACTGGAGTATGGGACTTTTGTTAGCAGGCTGAGTTGTATATGAAAGTAGGCTTGTTGGAGGAATACCCACACAGGCACAGGGCTGGACTGCAGGCTCGGGAATTCTGTGGAGTATACCTCATCATCATACATTCATCTCAGTGTTAGAAAGTGATTGTGGTGATTTACTAGTTGTGGTACATCTTAAGCTGCCATAATGGGAACAAAGGGGTGGAGCTACTCTTGCACTTTTACCTCATTTGCATATGCATTTCTAGGAGTTTCCCTCTCAGGGTGCAGGACACTAGGAGGAGATATGATATTATCCAGGCGGACGGTCAATACTGACCCTGTTCCTGTTGGTTTTCCACTTTGCTAGCAGCAGTGTGTTGAAGTGTATGTGTGACCCATCAACACAATTAATAAATATGCTGAAATAAAGACCTATTTTTATTATTTAGGTGAGGCCAATCATTCTCTGGGTAGAGAGTTTAGGGCCATTTTGTGCCGTTTGTGTTACACACAGAGGAATTTGTCTTGCGCTTTTAACCCATCTGTGAAGTGAAACACCCACATACACACACGCTAGAGAGCAGTGAGCACACTTGCCCGGAGAGCAGTTGGGGGCTAGGTGCCTTGCTCAAGGGCACTTCAATCGTTACTGTCAGTTCAGGGAATCGAACCGGCGACCGTCCGGTTACAAGGCTGCTTCCGTAACCTCCCGCTCACGACTGCCCCAAGTGCATAGTGCAAATTCGAAGGGAAAAACAAAAACGGGGGAAAACATAACTGGAAAAATGACTCAACTTTATTGATAACGTCCTAATGAAAATTGCCAGCTTCTTTTTTTGCAGCAGCCAACAAACTTTTTTTTCTCTCTCACTCTCATTCTTTTTCCCTTTTGCTCTCTCCCCTCTCTCACCCTCTGTAGCTCCCTGTCTCTCTTTCCCTCCTCCTTGCTCTTCTTCTCTCTTTCTGTCTTCCTGTCTTTCTTTTCCTGCTCCTCTCTCCCTCTTTCTTTATTCCTCTCCATCTCTTCCTTTCACTCTCTCCCCCTCTTTTAATTCTCTCTCTCTCTCTCGTGCTCAGTTCTCAGTCCCTCTCTCCCTCTATCCCCCTGCTCTTCTATCATTTTCTCTCTCTCTCTCCCTCCCCCAACTCTCCTAATGCTTTCTCTCTTTCTCTCTCCCCTTCTTTTGTGCTCTTTCTATCTCTCTCTCCCTCTCCCCACTCTCTTAATGCATTCTCTTTTTCTCTCCCTGTCTCTTGTGCTCACTCTATCCACCCCCCCACTCTTCTATCCTTTTCTTTCTTTCTTTTTTCTTTCTTTCTCTCTCTCTCTCTCTCTCGCTCACTCTCACTCTCTCTCCACTCTCTTCATGCTTTCTCTTTCTCTCTCCCTCTCTTTTGTGCTCTTGCTATCTCTCTCCCTCTATCCCCTGACTCTTCTATTCTTCTCTTTCTCCCTCTCCCCACTCTCTTAATGCATTCTCTTTTTCTCTCCCTCTCTCTTGTGCTCACTCTATCCATCTCCCCCTCTACTCTTCTATCCTTTTCTTTCTTTCTTTTTTCTTTCTTTCTCTCTCGCTCTCTCGCTCTCTCTCCACTCTCTTCATGCTTTCTCTCTTTCTCTCTCCCTCTCTTTTGCACTCTTTCTATCCCTCTCTCCTTCTATCCTTTTCTTCCCCCCTCTCTCTCGCTCTCTCTCTCTCTCACCAACGTTATGAGAGAGAGCATGAAACCGTGGATAATGAGTGATCAGGACCGATTAAAACCAACAGTGGGGTAGAGATGGAGTGACACCATGCCTCCTGGACATGTGACGTGTCCAACATGCCGTTCATCTTGGCGCTCATACGTCACTTGTGCATCAGAGTGTGAAACTTGAATCATTCGCGTGTTTCACGATGTCAAACCTACCCAACAACTATTTGTACAACTACAAATGAGTGTATATGGCAGGAAAAACTACATCGTGCAGTCCTGGCAGTATCTTTAACTTACCTCCACAGTGGGTACCAGGACAGGACCTAAAGCCAAACAAACAGTCGCACAGTGATGGTTTAGTGTTGGGCTCAAATGCTTTTCCATCCTAAAGGTATGTATTAGAATAAGAATGATCATTAAAAACGTTATTAGGAATGTTTGGATGCTATGCCGGTATCCGGTCACCTTTACAGAAGGCAGTCTTGCATGCCCAAGATGTAAAGGTACATACATGCAAAATACTGGATTGCAGCGTTGGCCCAGGTTTCCCATATCAGTGCATTCCTAGCGGTGAAGAGCAGGTTTGGGGTGGAGAGGCGCATCTCCAGCACGTGTTTACAGCAAAGGTCGCAGGGTTTAATTAAAAGCGCAGAGAGAAGCGGTGCGCCCCGGAGCAGCCGCTTTTTTACAGAGACGCTTCTTTGTCATTATGCAAACCTCAGGGCAGAGCCCTGGATTTAAGATTTTATATAAAGCAACCGCTGTTTAGCCTGTGGTCCGCCGGCTGCGCCGAAACGGAGAGCGGCTCCGCGGAGCCTTTTTAGCCAGATGCACTCGCAAGGTCACTTGTGCGTAGGCTCTTGTTTAATTCGCCTCTCACACAGTTCGCCCTGTGCTCAGAATGTTCCTCATTACTCAAACTTTCGCTCTGCACTGGAACGCCGCGAGCTGCAGGTCATTATTTCACTCCTGAAAGGTTCTGCTGAGAGACGTGGGTGGGAACTGTCTGAGAAGCGTGCCTGTGGATGACTGTGGTTACAGTGATGACGAACACTCTTTCTCTTCTGTTTCATCATGCTCCTTCTCCATTAAAACCTTCATTTCTATACTCCCACTTTCCCCCCGCCGAGCCCCCCTGCACCCCCCATTCTGCCCTAGTTGAGCTGCTCAGACTGCTATTTTTAGCTCTGTCACTGCTGCCCTGCCATAGCCTTTATTTACTGTTAACTGTTTGTCTGCTGCGTGGGCACCGGCTGACCAAAGATGGTGTGGTAGGTGACCTAAGCATTAGACTGTATTACCAGACCGGCCATTGGACTGTGTAAGTGGACAAACTTCGGCTGACCCACCATTGAACTGTGTTAGGTAGCCAACCGTTTAATTATCCATTTGACGGACCAACCTTTGGATTGCCCAACATACCGTGTTAGGTCTCCAGTGATCGGATTGAGTTAAGTCATTAATTTGTTCATGGGACTGTTTGCAGTCTAACCATTAAATAATGCAAATGCGCCTATAACTATTGAAATGCCCAGTGTCGTAAATTAGCTGACCAATCACTACGTGCTGACAAACCATTGAACTTTTGGTTGCACTGTATAAGGCTAAGAACCATCAAACTGTTCATTGGACTGTGTTAGTTGATTAATCAATGGGCTGCCAATTTGATCAGTAGCAGATAAACCATTGAACTGTCCAGAGTTATTTCTGAAGGGTTGGCGGTTTTGGGCTTTGTTACAGTGATTTCTGAACATTGGCAGTTTTGGACTTCATTACTGTTTGATTTCTGATGGATTGACAGTTTGGGGCTTTGGTACAGTTTGAGTCCTAAAGGGTTAGCAGTTTTGGGGCTTTGATACAGTTTAATATCTGAAGAGCTGGCAGTTTGCGGCTTTGGTACATTTAGATTTTTATAGAGTTGGCAGATTTAGACTTGGGTACAGTTTGATTTCTGAATGATTGACAGTTTTGGGCTTTGGTACAGTTTGATTTTTATAGAGTTGGCAGATTTGGGCTTTGGTACAGTTAGATTGTTGAAGACTTGGCAGTTTTGGGATTTGGTGAACTTTGGTTTCTGAAGGATTGGAAGTTTTAGGCCTTGTTACATTTTGATATTTGAAGGTTTGACAGTTTTGGGCTTTGGTACAGTGTGAAGTTTAAAAGTTTAGCAGTTTTGGGCTTTGGTACAGTGTGAAGTTTAAAAGTTTAGCAGTTTTGGGCTTTGTCACAGTTTGATATTTGAAGGTTTGGCAGTTTTGGGCTTTGTTACAGTGTGAAATTTAAGTGTTTAGCAGTTTTGGGCTTTGTCATAGTTTGGTTTTCGAAGGGATAGCGGTTTTAGGCTTATGACAGTCTGGCTTCTAAAGAGTTGGCAGTTTTGTGCTTTATCACAGTTTGGTTTATGAAGGTTTAGCGGTTTTGGGCTTTGTCACAGTTTGATTTTCGAGGGTTTGGCGGTTTTGGGCTTGTGACAGTTTGATTTTTAAAGAGTTAGCAGTTTGGGGCTTTGTTTGATTCGAGTGTGTTATGAATGTTCTCTGCGCTGTGCTAGCAGGGTGAGTTGGGATTAGTGTCTCTGGACCGCTCTCTGGCTGAGTGGCAGCTCATTATGGCTCTGAGAGCTGGTGTTTACTGCAACCTGGGCTTGGCCCCCTTCTTGCTGCTAATTAGAGTGGAAGCGGCTGAACTGTAATCTTTGTCCTGTTTAAACAGAGTGACCTTTTCCTTTTTCAACAGAGGTCTGCATAACTGCCCTCTACCACAGTCCTGTCTCAGCAATATGGCCACTTTACCCCGCGTTCCCACACTCTCTTCAAAGGACAAGGCCTCAGTGCTCTGTTTGAACTCAGCTGTGCCTCCATGCTTAGGATTCCTTGCGCCGTTTGGTTTTGGCTTTTGTGTTTGCCCTTCTTTTCTCTTCTTTTATGACATCAGTGTGGATGTTGTTGCTGACTAGACAGTAGGACTGAAACTAACATGTGTCTTGATTTCTACAACAGGTAATCGCTCTGCTGCTGTTGATTAATTGACCAATTATTATGTCTCTTTTGGTTCCTCTCAGTTTGCCCAGATGGTTTCTGCCATCATGACAGTTCGAGGTTCTTTTTTTAAAGCTGCAGTAAAACCAAATAAGCCTCATCACCCCGTACATATCCTGTAGTTTATTACAGAATGACTATGTGGATCATAAGCTCACCGGACAAAAAGAAGTCTGTGACTGAAAGGTACCTAATAGTGTGTAATACCTCCACAAGCACGAATAACAGCTGGGATTGGATTTGGCATGTACTGGACAAGTTTCTGGATGTAGGCCACATCAATGTTCAGACACTCTTGCGTCAAAGAATTGCACAAAGATTTGGTGGATGCCGTCCCTGGTGTTTTACTGGTTGTTCCAGGTAGTCCCACAGATTTCCCAGAGGATTCAAATCTGGGGTTTTTGTGGGCCAGTCCAGATGTGAGAATGCTCCTCCTGAATGTTCATCATGCCAATCAGTCACAATCGCAGCCCTGTGAACGTGAGTCATCCTGGAATACAGGGATAGGAATGTTATGTTCCTTGGTAAGAAGATGAGCAAAAGGCAGAACCTGGTTGTCCAGCAGCTCAGTGTAGCACTGTGGTTCAAATTTACTGTCATCTCAACCACAGAACCCATTTCTGCACGATTAAAACACCCCCAGAACGTCACAGAGGGGACTCTGTTTTTTGGCCGGGGAGCTTGTCATCACTGCTGGAACAAAAGCTTGTCTGTCCATAAGGGTAACTTTAGATGGAACTGGGAAAAAAGTTGTTTTGAATGGAAGTTAATGGGAAAAAAAATTATTCCAAGAAATTCCTGACTATTCCTGTTGGTTCTATTGATCATGACATTTTAACACAGTATGAAGGGCAGCTGACGATTTCAAATTATGTAAAAAAAATAAAATAAATAACTAAACAGAAAGAAAGAAAAACAAAAACAAAGGTTTTTTTTTT
>CM067488.1:21051374-21068874 GCA_034552555.1 Semaprochilodus insignis
TATATATATATATATATATATATATATATATATATACATTTATTTATTTATTTATTTACATACTCTTCAATTGACAATGTTGCTTATTTAAAGCACTCTTACTTTGTATAAACATTGTTGATCTATATATATATATATTGTTTAATGAAACAGCGTGTTCACAATAAAGCAATGTATTAAGATTGTCCTCATAATTAATGGCTTTGACTTTGTCGGCCGAGCGTCTAAGCCCTTTAGGATGGGTACGCCTGTCTGATGCTTTGAGATGAGCTTCAGAGAGAGCTTATCTCGATCTTGGTCTTGTTCCTCAGTGCCGGTATAGCTATGTGTTCTGTGTTTTGTCTGCTGTGCTGGAGGCTGTGTTTCTGATGGGCTGATAGGTTGATGGGCTGATGGCAGGTACAGTTTGGGGCCCCTTGAGCGGGTTGCATAACCGGGGCCTCTGACACTGCCTCCATTGATGTGGTATTCCAGCCAGCTGGGCATCTTTTCCTGTTTATCATCTGCTGGAGGCCCTGGCCAGATCCACACAGCCTCTTGCGTCTCCAGAGCTTTCGGACAGATGGTGACCATCTTTCATTTGTTTTGCTCCTTGATCCAAGTGGCTGTCGATAGAAACATTTGCTTTTTCAGCTTTTTTTTGGTAGTTTGTTTTATTGGGAACCAAGAAATGAGGAAAAAAAAAGCATGCATGCAACTACATTTATTATGGGGTTTTTTTCCTGCTGTGTTCTAGACAAATACTGCACTGTGCAAAAGTTTTAGGCACCTGAAAGAATTAAGACTTAAAAGTCTATTGATTTGGTCACTCACTGGACAAAAAATGAGTCTCCTTGCATGTTTAAAGGTGGTAGTAACTTCACGCTCCTGCAGATGGCGCTGCACGAGGATGATGGGGCTATAAATACCTGCGGGGTGTGAGTGACGGGATCCATAGATTGAGAAGAGGAGCTACAGTGCAGTGAATGTCTCGATCCATGTGTGGAAAACGGCTCCAAAGCAGATCTTAATGATTGGCTAAAAGGAGTGACTGCATTTGGGCGTGCCAAAGACCATAGTGTGAAGGAAATAGCTGAATCTGCAGGTGTATGGAAGCGTACGGTCATACGGGTCTACCAGCAGTGGCTAAGATCCCAGTCTACAGGGAATTCCCCTCGGAATTGTCCCAGGGAAGGCATCCACCAAATCTGGCCCAACTGACCAATTCTTTGATGTAGGAGTGTCTGAACACTGATGTGGCTTACATCCAGAAACTTGTCCAGTACATGCCCAATACATTTTTTTTGTCCAGTGACCTTACAAAACCTGAGTGTTGTATCAAATATCTAGCAAAGCTTGAATAAATAATATGATATATATATATATATATATGATAAAGCATGGCTTAAAAACTGCTGTTCAGACCTATCTGAGAACGGTGTGGGTGTGGCTAATAAACAGCTTGATTGACAGCTCTGAATAATAAGATTAGGACCACCCAGTTTACATGTAGAGGACAGAAATACGGTGAATATGTTGGAAAGGTATTCATAGTCATAAAGTCATATTTTTGTATTGTGGCCCAAAGATACATGATTAGCTTAATTAGAAAGGAAACTCAGATTTGTGTGGGACTTCTAAGTTTAAAACGAAAGTTCAAAAATAGTTTCAAGGTGCTGCTACTTGTTTATGTCTGCTTGCCGTTATTGTAATGATGTATATTCATATTTACAAGCACAAAAACTCTTACTGACAAGATAAACAAGACTTTTGCGTATGCCTTGTATATGATAATATATACCATCAGATCAAAGGACGTTCAGTGATCGGAAACGTAGCTTTATTTATAACCTACAAGGGGGATATTTCTGACTTTCCCAGATCTTTGTGGTGCTTTTAGGAAGAGCTGTTTTCTAAATAAGGGTGCGGTGAGTTCTCGTGACTCGTCATGCTGCTGTCCATCAGAAAGGGAAGTGAGTCAGCTGAGCTGAGGGATGCTGGGTGAAGGTAGCTAAAGGAGAAGTGGAGTTGGATGAAGTCGGTGATGCAGAACTCAGCCTACCTGTATACATATATCCCCGATTAGCGCTAGATTCCTTATGGAGTCCTTTGATGAGTCCTGTGGTGTCATTAAAGAGTTAAAATATGCATATTGCTCCATACATGCTACCAGAGAGCTGACATAGCCTGTCAATCATGCGTTATGTGTATTCTGTTAATTATAGTTATGTGTTGGGGACAGTGCTTGGGTAGTTTTAGTGTTGGGGCAGTGTTTGGGACAGTGTGGATAGTTTCTGTTTTGGGGACAATGTTGGGGACAGTGATTGTATGGTTTTGATGTTGGACAAGCTTGGGGACAGTGTTTGGAACAGTGTTGGGACATTGGAGAACACATTGGGGACAATGTTGGGGACAGTTTCGGGGACAGTATTTGGGTAGTTTCTGTGTTTGGGACAGTATTTGGGTAGTTTCTGTGTTTGGGACAGTGTTTGGATAGATTCTGCGTTGGTGATGTGTTAGGTTTGTGTATGTCCGGAATGAAGGCAGAAGTGTTGGGCGGATGGTAAATGCACGTTTAGTAGAGAGGACAGTATTTTCATCAGCGCTCTCCAGAGAAGCTGCTCAGTCAGCAAAAAACAGATCAGATTTTCTGTGCATTGAGAATCAGATATTCAGTCCCGACACAGCAGAGCTGAACGGAGCTGCTCTGCTGTGCTCTAGTAAAGAGCTCGTACACAGGTATTGAATAACACCTGGATTCGTCCTGCCTGTTAGCTTGCTGTGCTTACTGTAGTAGTAGTAGTAGTGAGTGTTGTTCTTGGTGTAGTGTAGTAGTGAGGATACCGCAGGTCACAGTTCTGATGTTCTGTTCTTTAAGGTGTACATACCATGTACGCTGACAGTGAAGCACAGACCTCATTTCATTTGATTTCCAGCCAACATGGCCCTCAAGTACAAGTTCCTGCTTTTTTCCGGAGATATTACTGAGGAGATTCCTCGGCTTGCGTGTGAAAGGAGGATGCCAAAGAGTGTGTTAAAAACATCATGAATGTATTAAATGTCTTAAAAGCTGCAGAAGAAAGCTCCTCACCACCACCTGCAAGACCTTGTAGACCACCAATACTATCTCCATCAGATAAGCAGCACTAAAAGCTTTCATGTCTGAGAGAGAGGAGAACATCAAGCTTCACTCTCGCTGCAGATCTGAAAACACCCATCTGTCCGTCTGTTCATCCTTCCACCATGAGAAGACGTGTGTATGTGTATGTTATGTGTTACATAATATATATATATATATATATATATATATATTTATAGTGAGTGTGTGTGTGTTACATATTACATGTTGTGTATATAGTGAGAGTGTGTGTTACATATTACATATTGTGTATATAGTGAGTGTGTGTGTTACATATTACATATTGTGTATATAGTGAGTGTGTGTGTTACATATTACATATTGTGTATATATTGAGAGTCTGTGTGTATGTTACATGTTACATATATATAGTGAGTGTGTGTGTGTGTTACATATTACATGTGTATATACTGAGAGTGTGTTACATATTAAATATTGTGTATATAGTGAGTGTGTGTGTTACATATTACATATTGTGTATATAGTGAGAGTGTGTGTGTTACATATTATATATGTTGTGTGTGTGTGTTACATATTACATATTTTATATATATTATATATATTATAATATTTATATTATTTTACATTCTATATGAATGTTGCATGTTACATATTTTATGGATGTAGCGTGTGTGTATGTTATGTATTGCATATTATATATATATTGTGTGTGTGTGTGTGTGTGTGTGTGTGTGTGTGAGAGAGAGAGAGAGAGAGAGAGAGAGAGATAACGTGTTATGCCATTCAGCATTAAAAAAAAAAAATTATACCTTATATTTTATACCGTGTATATATATAATAAGATCTATGAGGATGCAGACATACCTTTTACAGAAGTGTTTGAGTGATTCTATTTGTTTCTAATAGTATTCTATTATAGAAGTTATACATTATTAAAGTGATCTGAGAGGTGGTAACTCCGCTGAGGCCCGGTGACCCAGACTGAACTGACGTCTGCAGAGAGAGTTCCTGCTCCTGAGCGTGTGTGAGTGTTTTTGTGGAGTTGAAGGAGAGCTGCAGGAATGTGAGAAACTGACAGAGACGGCTGTGTGCATCGCCACGTTATGGAGGGGCGGTTCGGTTCTGGCAGTTCAGTAGATGGTAGATATTTTCGGTCTCGGACTCAGTACACAACCCAGTTCAGCAGAGTGATTCTTAAACGATTCGGTGAGTGAATCAGATATAGGCCACTGATCCCACTCTTGAACTGACTCAGAAGGAGAGGAGACTCTTATGGTCTGCAGACAGAAACGCAGGTTATGTTATATATTAAAAGGGAAATGACACCATTTTAACATGAATATTAATTTCTGCATAATTAAACGGAGATATAAAACACTCATTCAGAGTGGTTTATGGTGGAATGCTCTGTTCTAGTGGAACATACCAGAATTGTTGGCTAATAGTCACAGTGGTGTTGATAGGAAGCAGACGATCTCCCTGAAAGCTCCCTCACAGAAAGTTGTTACATAAAATGGTTATGAATACGCTGCCTGAAATCTGAGACGCTGTTTCATGGTGGGTTTCGGAAGATTTTGGCCGTGAAATCCATTCATGGTGGAGGGATACACGCAGGGCTTTGTGAGCCGAAATAGTCCCCCAAAGTAAACCTTACCACCATCCACATAGGCTTATATAAACTCAGCAGACGTGTGTAGGTTGACTGGTGGGTTTGATATTATATAAGGTGTCTATATGTGTGTTGTAGATATGGAGACCTCTGGTTCCCATCACCACCACCACTGTACAGAAATCTGAGTTCCTACAATCATCAACGATCTGACTGACTGAATCTGTTTTCATCCCAAGCACTGATATGATGCCGACACTATTGAAAAATGGTTGGAATTCTCTTTGATCTGCATTCTGCTGGACTGATTTATGGAAAAGAATTAATTCCCAGGAAACGTCTCACTTATGGACACTGCTGTTGTAGACATGTGGTGGTCATAGTGGACTGAAAAGATGCTAAAACAAAGTGAGAGAGAGACACACACACAGTATGAGGGAAAGGGAGAGGGAGAAGGAGAGAGAGAGAGAGAGAGAGAGAGAGGGAGAGAATTCCTCCTGTCTGCTGGCCTGAGCTACAGAGCAGGGTGAGGGAGTGCATTTGGAAGAAGCTGCTGGCCGGGACACAGCGGCTCAGTTTAGTCCAGATGTACCTCACTGCCCAGGCTGGAGAAGGAGAAAACTCTCTACTGCCCCTGCCAGTGCGGCTAACGCTCACATTCACATCCAAAATAGACAGTTCTATTTCTCAATCAATAGAGAATCTTTAATATACAGAGCTGTTGTTGTTGTTGTTGTTGTTGTTGTTGTTGTTGTTGTTGTTGTTGTTGTTGTTGTGTATATCTTCTTGGTTTCATCTTGGTTTCATAACTCCACCCCCAGGTTGTAAACATTTTCTATATCAGTCAGAGGTTACAGAGGATGGATGTCCTAGGGAGTCCTAGTCAAGTCTCTGAGGTGTGAGTCTGAGTCGTCAGATCTTCGAGGTGCGAGTCCAAGTTAAGTCTTTAAGGTGCGATTCCGGGTCAAGTCTCTGAGGTGCGATTCCGGGTCAAGTCTCTGAGGTGCGATTCCGGGTCAAGTCTGTGAGGTGCAATTCCAGGTCAAGTCTCTGAGGTGCATGTCCGAGTCAAGTCAAGGCACTGAGGTGCGATTCCGAGTCAAGCCTTTGAGGTTCGATTCCGAGTCAAGTCTCTGAGGTGCGTGTCCGAGTCAAGTCAAGGCACTGAGGTGCAATTCCGAGTCAAGTCTCTCAGGTGCGTGTCCGAGTCTAGTCAAGGCACTAAGGTGCGATTCCAGGTCAAGTCTCTCAGGTGCGATTCCGGGTCAAGTCTCTGAGGTGCAATTCCAGGTCAAGTCTCTGAGGTGCAATTCTGGGTCAAGTCTCTGAGGTGCGTGTCCAAGTCAAGTCAAGGCACTGAGGTGCGATTCCGAGTCAAGTCTCTGAGGTGCGTGTCCGAGTCAAGTCTCTGAGGTGCGTGTCCGAGTCAAGTCTCTGAGGTGCGATTCTGAGTCAAGTCTCTGAGGTGCGTGTCCGAGTCAAGTCAAGGCACTGAGGTGCAATTCCGAGTCAAGGCACTGAGGTGCAATTCCAAGTCAAGTCTCTGAGGTGCGTGTCCCGAGTCTAGTCAAGGCACTGAGGTGCGATTCCGAGTCAATCCTCTGAGGTGCGAGACCAAGTCAGGTCTATGAGGTACCAGTCCGAGTCAAGCCTCTGAGGTGCGAGTCCGAGTCAAGTCTCTCAGGTGCGTGTCCGAGTCAAGGCACTGAGGTGCGAGTCAAGGCACTGAGGTGCGAGTCCGAGTCAGGTCTCTGAGGTACCAGTCCGAGTCAAGCTACTGAGATGTGTGTCCAAGTCAAAAATATTGGTGAATATCATTTTTCCCCGCCCCTAATTGTGATATCATTTGTGACATTGATTTGCTTCAGTCACTTCATGTTTTTAAAGCCAGCTGCTCAATTTTCACCTTTAAAGTCGTTTGATTATAATATAAAAACAGATATAACGTCAGAGAGAACACCAAAAGCCCCAAGGCTGTTTTCCATTCCGCCCCCCGCATGAAACTGATTGTATAATGATGTAATTACATTGAAATAGGACAGCAGAACCACCGTAATAACTCTAGACCTGTCAGGGTTTAGGGTCCTGGGGGTGCAGTTAGTTTGTCTCAGGGTTCCTGCTGCTCTTCAGATCTGGACTTTGTGCACTGATCTGCCTTGCTGAGACTTTCGGAGACTCTGCTGTACTCTGTATCTGTCAGTCCCTCAGCGTTTCTCCAGCGTCCTGCCTCCAGCCGTTTGCTCTCGCGCAGACGATTCCTCTTCTGGTTTTAATCTCCACTGTCGACTCCTTTTGCCTTCTCGCTTTCTTGCCAGGAATCCAGTGATCCTCTGCAGTGTTCCCCCTCTCCCTCTCCTTCTCCCTCTCTGCTGACGTGGCTGTGAGCTATCAGGACTTTTCTCTCTTCCCCACGTCTTGCTCTGAAAGTTGGCAGGCAGCGCCTCACTTACACAAACGTCACTATTTTAAATCTGCTGCTTTTCAGCGTCGGCTCTTTTGCCTTCCTCTCAAATAACCTCAAACTGCTCAAATGTGGTTTCCTGAGTGGTTTCTGTGGCTGCTGCTGCTACTGTTTTGATTGATACTAGTGTACTTTAGTCCGTGTCTATAGATAACAGTGTGTCATACAGTGCCGGAAACCCGTAATCTAGTCTATTAGAGCAGATTTGTCTGGATTTTAATTAGAGATTAGCGCTGATATGGGGATTATAGACCTTTCAGAGAAATAGAATTCAGGACAGAATGCAGGTGTTTTAGTGATGTTACCTAAAGTCGTCTTGTGTATCTGAGGTGTGAATCCAAGTCGAGTCTTGAGTCTCTGGAGTGTGATTCCCAATCAAGTCTCAGAGGTGCAAGTCAGAGTTGAGTTTTGAGTCTCTGATGTGCAAGTCTGAGTCAATCCACAAGTCTCTGAGGCGTGAGTCCCAGTCAGGTCTCCAGTCTCCGAGATGTGAATCTGAGCTGGATCTCTCAGAGTCCTGAATCTCTGAGGTTCAAGTCAGTCTTAAGTGTCTGATGTGCGAGTCCAAGTTGAGCCTTAAGGTGGGAGCCAGTCTCTGAGGTGTGAGTCTGAGTCAAGTCTTCCAAGTCAAGGCTCCTTGGTGCCATTCCGAGGCAAGTCTCTGTGGTGCCATTCCGAGGCAAGTCTCTGTGGTGCCATTCCGAGGCAAGTTTTTGTCATGGGATTCCGAGGCAAGTCTTTGAGGTGCCATTCTGAGGCAAGTCTCTGTGGTGCCATTCTGAGGCAAGTCTTTGTGGTGGGATTCCGAGGCAAGTCTTTGTGGTGGGATTCCGAGGCAAGTCTTTGTGGTGGGATTCCGAGTCAAGTCTTTGTGGTGGGATTCCGAGTCAAGTCTTTGTGGTGGGATTCCGAGTCAAGTCTTTGTGGTGGGATTCCGAGTCAAGTCTTTGTGGTGCGATTCCGAGTCAAGTCTTTGTGGTGCGATTCCGAGTCAAGTCTTTGTAGTGCCATTCCAAGTCAAATCTTTGTGGTACGATTCCGAGTCTAGTCTTAGTGGTGCCATTCCGAGTCAAGTCTCTGAGGTGCCATTCCGAGTGAAGTCTCTGAGGTGCCATTCCGAGTCAAATATCAAGTGTCTAAGATGTGAGTCTGTGGCGAATCTCTGAGGTCCAGGTCCTACTTGAGGTTGAAACTCTGAGGTTCAAATCCAAGTCAAGTCTCGAGTCTCTGAGGTGCGATTCCAAGCCTAGTCCTGAGGCTCTGATGTGTGAATTTGAGTTGAGTCAAGTCTCCAGTATAAAGAGGAAAACTGCCAGAAATCTAGCCTTGTCACCGCTCCTATTGTGTCCTAACTACCGGTAGTCGATCAGCCAAGACATGTTTGGTGTCTGAAGTGTGCTCTTTAGTTTCAGCACTGCAGCTGCAGTGAAGCGAGGATAGCTAACAAGTAATGGAAGCGAATGGCCTACCAATTAGCATGGTGCTGTCTGAATCCCTAAATGATTACTCATTTGCCTCAAACCATGTGGGGTTGTTCTGTGATGTCAAATAGATTGTCTGGTTTCTGACTCTGTATGACTCACTGGCTCACTGTTATCTACACCCACTGGTTACTTCGGTAGGTACACCTAGATATATCTACACTCGTTGTCCATTGTCTATCACAAGCACTTTGTAGCTCTACAATTACAGACTGCAGTCCATCTGTTTCTCTGTATACTTACCGTTACCCTGTTCTTCAATGGTCAGGACCCCCACAGGACCACCACAGAGCAGGTATTATGTGGGTGGTGGATTGTTCTCAGCACTGCAGTGACACTGACATGGTGGTGGTGTGTTAGTGTGTGTGGTGCTGGTGTGAGTGGATCAGACACAGCAGTGCTGCTGGAGTGTTTAAACACTGTGTCCACTCACTGTCCACTCTATTAGACACTCCTACCTTGGTGGTCCACCTTGTAGACGTAAAGTCAGATACGATAGCTCATCTGCTGCTGCAGAGTTTGTGTTGGTCATCCTCTAGTCCTTCATCAGTGCCCACAGGACGCTGCCCACAGGACACTACCCACAGGACGCTGCCTACAGGACGTTGTTGGCTGGATAGTTTTGGTTGGTGGACGATTCTCAGTCCAGCAGTGACACTGAGGTGCTTCAGCAGCACTGCTGTGTCTGATCCACACATACCATAGCAACACACACGTCAATCACAACGTCAGTGTCACTGCAGTGCTGAGAATGATCCAGTACCCACATAATACCTGCTCTGTGGTGGTCCTGTGGGGGTCCTGACCATTGCAGAACAGGGTAATACAGTATACAGAGAAACAGATGGACTACAGTCTGTAACTGTAGAACTACAGAGCGCTCCTATACGGTCAGTAGAGCTGATAAAAAAGATAGTGAGTGTAAATACAAGGAGGTGAATCCAATGAAATGGCCGGTGGGTGCAGATGGGCTAAGGTACATTAGCATTGCTACACACAGCAGCAGCCTCCTCAAAGACTGAATTTGATCTGTACTCTAGTTCATGTTTGTAGATAACAGTGTATCATACAGTGTCAGAAACACTTAATCAAGTCTTGGCAACCTTGAGATTTGGCAACCTTGCTAACATCCCGGTACTTGTTAGCTCCAGTGCTAAAATGGCAAACATGTCTTGGCCCATCGACTGCTCTGCATGCAAAGAAATATTAGATTTCTTCGATTTCCCTTGGCTGGCAGGACAGCAGAATAGTGTCTGATGTTCCCTTTCAGGGACTGCGTGTTCTGACCCAGCATGAAAACACAACTGGAGGGAACATTACAGCTCAGAGGGGGTTTGTTTCTGGCTGCATGCAGTGCTCCAGTTATGCTATAATGAGATCTGCTCAAATTCCTCCTCAGTTTTTCATTACTGTCACTTTACACTCCGTGGCAGCCCACTGCGCCCCCGCCCCCACTCCCCACCCTTACCATGACAAATTGCACCTTGCGCCGAGATGGTCCCCTCCGTCTTTGGCACAGAGAACTTGATGTCCATCTTTTCCCCAAAACAAGTTGAAACGTGGACTCATCTGACCACAGCCCACATTTCCAATGTCTTTCGGCCCATCTGAGATGAGCTCGGGCCCAAAGGACTTGGTGGCGCTTCTGCACAGAGCTGATGTACGGCTTTCTCTTTGTGCTGTAGAGCTTAAAGTTGCATTGCTTGATTCAGGATGGACTGTGTTATAGGTGACCATCATTCCCCCAATGTGCTCCTGAGTGCATATGGCTGTATTGTAGCACTGTAGCATTGCAGTTTTACTCAAAGGACACACTGGTTCAGCAGTGGCTCCCAGCCTCGCCCTACACAGACTGAGATTACTCTGGATTCTCTGAATGTTTCACAGTATTTCACATGCTAGATGTGAGAAACCTAAATTCTTTGCAGAATGTGAGTGTGGGAATTTGAGCGTGCTGCGGGCATCAAATTCAAAATTAGTTTATATTATATTTACAGACTGCAATAAAGTTAGTCAACCTAAACAAATTCTTTGCTTTGTACCCTGGTCAGTTAAATAAATGATTAAGAGAGTTATCAGATCACAGCTTCTTGTTTTTATTGCATTTTACAAAATGTCTAGAGCTGTTCCAGAAATGGGTTTTTAGAAGGTGTTTCTGATAAAGTGGCCAGTGAGTGGAAGTATAGGGTAGCTGTTATTGAATATAGGTATGTATGTAGGTATTTCTGAAAAAGTGAGTGAGTGAACGTATAGCATAGCCATTTCCTACAAAGTGGCCAGAAAGAGGATACATAGGGTGGGTGTTTCTGATAAAGTGGCCAGTAAATGGATATATATAGGCTAGATGTTGTATGGTAGGTGTTTCTGATAAAGTGGCCAGTAAATGGATATATATGTATGTAGTGTAGGTGTTTCTAATAAAGTGTCCACTAAGTGGATATATAGGGTAGGTGTTTCCAAAATAAGGCGGTCAGTTAGTGGAAGCACAAGGTAGGTGTTCCTAATAAAGTGGCCACTCTACCACCAGTAGGTATTTCTAATAAAGTAGCCAGTGAGTGAACATATGGCGTAGCCATTTTCGACAAAATGGCCTGTAGGTGGATACATAGGGTCGGTGTTTCTAATAAAGTGGCCAGTTGGTGGAACTGCAAGGCAGGTGTTTCTAATAACGTCGCCAGTGAGTGAATGTACAGTGTAGCTGTTTTTGATAAAGTGGCCAGTGAGTGGTTGTATACGGTACCTCTGTAGGAACAGATTGCTCTGCCAGCTCTGCTTATGGGGCTGGTAAAGTGCTCCAACCCTGCAACATATCCTCTCAGCTGACTGACCACAGAGAGAGAGAGATAGTGTTTGATTCTATATGTGTAGATGTTTGTGCATGTCCAAACCTGCGCGCTTGTGTGTGTGTGTGTGTGTGTGTGTGTGTTCCTGAGCTACTGTAAACACAATGTGTGAAATCTTCTCCTGTGTTGACCTTTCTGACCTCCCCAGACTGCAAATGTGCATCTACTACATTCTCTTAAAGTGATAAAATCAGTTTATCTCTTATAACATACTTGTTGAGTCTGAAGTTTGCTTTTTTGGTTTTAGCACTGGAGCTAACAAGTAATGTAATGGTTCAGCATAACATATTATATTAATATTTCGTTGTATTGTATCATTGCATTAGCATGTTAGCTTGTGACTATATAACCTCACCAGACAACAAATGAGTTGCGGGGTGTGAGTGACGGGATTCATAGATTGGGAAGAGGTGCTACAGTGCAGTGAATGTCTCGTTCCTTGTGTGGTAAATGGCTCCAAAGCAGATGTTAATGATTGGTTAAAAGGAGTGACTGCATTTGGGTGTGCCAAAGACCATAGTGTGAAGGAAGTAGCTGAATCTGCAGGTGCATGGAAGCTTAGTCTACCAGCAGTGGCTAAAATCCCAGTCTACAGGAAACTCTCCTCGGAAATTGTGCCAGGGAAGGCATCCACCAAATCTGGCCCAACTGACCAATTCTTTGATGCAAGAGTGTCTGAACACTGATGTGGCCTACATCCAGAAACTTGTCCAGTCGATGCCAAATCCAGTCACCTAAGGCCATAATAGGCCTTAAGACACCACTGTACTAGTAATGGAAGAATATGTCCCACCAATTAGCACCAGGCTAAGACCACAAAGCTTATCTGGCAATAATAGACTTGCGTGTGCGGTTTTCAACACACTGTGAGGAAGTTCAGCTGTCTATGCTTATAGATTACAGCATATCATACGTTGTCAGGAACCACATAATCTATTACAGTGTACCATACGACTCCACATGGTTGTGGGTGAGCATGTCCATTGCTGCCTATACCTTACAGCTCCAGTCCTAAACAGAAAGAAACAAACTTCAGACACCAGATGTGTCTTGGCTGATCAGTGCATTTCAGGTAAGACTGGGCTAACTGGGAGAATCAGATATTTGTCACTTTGTCTGCATATGTCTGGTCCTGCGTGAGTCACTCTTCCAGTCTCACTGCTGCTTTTCTCACTCCATCCACATTTCTCCTCTGTATTCTCACAGCTTCCCATCAGACCTTGCTTTGTTACTC
Organism: Semaprochilodus insignis; assembly: GCA_034552555.1. Taxonomy (NCBI): domain Eukaryota; kingdom Metazoa; phylum Chordata; class Actinopteri; order Characiformes; family Prochilodontidae; genus Semaprochilodus; species Semaprochilodus insignis. The sequence continues at coordinate 21,064,082 of CM067488.1, forward strand.
TTCTGTGCATATTTTGGACGTTTCCCCACACGTCCGCGCTGGGAGACAGTAGATTAGAGGAAAGAATGTGGAGCAGGACTGTGATAGCCGTGCAGAGCGACTGTGAATTCCAGCTATGGAGAGAATGGACGCTTATCCTCTGTCTGAAGGACGGATGGCATTCAGGCGCTATTTCCCTCCTTCCTGGGCGAAGGCAGAGACACACTCGGCTCAAGAAACGGCAGACTCAGCAAGAGCCGCATCACTACTTCAGTTAATCATTGAGAAGTGAATTGAGATTGTGAGTCTCAGTTTTGCCCTGATAGTTGTGTGTTGTTATGGTTGTTTATTTGTTTGTACATTTGTACCCATTGCTATAGTTCAGTGTGGATGCAGTACCTGTTTAACGTGGCTAGGCCAGTAAAACTCATGAGGCGTCTTCTACGACTTCTGTACCCAACTTCTATACCAGAAGTTATCAAATTTAGATGGGCGTTTGATGCTATTGTAGATGGAATGACTGGGGCTAAACTGCTGTGGTCTGCATGAGGGGTGTGAAGCTGCTGTAGGATGAATAGGCGGAGCTAAACTGCTAAGACCTGTATGAGCCGTGCTAAACTGCTGTAGGCTGAGTGAGTGGCGCTAAACTGCTGTTGACTGAATCGAAGAGAGTGAAGTGCTGTAGGCTGAACCACTTTGGGTTGTATAAGCGGTCCTAAGATGCTGTGTGCTGAATGGGTGGGACTAAACTGCTGCTGTAGGTTGTATAAGCGTGGCTAAACTGTTGCAAGCTAAATGGGTGGGGCTTAAGTGCTGAAGGCTAAATGGGCAGGGCTTAAGTGTTGTGGGCTGTGTAAGTGGTGCTAACCTGGAATAGGCTGAATAGGCAGGACTAAACTGCTATAGGCTGAATGGGCGGGACTAAACTGCTATAGGCTGAATAGGCGGGACTAAACTGCTGTAGGCTGAATGGGCAGGGCTAAACTGCTGTGGGCTGTATAAGTGGTGCTAAATTGCTATAAGCTGAATGGGCGGGACTAAACTGCTATAGGCTGAATGGGCGGGACCAAACTGCTGTAGGCTGAATGGGCGGGACTAAACTGCTGTGGCCTGAATGGGCAGGGCTAAACTCCTGTGGGCTGAATGGGCAGGGCTAAACTGCTGTGGGCTGAATGGGCAGGGCTAAACTGCTGTAGGCTGAATGGGCAGGGCTAAACTGCTGTAGGCTGAATGGGCGGGACTAAACTGCTGTAGGCTGAATGGGTGAGACTAAACTGCTGTAGGCTGAATGGGCGGGACTAAACTGCTGTAGGCTGAATGGGCGGGATTAAACTGCTGAGGCCTATATGAGTGGTGCTAAACTTCAGTAGGCTGAATGGGTGGGGTGTAACTGCTGTAGGATGAATGGGCGGGGATAAGATGCTTTATGTTCGTAGATTTGACATCACAGCCATGCCAAAGGACTGTTTTAGCAGCTTAGTTTCCATGTACGGACTATGTGGACCCGGGGGAGTGAATGGTACACTTTGAAACAAAGTTTGCGCACTACATAACTACATACTTTTTTTTTTTTTTTTAATGTCAGAGAAAATTTCTGTTTTCCATGATATGGGTCCTTTAAGATCGCTCTCCTAACGTTGTTCAGCTCTTGAAATCCAGTAGCATTTGAAGAGGATGAAAGTAAAGCAGACTCGAGCCCGAGCGCCTTCAGTTTACGACCGGCCGCAGCTCGACTCGGGGCGTGTTTGTGTGTGTTTCTTTAGTGGAGTTTTTCTTGTAAATCATTTGGTCTTATTTGAACACCTGGTATGCATTGAATCAACATGTCTGGCCTAATTTAGCGCTCACCCAGATCCGTCCCAAAGCCTGTCCATCAAACTCCTTTCATACCGCCTGAAAGATGAAAAGATGAAACCAAACGAGCGAATGTCTGAGCAGACACACATCTGCTCTTTCTGAACCACGTCCAGAGAGCGATTACACTGGTCTCTGTCTCTCTCTGTCTCTCTCTCTCTCTTTCACTCCCATTTGGCCTTTCTCTTTTCATTCAGTTCACTTAGGCAAACTCATACTGACATGAATAAGTTGCATTGCTGTTATAAACCTGCTGTAAATTGCCAGCAGGTGAAAATGTAATCTAGGCCTATAGAGAACTGCCTTAAACACGTCTCATTAGATTAGAACCATTTTGCCAATTGTGCTTACATACAGAGGAACACAACCTCCGCATTTAGCCCATCCGCGCAGTGTAACACCCACACACTAGGCCCAGAGCGGTGGGCGGCCCAGTTGGGGCTTAGGTGCCTTGCTCAAGGGGATTTAAGTCACGTCCTTTCGGAACCGATGATCTTCCAATCACAAGGCTGGTTCCCTGACCTTCAACCCATGACTGCCCCTGTATGTAGGAAAACAAGTGATATAAATACAGATTTCAAAGCATGCAAAAATGAGCATCGCAGGCATTTAGCAGGACAAACTCGCCATCTCTAAATTCTTGACTGGCTTTTTAAGTTAGGTGCTGTAGAATGCATTATTTAGCTTTTTATTTTTTTCTCTGATGTTCTATATGGAAGATACGTGACTTTTGGCCAGAGTGAGAAAGGTCCAGATACGGTTTTATACACCCCCATGTACACACTGTGATTTGGACCTAGCATGAAATAAGCTGTTTTGCCTTATATGGTGGTGAGCTTTGCTGTGATTGGCTGGCTTATGAGCATGGAATCCTGTTATTACAACCACATATCAGTGAAAATTGTTTTTCAGAAACACGTCTGATTCCAATTACACATTTCCAGTGGAAATGATCTAATTCCCATCACATACAGTATTTATAGGGGGGGTCGTCTGATTCCAATTGCACATTTACAGTGAAAATAATTGACTTCCAGTCACACATCTACAGGGTTATTCATCTATTCCAATCACTTATTTATTTATAGCGGAAGCTGTCTTCAATCAAATCACACATTTACTGTGGAAATCACTGACTTCCAATCACACATCTACAGGGGTATTCATCTATTCCAATCACTCATTTATAGTGGAAATCACCTGATTCCAGTTACACATTTACACTGGAAATGGTCAAATTCCCATCACATACAGTATTTATAGGGGGGATCGTCTGATTCCAATTGCACATTTACAGTGAAAATAATTGACTTCCAATCACATATCTACAGGATTATTCATCTATTCCAATCACTCATTTATAGTGGAAGATGTCTTCATTCAAATCACACATTTACAGTGAAAATTATTGACGTCCAATCACACATTTACTGTGGAAATGGTCTAATTCCCATCACATACAGTATTTATAGGGGGGATCGTCTGATTCCCATCACACATTTCCAGTGAAAGTAATTGACTTCCAATGACACATCTACAGGGGTATTCATCTATTCCAATCACTCATTTATAGTGGAAATCACCTGATTCCAGGTGCACATTTACAGTGTACATCATTGACTTCCAGTCACACATTTACAGTGAGAATTGTCTGATTCCAGTTGCACATTTACATTGGAAGTCGTCTTATTCCAGTCACGAATATGCCGTGAAAGTTGTTCAGTCACACATATACTGTGGAAATGTATTGATTTCAAAACTATCTTTACAGTGGGAGTCATTTATTTCCGACCCCATTTTTTTTTTAGATTGGGTGAATCTCATTGCACACTTACAGCCGAAATTGTGAAATTTCAGTGACAATTTCTAATTTACAGTGAAAAGTGGTTCTGGTTCTGACCACATATATGGAGCAGAAAGTGGCCGTTTCCAGTCACATACTTATAACAAAACTTCCAGTCACATACTGTCAGTGGAAGTCAGCCGCTTCTCGTTGCATACTTAAAATAGAATTCTGCCAGTCCCCATCACGTTTACACTGACAGTCCGCCTTTGCAGTCACACGTTTACCTTGAAAAGCAGCTGATTCTTCCATCCCCTCCACAGCCGAGGGTTTACACGGGCACTGTAGATGAGTGTTATTACTGCTACGGTGAAGGCTGAGAGGAGGTGCTGTTGCTGAAATGGAGTGGAAAGAGTGATAAAGGGAAAGAGCAGAATCTGTCCTTTTCACTTTGCTCAGCTCAATGAGACACACACCAGACACACAGCTGTGGGGTCCAAATCTCATCTCAACCATATGGCAGAGAGAGAGAGTGATGCTCGTGGTTCCGAGGCCACCTGGCTGTGATTTGTTGCTTCATCTCATAACGGAGGCCCTCAGGGGCCAAACGCACTCCCATATACAATTTATCACTTTCCATATGAACGTAAATATCTGCACAGCTGCTTTCATTCTCCACCCGTCCACTTTATTAGAAACCCCTACCTTATACCCCTCTGAGGTCTTTTGTAGACGACGTCGTGCCCATGTGTGGGATTCCAAGACTGAGGTGTTTTTCTTTAGTGTGAGTGATCATATACTCTAAATCAGGGTTTCTCAACCTGTGGGTTGCGGACCATCAGCGGGCCATGAGGCACCCTCCAGTGGTCCAGTGGTGGTCCGTAGTGGGCTGGTATCAGCACTTTAAGTCATCAGTGTGTAAGTGGAAAAAAAGAATTGAATATAAGGACAAATATTATATGAACTTCAATAGAAACACACAAATCAAAACACTGCAGAAGTAACCCAGTGCATGTTAAACATCATCAGTTTGAAACAACGCAGCCGCGGGTGCCTGATTTGGACAATTGGCTAACCAAAGTTGGAGAAGTTTCTCACTCGGAGAAAGAGTGTTGACACAGTTCCTCAGAAAAATAAACAAATCACCCGCAAGTACAACCCGGACTACACCAGACAT
>CM067488.1:21071142-21089898 GCA_034552555.1 Semaprochilodus insignis
CTATCTCTCTGTCTGTCTATCTCTCTCTCTCTCTCTCTCTCTCTCTCTCTCTCTCTCTCTCTCTATCTCTCTCGGCCTGTCTCTCTGTCCTTCTCTTTCTCTCTGTGTCTCAGACATTACTTTATCAGAACCAGACAGTCCCAGATAAGAGCAGGAACCGTTACTAAGCAACAGAGACAACAGCAGCATGCCAGTAAGGGAAACGCGGGCACGCTGACCCCCCTTATGGCCACATCTGTATCTGCATCTGTATCTGTGCTTTAACTCCAGAGACAGCAGTAATTCCTCACCAGTGTAAATCACACACTGCGTACGCTTTCTAAATCATTCAGAACCAGCCAAAATTTACTGAACAGCGGGCTGGTGAAATGGGTGATGTCCTGGTGCACCGTAATTAAATTTAAATATGTCATAAAGATTAATAATCAAATCAAACATCAAACAAATGGAAAGTTCTCTAATGGAGTTAAATTTCAGTAGAATTGAAGGAACTGACTCATAACATTTTCATTGTAGTGCAATCAGAACTAAAGCACTTTGAAATTGAAACAATTAAAATGTTTCATATAAAGAAACTGTATTCACAAGTGTCTTCTTAAGAAGCCCTAGGAATTTAAGAATTTCCAAAAGAGTCGATGAAGAACAGTAATGTAATCAAAACTAAAGAATTTAAATGAAATATTTCATAAAAATCAGTCAAATTCCCAATGATTCATTCTGAAATCTAAAATCACAACTTTTTTAAAGTGTCACATCAAAATGTCTTTTAAACATTTATCAGCACTTCTTGAAGCACAATGTTTTTTTGTTTTTGATTATTTAAAGAATTGGAGTCAAATCTTTTGAAGAACCATAATCAAAATCTTGATTAAACACGTCATAAAGATTTATAATCAAATCCTATTTCTAAAGAATTTCATATTCATACTGAAACAACTTTAATATATTTTCAAAAAGCATCATAACCTTTTCAAAAAGGATCGTAATTCAATTCAAATGTATCCTGAAAATTGCAATTGAATCTTTTAAAGAATTTCAGTCGAATTGAAACATTTCCAAAAGAATCAAAGAAAAACAGTGATGCGGGAACTACAGCATTTTAATGTCATTGAAATTTTCCTTAAACATCTCAATTGAATTGAGAGACTTTCTGAAACTGTTGTAAGCAAACTGAAGTCATCTAAATGGAATACTGAAATATTAAAATTACATTTTTTAAGTGTCAAATTGAAATATATTTTAAAGAAATCATCTTCTCACAAATTGTTAATCTTATTCTATCTTATATATTGTATAATATATTTCCAAAAAATAAATAACAAATTATAAAGTTAATCAGTGCCACTAAAAGTGCCTCCTAAGGAATTGGAATAGGTGGGAAGGCATTTCCTGTAGATTCATAACGCAATCAAACTTTTCCTGAAGAAGGAGTGAGGTTCAGGTGTTGTATCATTCATTTTAAGTCTAACTGGCTAGCATGCTGGGAAATGTGTTGCCGTTTGTACCGTGTCTAGTTAATGGCACAGTGCAGCTCAGAAACTCAACACGTTTAGTAGAGACTCTAAACAGAGATCTCAGATGCTCAGTATGCTGAACGGGACTTTTGCCAGCGCTCTATAAAGCTTATCCAACCAGCCTCAGAGACCACACTTGTGGGCGGAGCCTGGATAGGTCGGTTAGGGAAAGTTTGGTGTTTTGAAGCTGAATCACCTGCTCTTGTTTTGATGTTGTACAGCAGCTTCATTAATCACACTGTATATTATTATAGGAGCTGTAACGTGGGCTTGTTTTTATGAGTCTTTGTTAATTATGAGCCAGTGTCTGTCAAACAAAGTGGCGCACCAGTAAACCAAAACCGAATCAGGGTAGTGCTGGTTTGGTCTGAATCAGAGCTGTAGTAGGGTTGTAGTACTGCATTCAAGCTGCATCAGAGCTTTATTAGGACTTCATTAGGACTTCATTAAGGGTTAATTTAGGATTAATTTGGCCCTAATTGAAAGCTGCATTAGATCTGCATTAGAGCATCATTTCAGCTGCATTGGAGGGTTGTTTGAGGGTGTATTAGAGCTATTAAATTGTGTTGATGTCCTGCTGTTTGGAGCATGGCTCAGCGAGCTACAGTTGGAGCAGTATTAGAGATTTATTTGAGTGGTGCTGGAATGGTGTAGGTTCTGCAATAGGGCCCAATAATACTTGATTGGAGCTGCATTAGGGCCCAGTAAGCACTTATTTGGAGCTTCATTAAGGCTCAATAAGCACTTAACTGGATCTGCTTTAGGGCCCAATAAGCACTTAATTGGAACTTCATTAGGGCTCAATAAGCACTTACCTGGAGCTTCATTAGGGCTCAATAAGCACTTCATTGGAGCTGTGTTAGGCCGCCATTAGCGTTCTCTTTAGAGCTTCATTAAGACCATATAAGCAATTAATTGGAGCTTTATTAGGGCTCAATAAGTACTTTATTGAAACTGTGCTGAGGCCCAATAAGCCCTTCATTGGAACTGTGTTACAGCTTCAAAAGCACTATTGTGGAGCTGCTTTATGGCACAATAAGCAATTCATTGGAGCTGCATTAGAGCCTAGTAAGCAGTTTGTATCAGTTATGTTGGAGTTAGCTATATTAGCGCTCCATTACAGCTGCATTTAAGCTTCATTAGAACTGTATTAAACACCCTGCTTTAGAGCTGTATTATAGTGGTATCAAAGCTGTACTAGTGTTTGGAGCTGCCTTACAGCTGTATTAAAGCTGCCTTATAGCAGCTTTAGGGCTGTATTATGGCATTAGAGCAACATTAGAGTTGCATTAGAGCTGTATACGTGCATTAAAGCTGCATAATAGATGCATTAAAGCTGCATTCAAACTGTATTAAGCTGCGTAAGAGCTGCGTTAGAGCTATATTCAAGTTGTGGTAATTCCCCGCTGTTTGGAGGATGGCTGAGTGACCTTAGGTCCAGTTGGTTTACATTTCCACTGGAGAATCATGCTGAAGAGGACAGACCACCCATGAGAAAATCTCCACATTCAACCCCCCCGACACAAATACACACGCAGGCACGCACACACACACACACACACACACACACACACACACACACACACACATACACACACACACACACACACACCCTTCCTGAAACTCGCTCAGTCCTGGGTGTGTGCAGAGAGAAAGAGAGAGTGTTATGTGGCAGAGAAGCCTCTGAATACCTCTGTGCTTAGTCTTAGTCTATCTGAGAGAGTTTTTTAAGAAGCTGCTTGTCTGGATGGTGAGTGTTTATTAATTAACAAACATCATTAATATTTCAAATCTCTCTTTGAGGAAGTCCAGCATGTACAGTTATCCTTTAAAATATGGTTAATGAAGCCAGTAAATGAAATCTGATGGAACTGAACTAAACAAAGCAATGGCGGGAGAGCATCAGGAACCAGGCCTGTTTTTCTGACTGTGTTTTACATAACATACATATTCATAATATTACTGAAAACGGCGTATAGTATATAATACCTGTATTTATGTTTATTTGTATTGATTCAGAACCCACATAGTGTTATTACCAGTAAAACAACAAATTTATTCCCCATACATGTATACTAATTCTGTTACACTACACTCCTGCCTCTACCTCTACACTCCTGCCTCTACCTCAACACTCCTGCCTCTACCTCAACACTCCTGGTTTAAATTGTGTGAATATATAATGTGTAAACTGTATATTATTTTTCCATATACAGTTTATTGTTTATTGCCTGTATGTTGTGTATAGTGTGTAGATTGTATATTGTACAGTGTCTGTATGTATTGTGTATATGTGGAGTCGTTGTGTATATTGTGTATACTGTGTAGATTGTATATTGTACTGTATGTATTGTATATATGTGGAGTCATTGTGTATATTGTGCACCGTCTGTTAGTTATGTGTATATTGATCCAATACTAGAGAGACACAAACTGCCGAAACCAAATTACTTATGTGTCTCAACATACTTGGCCAATAAACCTGATTCTGGTTCTGAAATATGGCCCACATAAACTAGTTTCTATGCCTGCTTAAGGCTTTTGCGTAGTATGGACTTGAGATCCTTCAAATATATGAATATTATAAACTGTATTTGAACTGCCTATTAAAAGTTTGTGAGCACAGAGGTATTCAATCAGATGTTTTAATATACATTCATTATCAAAGATTAGCTGCACACAGAAGGATTTAACCAACAGGAATGATACTTGGTGGGTAGGTTTGACATCGTGAGACAATGATTAAAATTTCACACTCGGCCGCACATGTGACGTGAGCAAGGACGGGCCTTGCTTTCCATTCTGACTCATGCTGTTGTGTTGGTAGCAACTTTTACCTGCAAAGGATGCCTTGGAGAAGAGTTTGAAAGACAGTTGAGCAGTTGGAAGAGTTGGACAGGCTTCGCATCATAGAGCTCCGGGAATCGGGATGGTCTTATCAAAGTATTGCATGCTATACCGGTCGTGCGGATGCTACCATAGCACTCTGTTGTTGGTAGTAGATAGAAGAAGGCATGCACCAGTGGCGAAGAAGGATATGGAAGACCTACATGAACCATGGAGAGGGAGAACCGATGGATTGTCCCATATGCACAGAGTGATCAGACAGACGTGAGTGTGGACATTCAGCAAGCAGTGATGTCCTCCGTGAGTCATCCTGTTAGTGCCAGCACCATTGGCAGACAGCTGCACGACGCAGGACTACATTCACACAGACCGTTATGACGGCCGCCCTTAACACCACATCAGCGTCACCAAAGACTGCAATGGTGTCGTGTCAGACTGTCATGGAGTGACATGGATCCCTGCTTTTGTGTTGGTGGAGACGACCAACAATCCCATGTGTGGAGGCACCATGGTCAGCGCAGTTTGCTGTCTCGCATCACATGTCCAGAAGGCCTGGTGTCGTGGCATGGGATGCAGTATGCCAGATCGCATTTGGTCTTGATTACAGGTACTTTTATTGTACTGCTGCCGTCTCAAGAGCTTGCCTTGAAGACTCAGATACCACCAAACCTATCTCCGGTTGAAAATGTGTGGAATGCTGTTGGATGCACTATCAACTTTCCACCCCTACCGCACCATCTGCAGGAACTGTGTGAGGATATTCAAGCTGCATAGGATGGATTATCACAGGACACCATTAGGAACCTCTACAGCTCCATGCCGAGACGTCTGGCATGTTGCGTTAGCAAACATGGCTGCCCAACGCCATACTGAGAGACACCACTTCTGTATGTGTAGCTCGATAAATCAGTCACCCATATCAGTCAACCTTTATCTTCCTTCCCAATAGCGTTATAGATATTTTTTAAATGATGCATTTTACTGGACGATTCGTTGTTGTTACTTAATAGCTTGTAATAGTTACTGAATTTTTCATATTGAAAATCAAACATTACAAATGAATTCATGGTGTTCCTAAACATTTTGCAAAGCTCTACAGAGTTCAGGTGTGTGGGAAGGGGGTGGGGGGATGAGATGGGGTCTCAAGGGAAATTCAACCTTTTTTTTTTCCCCCAACAATGCCCTGCATTGGCGCGGTGGGGTCCCCGGGGTCTGTAAGCTGACCCAGCCGGAGGAGCTTTAGCTTTACTCTGAGAGAAACTCCGCCGGCCGCTGGAGACCCAAAGGTTCATCTGCTCCCAGAGTTTCAGATTTACAGCCCAAATACCTGCACAGGTGTGAGCGAGGACTGAGCTGCTCTCTGAGCCTGACGCCGATCAGCACATCTGACAGAATATAAGGCATTATAACGATGAAGTACTGGGTTTGTTGCGATTAGTCCCGTTTGTCTAAAAGTCAGTGAGTGTGTATATCATATATATCATATATCCCATATGTGCATAAGCATCAGTTGTTCACCTCCTCGTTCTGTTTCTGTTGCGTCAGCAAACATACTGAGAGACTCTACTTCTGTATGTGTAGCTCAATAAATATTGTCCATATCAGTCTAAATGTATCATCATTTATTGTTCCTAGTAATCTTTATCTTCCTGTCCAATAGCACTGCAGTCCCACACCTCCTTCTGGGTGCTTCTACTTTTTTAACGATGAGGGTATGTGTTCTAATGTCAGTACTTTTGTTCTTGACAACTAAACTCTGTCCGTTATGTTGTTTTTTAAGTACTCAGGTGCCTTTTGTGTGGTGCGGTATATGCGGGCTGTGCATATGAGCCCATGTCCTGGCAAGGGTTAAGTGTGTGTGTGTGTTGTAGCTGTAGGGAAGTCTTTATTCTCTCTGTTCCCTTTAAGAGGCCATTAAAGCTCAGCAGGAAATCAGCTGATCTGTATTGTTTCCAGCTCAGTGCTTTTGTAAGAGTGATCAGTGTGTGTGATGAAGGAAAGTGCAGGAGAAAGATCAGCAGCGTTTGCTGAGTGGAGGACCTCTTATCTGGAGATCTCAGTAGAACTGTAGACGCAGGAGAGCTGTTGGTTAGGGTTGATCAGGTTTTGACTTGTTTAAAGACGCTGGCACTTATTCTTCAAAGTTGCGTATGAACAGGAGTGCAGATCTGCGCACGCTCATTTACAATACGACCATGTGCAGTGAATACAGAAAAAAATCCGCTGTATTATTAGTACGTAAAGAAACTGTTAGAAAACGTACAGAGACCACGAGCTTTGTTCTGCTGTTTGTTTAAAGGGGAATTCCTTTGATTTTTTTTTTTTTTTTTGAGTCATTCAGGGTGGTTTGGTGTGAAATGGTTGATTGTAGAGACTCAGATTTCCTTACATGTTTCTTTACAACGTGCCAGACGTCTCGGCATGGAGTTGTAGAGGTTCCTAATGGTGTCCTGCAATAATCCATCCCATGCAGCTTGAATATCCTCACACAGTTCCTGCAGATGGTGCGGTAGGGATGGGGGTGGAGTGACACCAGGCCTTCTGGACGTGAATGTTCATCTTGGCTCTGACCACGCTGTCTCCGCACACAGATTCGTTGGTTGTCTCCACCTAGACAAAAGCGGGACTCGTCACTGAAGATGACCCGCTGCCATTCTGAGTCACTCCATGACAGTCTGGCACGACACCATTGCAGTCTTTGGTGACGTTGACGTGGTGTTAAGGGCAGTCGTCGTAACGGTCTGCGTGCAGGTAGTCCTGGGTCGTACAGCCATTTGCCAATGGTGCTGCACTAACAGGATGGCTCATGGCGGGCATCACTGCTCGCTGAATGTCTGTAATCGTGGTTGTTGGGTCAGCCAGGTGCAACAATAAGGCCCTTCCTTGCTTACGTGACGTGTGTGGCTGTGCGTGAAACTTGAATCATTCGCATGTCTCACAATGTCAAACCTACCCACCAAGTTTCATTCCTGGAGGTTGATTCCTTCGGGGTGCAGCTGTTTGTTCAACTGGTCTTTTGATGACGAGTGTATATAACATGCAACTTTGCAGTGATTTCCAGCATTCCCGTCTCTCGATGTAAAGTTGACCCGAGTTGCGTCCTCACCAGTCATTTATCACTACTCACCAGGGTGTCGATCGTGCTGTGAATGTGTTTGAGCTCCTGGTGCTCTGACTGGACCTCACAACCAGGTCTCGTCCAGTGGGATGTGTGTTTGTTGGACGGTCCTGGAATGTTTTTCCCCATTTACTCGAATTAATGTGCCTTTTATAAGATCTATTTCTGTGCTTTTCAAAGCCACACACAGAGAGTAGAACATTTGTGCTGGATGATGTTAGTCTAAGCCAGGGCTGCATCACTGGGAGAAATTAGGGATGGATGGACGAACTTGTTGCTGTATATTTTGGTATAAAGAAAATATATATCCTCGTTAGCCAGACGAGTCTTTAAATGCTGATGGCAGCAGATTATTAAGTCAAGTAAACAAGTAATCCACTCATTGAGTGACTGTAGGAAAAAAGCATTCATTGCAATATCTGGAGCCTCTGGACCGGCCTGCTCTCAGTGTGCACGTGGAGGGGCAGTGTGGGCAGATAGAGGAGCTGTGTCAGCAGACTAAGGGACAGATAGAGGGGCAGTGTAATGTAGACAGATGGAGGGACAGGTGAAAGGACAGTGTGGGCAGGAGAGGGGCAATGTGGGCAGATAAAGGGACATATGGAGGCAGTGCGGTCAGATGGGGACAGAAAGAGTGGCAGTATGTGCAGATAGAGGGACAGATGGAGGGGCAGTTTGGACAGATAGAGGGACAGGTGGAGGTTCAGTGTGGGCAGATATAGGGGCTATAGTGGCAGACTGGGACGATTATGGGGGGACAGAGAAAGGTCAGATGGGGACAGAAAGAGTGGCAGTATGTGCATATAGAGGGACCCATGGAGGGGCAGTTTGGACAGATAGAGGGACAGGTGGAGGTCCAGTGTGGGCAGATATAGGTGCTATAGTGGCAGACTGGGACGATTTGGGGGGGGGCAGAGAAAGGTAAAATAGTGACAGACAGAGGGTCAGCGGGGGCAGATAGAGGGGCCAGTCAAGAATGTATTGGTTAAATATATGAGAGCGATGACTGAGAGTCATTTTCGTTGGAGATTAAATATTTATTTGGCCCAAAAGTCCAAACTCTTGAATCATTATCCCTTATTTATTGTTTCATCTGGTGCTCTTCGCTTCGTCCTCATCCATCTACAGTCATTAGTATCTATATCTGATTTTCCACTGCAAAAGCATGTAAGCTGAGCCTGAGTGATTACACTGGGTGATTGTAGAGTAGAGGTCAGATGGAGACGTAGTGAAGGGAGCAGCTGACGTGGCTGTTTTTTGTTCTAGCACAAACTCCTACTGACTGATGTTCTGGGTCTTCTAAATGGGTTTGGAGACACACACACACACACACACACACACACACACACACACACACACACACACACAGCAAACCAGCCAGCGTTCAGCCATGTGTGAACTAAAACAAATGCAACACACATGGTGTTTCTTCTGGGGTGAGAGCTTTATTGGCGGGTTCTTGCACACGAGTCATTGTCCAGCATCGGGTTAGAACAAGCCGTGAGGGCCAGAATAGTTTATTTGGTTTGAGACTTTTCACATGTCAGCTTTCGGCTTTGTGATCAACTCACAGACTTCAGAAGCGCTCAGATGCTCAATAGCATTTCCAGCTAAAACTCAGATCAGGTCCAGACTGTGAACTGAACGTTCTGTGATCAATCCTTCACCTTTGGTGAGCTCTGTTTAACATCTGACCCTGAAATGCGTGGACTTTGAAATGTGTGGGCCTATTTATATCGAAATGCACGGGCATTACCCGGACAGGGATGGGCGTTTAACCAAGAACTGCATGGATGCTTTAGCTTGAAGTGCGTGGGTGTTTAATCCTGAAATTTGCAGGCATTGGACCCTGAGATGCGTTGGCGGTTGAACCCTGAAATGTGTGGATGGTTTAACCCTGAATGTGTGGATGATTTAACCCTGAATGTGTGGATGGTTTAACCCTGAATGTGTGGACGGTTTAACCCTAAAATGTGTGGACGGTTTAACCCTGAAATGTGTGGATGGTTTAACCCTGAAATGTGTGGATGGTTTAACCCTGAAATGTGTGGATGGTTTAACCCTTGGATGCATGGACTTGTATGCACAAAATGTGTGGGTGTTTAAACTCTTGAGTTCATGAATTAAAATGATGAAACACATTAAAGAATGAAAGAGATTAATTCTTTCTTTCTTTCTTTCTTTCTTTCTTTCTTTCTGTCTCTCAGCTGATCAGACAACAGCAGTATTCTCTCATTCTCACACACAATGTCTGCTGCCGTTTTGGTTTGGATTCCCAGCCAAGAGCCCTGAGGAAGTAAAAAAAAGTCCTGCTGCTCAGCAGTATTCAGATTGTTTCCACTGCCGCTGCTCCAGTCTGCCGTGGTAAAGCGACGCCAGCTGGTGCCATGTGCTTTTCTCTGGAAAAGAGGGAAATATAATGTATTTATTCATTCAAGATGTTCAGCCCCACAAAGGAACATTTTACACAGGTTGTAGGCCAGTTTCTTCATGAATCATCATCATCTTCATCATCTTCACCATGGAGGCCTATTATTTCTATTTACATCGTGTTACAGTGTTAGTTTGGCAAAAAAACATCACCCCCTCCCCCTCCTTACCACAAACGTACCTGAGCAGCCGAGACATGTTTGGTGTCTGAATTACGCTTCTTTAGTTTTAGCTCTTGGGCTACGAGGTTAATGTATCCAACAACTACTGGATGCTTATGGCCCACCAGTTAGCATGACTACTGTGTAAAAGTCAGGGGTCCCTTTCATTTAATTGACTTTCAAATGGCCATTAAGTAGAAATGGCACAGATGCCTCAACAACTAAGTATAAGATCAGATGTCTGAGTGTTAAGTGTGTCCACTCTTCACCTTTCCTACAGCTTCCATTCTTTTCAGGAGACTCGCTTTCAGTTTCTCAAACAGCCACGCCTCCAAAGTTCAGTCTTAGAAGTTGGTTTAGTATGTTCTGCTTCTTCTCACCATCCAAATAACCCCAAACACATTCGGTGACGTTGAGGTAAGGACTCTGGGGTGGTCGGTCTATTCTTCAGTCCATTGCTGTCTTCTCACAGTGGACGGATGGACAGAAACACAAGTGGATGTTTTTAGATCTGAAGCAAGAGTGATCTTGCAAGCTTGATGTTCTCCTCTTTCTCATAAACATGAAAGCTTTAGGTGCTGTTTGTCTCATGGGGACAGTTTATGGTGGTCTACCAGGTCTTCCAGGTGGTTGTTAAGAGTCCCATTTTCTCTGTAGCATTTAGTCTGTTTTTTAGCGTTTGGACTTTCTCATATCTCATCTCGGAAATATCTCCTGAAATGAAAGACCTCTGAAAAGGGTGGTCCAGAAAGGGTGGTCTTGTAGTCTAACGTTGAGCATTTTTAAGGTGGCAAGGTGGAGAAGTGCGCAGTTCCCACCATACTGTCGCTTAAGCTGTTCCTCTTTTCCAGCTATTTGTCTGTACCATGCATATGTGGGTGTTTAGATGTCCTTGAGTTCTTACTGTTGTTTGTTGTAGAAAGGGGTAAACACACAGAGCACCCCACCCCCACACCCATCCACCCCCATACTCGACTTTGCACTGATTTACAGGTTGTTTGTGCTGATGCTCCAGACTAGAAGGCTTATTCAACGTGTAGGGACGCTATAGCCAAGGACGCTATAGCCACGTACACAGAGCCCCTGTTGGGTAACATACCATCACTCGAGGCTTTTCCAGTAAGGGCTCCTCCTCCACCCCACCATAACAGGCCCTTTGATGTCAGCTGGAGCTGCTAGCAGAGCGATGGCTGCCAAATATTTACCCAGCCTCCACAGAGCTCCTCATTTTCATTTAGCTTTATTAGATCCACCCATTTTTTAATGGAGTTATTGTTCTCTTCGGGTTTTCCACTCCTGTTCAGACACACACAGCAAGAGCTCAGATATTACAGCAATAGTGCACGGAAAACTCGTACATTACGAGGGCATTAAATGGGAGTTCCTTTTGATTGATGGGAACCAGGGGTCACCATGTCTATGACATAGATAGTAAATAAAATGTCTATCTGTCTATCAAAACCACCAGCTAGCCTACACGTGTCTTCTGAGTCGATATACGGAGTGTTGATTATGGTAAAACAGCGGATAATCTAAAATGATATGTTTTCTTGGGACTATTTTGCCGCACAGCACCCAAAACGTATCCCTCCACCATGAACACCTTCTCAAAACTTAAACAATGCTTCAGACATCAGGCAATGTATTCATAACCAGTGTATGTAATAACTTTCTCTGAGAGATGGTTTTAGAGCAAGGCTGCCCAGAGTGTGGGCCGTGGGCGAAAGCTGCTGACCTGCAATGATGTTTGATTTGGCTCATCAGGAAGTTACCCTCACCCGACCCTGCCTTACGTAATATAACCAAACATAAGCTACCCAGACCAAAAAAATGAGTCACCTTATGTGTTTAAGGTGGTGGTAACTTCAGGCTCTTGCAGATGGTGCTGCACGATTATGATTGGGCTATAAATACCTGCGGGGTGTGAGTGACGGGATTCGTAGATTGAGAAGAGGTGGTACAGTGCAGTTGAGATCGTATAAATGAAGTATTTTAGTAACGATATATGGTGTGATGTTCCAAAATACCTTCATAAAGACTATTTGAAACACAGTTGCCTACACTTTTGTCCCTTGACGCACCAAAAACCCCCGATAGCGAGCATGTATATCAAGCGCTGGCTTGATAAGGTCGGCACCCCACTGACAGACTGTTTGCCCTCTGCTGGTCCACCCTCAGACCACCCAGATTACTGTCCTATGTACAAAAAATAACTAGTTTAATATCCACAAACAGATTTTAAATGTGTATGGCCTTTCATTTTAGAAAATACGCCTACAGAAAAACGTAACAGAAAGAAATTACAATAAGCCTGACACAAAATGATTTTGATTCAAATGTTGATGCTGACACTGAAAAATATTGGCCTAACTAATTTACAGGCTAATGAAAGTAACAAAGAAAGGAAGAATAAATAAATTGGATCCCTCCCTGGAGAACGAGTGATGAAAAATTTTTTTTTGTCTATTTTGTCTATTATGCTGCCGGTGCACCGCCCAGAAAACACTGAGCAAAACACCAATGGACAGCCAACTTTGCCATTAGTGGACCAACAGCAGTCCGCTATGCTCTTGCTGTCAGGGACATTGCGCTTTGCACCACCCTGCCTTCCCCGTGACAAAAAGTTTGGGCCTTCCTGTTTAAGATGTATAAAACCCTTTAAATGTCTGGTTCCTATCACCACTATTCTGAGTTGGCAAGTTCCTCTAGAATGAAGCATTTTGCACCCAAACACACCCAGTATGATTTTGGTCATATTATTCAATTATGCAGAAATTGAAAGAAAAAAGCTCGCAGTCTTACATTTTAGCACTGGAGCTTTGAGGCTAATTTAGCTAACAAGCAGTGAAAGCATATTTGCAGGCCTGAATCCGCATGTTACGTTCACATGTTTGCTTTGAAAAACAAGAAAGTCGTTCTGCATGTCATAGCGCTGTGCATGAAGCCACACAAATGTTGCCCTGAGGGTAGCGTTAGTAGACGAACATGGATGATTATTGGAGGAGAGCTTCATCAGTGTAGATTGCTTATTGAAGGTGGAGTAAGGCAGGAGGATGCTGTGTACTCTCTTGTTTTTGTTGTGTGATAATGCATTGGTCTAAACTTGAACAGTGAGATGTTTGGCATTCGTGGCGCCTCTAAAAAATCGGTATCTGTTCCATTCACTGCTACAGTCAACAGCAAAAGTTGGTAAAATTGAGCTCTTGGTGGGATGTTTTGCTTACCACCATGGTCCATTTGAAGTCAATGGAGCATTGAGCTTGCCGTCATCCATCTGTTGCAAACGGGGTAATGTAGGATTACACGCTCAACTCATAGACTCATATTAAACGTGGAGAAAATTCAGTCTTCCAGGTGGCTACTATTGTTCTAGCTATGCTAGTGGGCTTTAGTCCATGTTTATAGATGACAGGTGAGTTCTACAATGTCAGCTTAATTCAGTCTTTCAGAACTCAACCCAGGCAGCAGTTAGCACCATGCCAATAGGCTTTGTATGAAATTCCATTACTTATTAGCGACATTAGCCTTGTAGTTCCAAAGAAGCAGACATCAGACATTGGACATGTCTTGGCGGATCTGCTGTTTTGGGAGTAATGCAAGGGGAATTTGGTTTGGGATTAACTATCGCTTTAAAGCCATGGTGAAAATATCAGCTCAGGAACGTCTGTTGTTCTCGTTTCTGTCCTTCTGTCAGGGTTTATCTCCATAACTCAGTGAGAGAGAAAAGCGCTGATGTGAGCGTTTGGACTGTAGTGGTTTTTCCCCTCTCAGTCCACACTCAGGCTTCTCTCCGGCCGTCTGAAACGTTCCTGCAGGATATGACATCGTACCATGTTCCTGTGTGGAGGCTTTTATGCCTTTTGCAGCTACTGAAGTACAAACTGTAGAACTCATTACTGTCCTTGAAGTGATTTATGCCTGTTTCTGTCTGGAGGCTGGCGATGGCTTTAGCAGAGCAGAGAGAGAAAAACAGAGCGAGAGGCCACGGTGGAAACATCAGCAGTGCAACATACATCAGCCATCGTAGTGCAGTACTTACAGTAGCAGCAAACAGTCTAGATCCACTAGATCCACCAGAGTCTAGATCCACTAGATTAAACAATTGGTTTTTGAGTCAAGGGATACTCAGATTTTTGCTTTGCAACCTGCCAATAACTGCAGTAAAGATAAGACACAAACTTCATATTGCAGCTTTTTAAATATTGAGTCACTTTAGCTGAAAATATGGACAAGCATCATCTAGCAGATAAAGAATATTGACAAGCTTAGATTCATTAAGCGTGTGTTTGGTTTCCGTGTCGCTCTAGAAGTGTTTTTTTGCCATTGCAGAGCTGCTGTGTGAAACACTTCTTGCGATTTCTGGCTCCGTGGTCTGTTAGTCCACATGCCCAGACTGAGAAAGATGAAAGAAATCAGAGTAAGGTTATACATGCATGAGAAACCAGATTAAACCAGAGTTAAAATTCAGCTCAGTTTATGCTTTAGGCTTTATGCTTTATGCTTTAGGCTTTAACCCAGCCTGTGCAGTCAGAGTACACTGTTTACATGAACACTTAAATAATCAGATAACTGCAGAAATTTTTATCAAATTGTTAAGTGCATGTAAACTCCATCATTGTAAGACACGACCACCAGTGTCTTACAGCTTTCATAGAGCAGTGGCAATTTGGTGCATTCATATGTAATAACTAATGTGTTTTTATCATATGTGTCAAGCATTTTATAATCACTTAGAGTGGTCCTCAACCTCTTTTTGGGAAAATGAAACTATGAGTCGTATAATTACTGATTCAGAGCTTGAGAAGAGATGATAAACATACATGTACACAGACCGGCCACCCCATTAAAACCACCTCCTTAATCTACACTTACTGTCTATTTGATCAGCTCTACTGACAATATAGGAGCACTCTGTAGTTCTTCTGTTACAGACTGTAGTCCATCTGTTTCTCTGTATACTGTATTACCCTGTTCTTCAACGGTCAGGACCCCCACAGGACCACCACAGAGCAGGTATTATATGGGTGGTGGATCATTCTCAGCACTGCAGTGACACTGACGTGGTGGTGATGTGTTAGTGTGTGTTGTGCTGGTGTGAGTAGATCAGACACAGCAGTGCTGCTGGACACCTCAGTGTCTAACAGCATCCTCTGGGCAGCGTCCTCTGGGGGGTGACCAACACAAACTTTGCAGTAGCAGATGAGCTATCGTCTCTGACTGTAGATCTACAAGGTGGACCAGCAAGGAGTGTTTATTAGAGTGGACAGTGAGTGGACACAGTGTTTTAAAGCTCCAGCAGCACTGGGGAAAGGCTTCCCATACTAACTTACTGCATCTACTTGTTAAATGGTTTGTTCCTAAGACCATTGCCCTTCTAGACTTAGTCCTTTGTTGTACCTTTCTTTTCGGAGGATTAGTGCTTGAAAATGGTGGTAAAGTTGTGCCTGCTGCCATCTACAGGCCTGAAGTAGGTACTACACCCACATTGACATTGATAGCTTTGGGGATAGTTAGACAGGTGTATATATAGACACCTATATCTGAGCGTTACACGGGTCCCTGCAGAAAGGTTCCTCTCTTATGAAAACGCTGGTAGGTACTGTTGGGTGTCTGTCCATACGTCTAACAGTTTCGGTATTCTCTCATATTCTTACACAGGTCCTGCTGAGGTTCCTATGATGTCTCCAAACGGCTCCATCCCCCCTATCCATGTACCTCCAGGATACATCTCCCAGGTGAGAGAGTTAAATACATATATAACACATATTTGGTCATATAATTATGATATACGAGTAGTTATTTCAGACTTTTAACTGATCTAGTTGCCCTATACCTTAATTATGCTTATTTTATTGAAGTAAATGATTAATGATTCTGTTTTAGTCACTACCAGAACAGGGAATAGGAGTTGCACACCTTAAGATTTAAGTCAAAAGTCATGTGGTGAAAATTGAGTCACCTGTGACTAATAATTGATGATGTCAATATAAACAGAGGATGTTCAACAAGCAGCTTAAAGAAATCTAATGGCTAAAATAAGGATCTCATAAAGAGTAATACTCTTTGTGGTTCAGTAGTGACATGAAAACACAGGACAGCATTTTTTATTTAAGGTTAAATCATAAGAGATCATAATAAATGTACACATTTCACCTTAATTTCAACCATAGTTTCATAAGTAATGATACAAGTAAATAATGCAGGTATTATTGTCCCTGTATCTAAGGTTAGGGGTTTGGGGGCCGACACCTACCAGTAGAAGGAACCCTGTGAATGATGATGATGTGTATTTAGCTGAATACTTTCTTTATTAATGGCCCGGATTCAAATTTGATCAGAACGTAAAGCTGTTAATATCTATGGTCAGAATGTTTCATTGTTTTCTGCTGTGGGAGCTCAGTGTGGACTAATTCAGGGGAACACCCCATATCCCAGACATGTGGGACTTTGATTT
The DNA here is from genome assembly GCA_034552555.1 of Semaprochilodus insignis. NCBI lineage: Eukaryota > Metazoa > Chordata > Actinopteri > Characiformes > Prochilodontidae > Semaprochilodus > Semaprochilodus insignis. Next base: position 21,087,667 of record CM067488.1, read on the forward strand.
TGGTTGCTACTATCAAATATCAGTGTGTTCACACACACACACACACACAAACACACACACACACTCACACACTCTCTCACACTCACCCTCTCTCTCACACACACACTCACTCACACTCTCTCTCTCACGTGTATACATACACACACTCACACACACACACACACACATACAAACACTCTGTCTCTCTCACATACACACACATAAACACACACTCACTCTCTCTCACACATACACACTCACTCTCTCTCACACACACATACACACTCACTCTCTCTCTCACACACACATACACACTCACAGTCACCCACACACACATACACACACACTCACTCTCTCACACACACACACTCACACACACATGTACACACATACACACATGCACACACACACACACACACATACAAACACTCTGTCTCTCTCACGTACACACACGTAAACACACACTCACTCTCTCTCTCACACACACATACACACTCACACTCTCTCACACACACATACACACTCACAGTCACCCACACACACATACACACACACACACACACACACACACACACACACACACACACACACACACTCACACACACATGTACACACACACACACACACACTCACTCACACACATACACTTTCTCTCTCTCACACACACAGATATATTCACACACACACACACACACACACACACACACACACACACACACACACACACTCACTCACACACAGACTTTGGTCATTTCCGGTCCAGGAACACAGTCTCACTTCTGTGGAAGAGTCTGGGATCTGATCCAACTCTACTCACATTACATCAGAGAGAGAGAGAGAGAGAGAGAGAGAGATAAAGAGATACAGTAGCTAATAAAGTGTCTAGATTAGTGTGTACAAATGAAAAAAATGAAGAAGAAAACGAAAGGAGAACAAGGGAAACAAACAAGATAAGCAATTCAACCCCAAAGAAATGAAACAAACAGGATAAAAACTAATTAGACTGCAGCAATTACCCCATACTAAACAGAGAAGAAATACGGGGTGGGGAGAAAAGTGTGTGTTTGTGTCTGTATGTGTCTTTCTTACTGTGACTGTACACAGTTAAACTTCCATGCAGCTAGTTGTAAGTTGTCTATAGCATTACGTCAGTCCAACTCGAGAGTTATTATGGATATTTGGTCTTATTTCTCTCTCTGTAGGTGTTGGAGGATAATACTGGAGTGAGGAGAGTGGTAGTGACCCCGCAGTCTCCGGAGTGTTACCCCCCAAGTTATTCCCCCGCTCTCTCCCCCACCCATCATTTACCCCCATACATGGCCCATCCCCACTTCATCCCCAACTCGCACACGGCCTTCTACCCCCCACTCAGCCCAGGGGATCTGAACCCCCACCAGTTCTATCAGCACCACCTCCCACCCATCTACAGTGAAGGTAAGGCGGTCTGAGACTTACTAACTTTACAAGCCCCCGCCCCCCCTTTCACAATGCACTTATTAATGTTTCCTGCTCCAACTCACCTGACCTGCGGAGTTAAAACAGGTGTTTAAGTCAAGGAAAACACCTGCTGTAGAAAGTTGAAACAGTTCAAATGGCAGGGTTTCTGTTTTAGCCAGGCGTTTGGTGTCTGGAGTTGCTTCTTTTGGTTTAGCACTTGAGCTACAGGCCTAATGTAGCTAACAGTTCATGTACATTTATTAGCATCATGTAAACTCAACTCGTGTTGAGCTGCTCAGGAATCTCTAATAGACTTGATTGTCTGGCTTCTGAGACTTTACAACACACTGTTTGCTATATACATGGACTAAAGTATGAATAAACCTCAGGCTCCAAAAAGAACCATAAAAGAACCCATTTGGTTCTCTACAAACTACTCTAGAAAGTTTATAAACCTCCGCGTTAGGCAAAGGTTCTAGGAGAGCACTGAGTTTGGTATAGTACCTTTACATAATGTCTCTTTTTCACCCATTCAAAGTGGTTCCTCTGTGGCATTAGGGTATTTGGGATTGAATGTGATGTACTTCAGTCCACATGTGTGTATGAGAATGCCATAGTGTCAGAAATGACAGTAGATGTTTCAGGTTCAAGTTTCAGGTTTATTTGTCATTTGCACAACATGTCAGGACATTTATGCATTGAAATGTTTGTGGTCAGGCTCAGGTTAATACTCTACAGCAAATATAGATATAAAAAGAGATATATTAAATATATATATATATATGTACATATTGTTAGGCACAAAGAACTCGGCAC
>CM067488.1:21090398-21114144 GCA_034552555.1 Semaprochilodus insignis
AAAAATTAATCAAGCAATTAATCAATTGCAAATTCAAAACATTAATCAACGCAAGTTCAAACGCTGCCCTAAAAGGTTTAAGTGAAATCAAATTGGAATTGCTTCAGCTCATTACTTTATGTCTAGTTTGGCTTTGAATTCCATTCTGCAAGTTGATTTGACTATATAGTGCTTGTTGTTTCAACTTCAGCAATGTTTAAAGCAAAGTTTAAGATGACTGATTAACATAAGTTGTTTGTCACTTGTCTCAATTATTGGCTTCAACTTACTTATTTAAGTTTAGGGAAACATTGGCAGATTGTTACAAGTACAACTTACCTTTTGAAACGGCTCCTAGCCATGTCTATTTGCATTTCGTTTTAGTTCACCTCATTGTCTTGTTTCTCCTCTCATTCAGTGAGCCAAGGCTGAGAATGAATTGATTTGGGTGTAGGTGGATTTCCACAATCCAACAACTCACACAACAGAGTTTTCTTTCGTGTGGTTAACTTGCGTTTACAGCCAACAGCAATGTGACTCGGCCATTAACCTTGGAATAGAAGAAAGATGCACACAATGGAAGGTAGGCATGGGGAGGGGGGTGGATGGAGACAACACAAAGGGAAGTAGGAATCCGTCTTCCTTTAACTTAAATAAGTAAGTTGAAGCCAATAATTGAGACAAATCACAGAAACTCACGTTAATAAGTCACCTGTACTTTTAACTCGCATTGCTGAGTGCTCAGAGTGTCAAGTTCATTTGACTCCAAAAATTGACTTCAAAAATTCCCACTTTATTATAGTCAATTAAAACTCGACTTCAAAGACTGAAAACTCATAAGCTGAATCACAAAACCTAATTTAAAAAGTTAGGGTAACTGAGGAAAGGTAGTTATCATGACTTATTACTTAAAATATTTTTGTTATATGTAATAATATATATTACATAAGTATCAGGTTATGTATATAATGCATGGATATCAAAGGGAATGTGGTTGAGTCAGCTTCTGTGTATATGAGTAGAACAGTTTAAAATAAGTTTAAAGGATTAGAAATCTGCACCAGTCATCTCTTTAAACATCACCGACAAAGACAGTGGAAGAAAATGATGTTTGTAGCTTTATGTTTTTTGTTGTGACCCTTTATAGAAAGCAATGACACATGAAATAGAGTTTGCATGGTCGAATGGGGAACTTCCTTGGCCTAATAGATCCCATTAGAGATAATAACACGGCCTGCTATCAGTGGAGCGGGATAAGGGAGGTCACCTGATGTGTGACTCTGCATTGTTTCCATAGCATTTCTGTATTTGCAGTTCTTAAAGCGAGGGAGATGCAGCTAGTTGAAGCTAGCGATATTGTGCTAACTAGTAAGCTCCAGTTCAGCACAGTGGGCCATCTCCTTTATCATTGCTACATGAAGTGGTTAAAAAACACCTCATTAAAGCATGAACACGTCTGCGTTTTCCTTATAGATCAGTGTTCATCCACTGGCTCTGTCGGTGATGTACAGGATGAAGATTCTCATACAAAAATGTTTTGCAGAATTATACACAGCCTTTAGGTGTTGAAGCAAATGGTCCACATTGGTAAACTGGTAGCCGCTAGCTTGCTAGGTAGCCGGATGTAAAACATCTCTATAGGAAAGAAGTAATGATCTAATGGCGACTGGGACTAACAGTTTTAAGCTGAAGACCATCAGTACACTTTGTCTGAAAAGGCCCAATGTCTTCATATTTGGAATTGAGAATAGAGAACATTATTGTGGGGAATTGACTCTTACATGACATGATCAAACGTACATGACTTGGAACTGTAAAAAAAAAAGTTTGCCTTAAAAAAAAAAAAAAAAAAGGTTTTTGACATAAAATTACTTTCTCTAGTGTACTTGCCAGTGAACTTTCACAAGGAAAATTACGCTAACTAAAAATTACATGCAATTTGGCATAACAAGCGATTTCTGTTGAAACTTGCAGGGCATAGGAATTTCACATGGAGTTTAACTCTGACGACAGATGAATTTGTGTTTTGGACCAATACCTCTACTGCTTTGACTGTGTTGTCTATACAGGGATTCATATAACAGCACAGAACCTAATTGTAGTAGTGTTTAAACACATTCAGAGAGATAGTATATACATGTGAGATACTTAAAAGTTGGAATTGAGAACCAAGAAGATTACTGTGGGGAATTGACTAATATTTATATATATATATTGCATTAAGAAAAAAAAGTTGCTTTGACAAAAACCTTCACCACATTTTCCTGAGAAATTACAATGGTACAATGGAATTCAATGATTTGCCATGATGAGCGATTCCACATTCCAAACTTGTGGGGCAAATAAATTTAGAACTTTGATGCGTTAATTTGTGTTTTTGACCATAAGCGATCGTATCATAGCCGGTCTGTCAGAAGACGTTTTATTATCTTTACTGTTATACTGTTTCTTTTAGATGTCAGCCTGCTTGTTACCTGGTATGTTAGCTTGTTGGCTGCTTGCAATTGCGCACATCACACCCTGTGCGTTTAAAGACACAAATTTGAAAGTTCACCAAACTTGAAAGCGAAATTCCCTCACAAAATGTATGTGCCGCAAATTTTCTTGATAGGGTGAATTCCACTGAAATGTATTCTCAAACTAAAGGTTTTTGAAGTTTTGTAAGGTTTCTGTCAATAACCATTGGACTTTTTTGAGGCAAGAAAATCAACAAACTTGTGATGCAAGTGAATTCCAGGAGTCAAGTCCACAAAAATGTTCTTACTACTCAGTTTTAAGAATCAAGTCTGTTATGAGTATATGACTTTGTTCACTTTTATGTTACTGTTTATGATTAGCAAGTTAGCTCCGCACCAACAAAGAGGATTTATTGTTTGTTGCCATTTTTCCACTGTGACTTAATAGCTACATCTTAATACATTGTGTAGCTTGGAACCTTGAGGTTTGCTAGAAAAACCAGCATAGGCCAGCATGGCTGCTCAACATATGCTCATAACAAGCATATGTTGTGCTTTGGATGCTGATATGCTGGTCAGCAGCAATGGAAGTTAATAGGCTGGACCAGACGAGCACTACACCGGTCTGTTCTGTTTTCCTTCCTAATCCCGATCCTAACTCTTTTCTCATTCATGCGTTTTTCTTGTTTCCCATGTTAAATGTGAAAGCATGATAGGTGTTTTGAAGTTTCGTCAGTCATCACCTTTTTCTTTTCTGTCCCCTTTGTAGCTGTGGTGGTGTTGGCCTTTGTGCTTTGCTGGCTTCCCTTCCACGTGGTCCGCTTCCTGATCTCCGCCTCGTCGGCTGCGGGTTCTCCCATTATGTCTCTGATCAGCCAGTACTGCAGCCTCGTCTCCTTTGTGCTCTTTTACCTGAGCGCTGCCATCAATCCCATCCTCTACAACATCATGTCAGAGAAATACAGGGCTGCCGTGTGTCGCCTGTTTGGAATTCAGGGCCGGCAGCGCAGAAGGGCATCCGTCACGAAGGCTGAAAGTTGCCCGGGACTCAACGAATCCACCGTCAGCCTGTGACCGCCAGGCACACAAATACCCTCATGCTTCTCATTCGGGGATGCAGGAAGGCATTTATAGCTAGCAGCACAAATGTAACACAATGAAATGATGGTAAAAACTATGTGATATAAAATGAAAGCCCTTTGGATGGAAAGTCTCAGTGAGGAATTCCCAGCAGTTAAGAACAGCTCCAAGTTAGCTAGCTGATCTGGAGAACCACTATGCTGTCTCGGTAGAAACAGCAGGGTCATTGGCCTGATGTTAGCTATCAGGACTTTCCTCTTAGTTTGCTTAACTTGCCAGGAATAGCTGCTGAAGAGCTAATGTTATCTAGCTGATCTGGAAAATCACTTGCAAGAGGTTCTTGCTGGGAACAGCTGTTGAAGATCTAATGGGCTACTTCCAGCTAGCTGTTCTGCTACGCCATCTCTTGCTAGGAATAGCAGTTATGGAGGATCTCTCTGCTCCATCTCATTAGGAATTCTTGTTGACCTGGGGAATCAGATCTGCTCTCTTTCGCTAGGAAAGTTAGCCAACATTATTCGCAATCTAGAGAATCACTCTGCTTTTTCTCATAAGGAATTGTTGTGGGGCTTACGTTAGCTAGCTATTCCGGAAGCAAGGGTCACAGTGCTCCCTATCGTTAGGAATAGCTCATTTATGGTCACTGTTAGCTTAGTTGTTCTAGACGATTACTCTGCTTTCTCTAATTAGGAATAGCTGTAGTTACTCTAATATTAGCTAGGCGATACAGCTGTTTATGATTAGCTAGCTATGCCATCTCTCACTGGGGGGGATATTTAATAGTTAGTGTCATTGGGAAGCGAACTGCTGGAAGCCAGCGTCAACCGAATGACAGAGATATCAGAATTTCGCCAAGCGAGTCACACCTGTATGTCATAGTAGCAGACCAGACCAGCACACAGACTGTTTAACTAAGGGAAAAGTACAATAAAATACAATAAGTAGAAAAAAGAATAAAAATGAAGAGAAATAAAGAGCTGGAAAGGAGCTAAAGGGATACGTGAATATCAGAATCAGAATATCAGATATGTATAGGATATCCTATACATTTGCAAGTCTGAGTATAAATATATAACTATTATTTACAGGATATTACAGAGTGATATGTACATTTGTAAAATTGAACATCTGTACAGCTGTGCAAATAAGCATTATGTTACAGAGGAGTTGCTGTAAGACTCAGTTTGGGTTTAAAGTCTAGAAGGGTGAGGTGACCACCATGGTTAATGAGCTACAGCTCTGGGGGGAATAGCTGCTACTGTGTCTTGCTGTGTTGGTTTTGATGGCCTTGAGCCTTGTACCAGAGGGAAGTGGCTGGACGCAGTGATAAGAGGGTTCAACTTTGCCAGCGCTGTTCATTACCCCGCTCTTGTAGATGTCCAGAAGCGTTGGCAGATTACATCCAATGATCCGCTCTGCTGTCCCGATTAGCCGCTGGGGTTTGGCTCATTCTTGTGAGATGGAGGAACCAAACCAGATGGTTATGGATGGTGTGAGAATGGACTCTTTGGTCATCAGGGTCTGCAGCAGGTTGAATTTCTTTAGCTGTCACAAAAAGAACATTCTTTGCTGTGTTTGTTGGCCATGGATTTGATAAGCAGATATTAAATCAAGCACACAAGTCAGTCCTACCTTAAAATCTGTTTTGATTGTTCTAGCAGTTGCAGTTAAAGAATTTTGACAGTAGAAAGTGCAGCTCTCAACAGAACCATGCTTCCTGTGTCCCTGGTCTCATTTCACCTTCTGTGACACGGCAAGCACAACAATAACTCTCTACACTATGGATGCACCGGCGGTTGGAGCAAAAAACTGTTCTATTACAATCTTACCAGATAACTTTTGAACCCATTATATACTGAACACTGGATGGCAGCCTCTGGTCAAAGAGGAAGCAACAACCATCGATCCATCAAACTCAGAAGATCAGGGAGGATGGAAGAGGAGCATTGCATTTTGTTACCAGCCGTGTACAGATGACATCAAGTGATCCCTTGAAGCTTCACTAATATCAACTGTATATATATGTCTGGTAAAAGAAAGGCGGTAGAGCGAATGAGAGAACATCAGTTGCCTTAAATTTCATAAAAAATCTGGAGGACAAAACGAGCACTGTAGATACAGCAGCATCCTTTCGCTCCTGATGAGGAGAAGCGAAGGTGCTGTGCTTCATGCTAACTGTGTGCCTCAAATATAAAATGTCATCTTGTAGCAAAGGCTAGCCCAGCATGTATGTACAGGAGAACTTGGTTTCTTCACATAGGATATGCTTATGGATCAGTAATCCTTTTTGATGCCAGCTGATAAAATCAGGGTGGTAGCTTGCCAGTAGTTAGGCATAAACTCTAGAGTACTCTCCTGAGGTGGCCTGTGGAGGTTGACTCATCATCATCCTTTACCCTGGATGAATTTGCTCATGTGGATTCAGAACCATCATCAGAATTACGTTCTTATATAGTTGCGTCCATGCTAATCCCTGGATTTGCCAGTGTGGATTCAGGACCATCATTTTGGCCATGTTCATTCTAGATAGATTTGCTATTGTAGACTCAGGACCGTCACTGCACCCATGCTAATCCCGGACAGATTAGATAATGTAGATTCAGGACCTTCATTGCAGCCATGCTCATCAGACTCAGGACCATTATTGCGGCTATGCTCATCTTGGACAGATTTGCCAATGTAGATTCAGGAGCATCATTGCGGCCATGCTCATCTTGGACAGATTTGCTAATGTAGATTCAGGAGCATCATTGCGGCCATGCTCATCTTGGACAGATTTGCTATTGTAGATTCAGGACCATCATTTCAGCCATGCTTGTCAGATTCAGGACCATCATTTTGGCCATGATCATCCAGGATAGATTTACTAATGTTGATGTCAGCCATCATTGTACCTATTCTCATTCTCGATAGATTTGCTAATGTAGACTCAGGACCATCATTGCGCCCATGCTAATCCTGGACAGATTTGCTAATGTAGGTTCAGGACATTCATTGCAGCCATGCTCATCAGATTCAGGACCATCATTGTGGCCATGCTTATTCTGGACAGATTTACTAATGTAGATCCAGGACCATCATTGTGGCCATGCTTATTCTGGACAGATTTACTAATGTAGATCCAGGACCATCATTGTGGCCATGCTCATCAGACTCAGGACCATTTTTGCGGCTATGCTCTTCCTGTACAGATTCGCCAGTGTAGATTCAGGACCATCATTGCGGCCATGCTTGTCAGATTCAGGACCATCATTGTGGCCATGCTTATTCTGGACAGATTTACTAATGTAGATTCAGGACCATCATTGCGGCCATGCTCATCAGATTCCAGACCATTATTGCGGCTATGCTCATCCTGGACAGATTTGCTAATGTAGATTCAGGACCTGATTGCGGCCATGCTCATGTAGATTCAGGGTCATGCTCATCCTGGATAGATTTGCTAATGTAGATCAGAAAAGTCAGTGAACGCCTTTTAGGTGACATTTTAGGTGTCACTGTCATGACAAATATGTGAGTTATCACTGTCATTCTAAGGTCCATGTTTACATTGAAAACGTTTCATCAAGATCTTGTTTTGGTTTAAGAGAAACTTTTAGCCAGTTATTAGCTTTTTGCTTTTGTTGTTAACCAAACTATGGATGGACACTCAGGCAGTTTACTAGGCGGAATAAAAACTGGCCACCACCCAAATAATAATTGGTCACTGATGGTCCTGTGGGGGTCCTAAGCATTAATAAATGGGGGAAGCAAATGATAAACGAAAAACAGATGGCCAACACATGGAATATCAAATTATAGGCACAATTGTCGAACTAAATAGAATAAATGAGGAGATATTACCTGCTGTCAGGCCCCACAAGTTTTATATTGCCAGGTCATGAGATTTTGTGGTTGCCATTGAAATGAGGTGGCATGAAAGAACTGGAGAAGAAATAATAATTCAGACCTTATAAAGATATCTTGCATTAAAAGCACACATTCTTACAGTGCAGATTCAGTACAGCACATTTATATGGCTAATTGGTCTTTATCAAACAAAACAAAATGCACTGTTATTAAAAAGAGATGTTCGTCCTACTGAAGAAATGCTGTTCTCCTGCGTGACTGAGTGAACATATATGTCAGTAACGTGTACATGTGTGTAAAATAGACGCTCAGGGCTCCTGTCACGCATATAGAGACATCAACAGCAACAAGGCTTTATTTGTTCTCTCGTTAGTAACCAGAAGTTGAAGCCTTGGACTCTGCATGGCAAAACAGCTCCCGCTTACAGTCCAGTTGTTGTGTGACAAGAAAAGCGAAGCGTACGCGCTTAAGTCTGTGTCCTTGAAACTGTGTTCATTTGTGCTTTATGAAGATGTTCGTGTTGAGCCAGACAGTGTTGTGGAATGTAAATACTGAGCTATTTGTCTGTAATTCTGTACATAATAATGTATATAAATTAAAACTTGTAAATAGACGCGTGGTATAACCGGCATAAGCATTTCTGTGATTTTTAGGCATTTGTTGAAGACGTTGGGCTGCTGAATGCTTGTAGTTAAACTGATTTAACTACATGCCTTCGGCCTAATAAATCAAATTCTGGAAACGACATTTTTGGCTGGTTTCGTCTGGAGCAGTGCTGCTCAGTGAAGGCCCGGTAATGCATGTTATGGGAAACTGCGGGACTTTGCAATGGATAATAATTAATACAGCTAATACAGAGTTAATTAGAAAGATGTGGATGATAAATGACTGGACAGAGCTAAAGAAGCTAAGCGCTAATATGTGATATTGGCTAGACTAAAGGAATACAGACCGAGCCGGCCCTGACCAATGTGATGCACTAGGCTAGATTTTGGCTAGAGTCCCTTGGATGGTGGAACCCAGGTAATAATAGCAGCTAAGTCACATTATAGCCTATAACACTCTAAACACTAACAGGAGTATATCACACCTAACATTCATACACAGAACATGTACTCAGTGAGCACTTCTCTCACATCAGGCTGCTGTTTGCTGTATGTGTCAAACAAAATGAACGAACAGAAACTGAAAATCTAAAGTTTTACATCAGTTAACGATAAAAGGTTAAAAGGAGAGTTTAATTCACTGTTATAAGCAGGGCTAACACTGGCTAGCTAACTAGGCTAAGATGGCAGTGAATGTTGCCCTCGGGCAGGCGGTGGATGGTTCGCTCAGGCTGCACACTTACAAAGAAAAGTGTATTTCTCAGAATGATGAAGGTTATTTCCTCAAACACTTTAATAGTCTTTCCAGCTTTTCCTAACAGATTAAGGGTGGGAGTAACTGAGGCTAACTTTTGCTAGCCAGCTAGCTGTTTATTAAATTTTCCTCCCCTGGGCTCCAGAGGGCTTCAGCCTTTTCCACATACTGGCTGGCAGCTGCTGTGTTGTTAGATAATATTTGTGTTTATTGTTAATCACATTTCCACTTGCTCATTTTTATTCATTTCTCTATGTCCTGTTTAAGTAGCTTTCTGTTTTTTATCCCGCCTGTAACGTTGAATCTGCAGGTGTATGGAAGCGTACGGTCATATGGGTCTACCAGCATTGGCTAAAATCCCAGTCTACAGGGAATTCTCCTCAGAATTGTGCCAGGGATCTGGACCAACTGTGCAATTCTTTGATCCAAGTGTCTCTGAACATCGGCCTACATCCAGAAACTTGTCCAGTCCATGCCAAATCCAATCACAGCTGTTCAGGTCACATATGCTCATGGAGGTATTACATGCTTTTAGGTATTAATGTAGGTATTCACAAAATGGCAAGAGGTCCACAACCTTTCAAGCGGCACTGCAGTTTCCAGAAATCTTCGAGAACTTCTCTGAAGGTCTCGAACGTCCTGAGGGTTCTTGCTCTGAATTCCTCTTCACATTGCCACTTGCTCATTTTTGTTCATTCTTCCATGTCCTGTTTAAGTAACTTTCTGTTTTTTATCCCTCCTGTAACGTTTTGGAGGGTTTCTCCATCTCTCTCCAGCTGGCCTTCAGAGTTGAACTTTCCCAGTTCTTCTGACTGTGCTTGTTTGTGGCACCGGCAGTATTAGCATAACTGGCCAAAAGCCACAACCTTTATCTTTCTTCATCTTTCTTTTACATTTACATTTAAGGCATTTAGCAGACGCTCTTATCCAGAGCGACTTACAACCGTGCTTAGTGTTCCATTGAATAATATTCCAGCTAGTACAGGAAGTTTAGAACCTAAAACTCACCATGAGCTCGGACACTGCCCGAACAGGGGGCCAGTGCTGATACCTAGATAGATCAATACAGATATATAGAGCAAAAAGAGCACTACCTGGCAACCCCAGCCCAGTGCTCACACCTATAGAAAAGAAAAGGTCATTATAAGTGCAATATAAGTGAAACACAACACAAGTACATACACACAACTTACACCTCTACTAGTGCTTACTCTCTTCCCAATAGCATTGCAATTCCATACTTCCTTCTGGGTGCAACTATTCTTTTGACGATGAAGGTATAAAACGTAGTGGGTTTGGTGGGGCTTGATGATTGCTTGGTGGTGCATTGCCCCAATACGTGACCCCCTGACACTGGGCATGCTATCACGTCTATTAAATGTAAAATTAACTGTGAACTTTCACTGCCAGGCCATCACTGTAAACAGGAATTTGTTTTTAATGACTTGTTTGGATAAAATAAAAAATTTAAATTAAAATGTCAGTGTCAGAAAACAAATCTATTAGAGATTATTAAACAACTCTGCGCGCTTCAAGCAGGTAGCACCATGCTAACTGGTGTACTATAAGCTTCCATTACGTTGTAGCTACATCCAGTGCTAAAACTAAAGAACCAAGATCGAAACTGCGACTTTAAATAGAAATGAAGGGAAACGTACTGATGCATTTATGGCTGTTCAACCCGTTTGATGATGTTTCACACTGAAATTGAGATGCAGTGACACTTTCCAGCCTTTTATCCTCAGCTGGCAGAGCAGATCTGCTGAGGTCACAGGACACGGCAGTACAGAGTGAGGGAGAGGTGACGGTGAAATGACTGGTGGTAAATCAGTGTTCTGTCCTGAGGTCTGAGGTGAAGCTGTAAAAGCTGTTTCCACTCCTATTCTGACTCAGCATGTAGCAGTGGTGGCGTCACACCTCCAGAAGCTGTTAATAATAATAATAATAATAATAATAATAATAATAAAAAACTGTGTTAGTTAAACAGACAGACATCACATAACAAAACTCACATAACAAAGATTCTAATGGGGTTCAGGTCTGGACTCTGTGGTGGCCAATCCATGTGTGAAAATGATGTCTCATGCTCCCTGAACCGCTCTATCACGATTCGAGCCCGAGGAATCCTGGCATTGTCATCTTGGAATATGCCCATGCCATCAGGGAAGAAAAAAAAATCCATTGCTGGAATAACCAGGTGGTTCAGTATATTCAGGTAGTCAGCTGACCTCATTCTTTGGGCACATAACGTTGCTGAACCTCGACCTGACCAACTGCAGCAACCCCAGATCATGGTACTGCCCCCACAGGCTTGTACGGTAGGCACTAGGCATGATGGGTGCATCACTTCAGCCACCTCTCTTCTTACATTGATACATCCATCACTCTGGAACAGCGTAAATCTGGACCACATGACCTCCTCCCATTGCTCCAGAGTCCAATCTTTATGCTCCCTAGCAAACTGAAGCCGGTTTTGCCGGTTAGCCTCACTGACAAGTGGTTTTCTTAAGGCTACACAGCTGTTTAGTCCCAATCCCTCGAGTTCCCTTTGCACTGTGCGTGTGGAAATGATCTTACTTTCACTATTAAACAGATCCCTGAGTTCTACTGCTGTTTTTCTACCATTTGATTTCACCAAACGTTTAAGTGATCACCGATCACGATAATTCAGGATTTTTTTCCGACCACATTCCATCCTGGAAGGTGATGTTTCTCCACTGTCCTTCCGCTTTTCAATAATGCGCTGGACAGTTCTTAACCCGATTTTAGTAGTTTCAGCATCTCCTTAGATGTTTTCTCTGCTTGATGCATGCCAATAATTTGACCCTTCTGAAACAGATTAACATCTTTTTCCACGACCACAGGACGTGTCATTCCACATGGGAAGATACTCACTGCATCAGTCAGGGTTAAACAACTTCTTGCCAGCTGAAACATAATCACCCATGCAGTAATTATCCAATGGGAGGCTCTTACCTATTTGCTTAGTTAAATCCAGGTGGTGACCTTTTTTTTGGCCAGGCAGTGTATTACCATATACAGTACATAAACCCAGCTATAATACAATAACATCCTGTACATAAACTGTCTCAGTATTTGTTATGAACCTACGGATTCTGTGGGCTCCACCCAATAGGGGACACGATAAAGGGCACGGTGAGGGTCAGGAGGTACAATCAATTGGATGATAACCAGGTGTGACAACCATCAGGTTCCTGCAGATGGCACTGCATGAGGATGATGGGGGTATAAATACCTGCAGGGTGTGAGTGACGGGATCCATAGATTGGGAAGAGGTGGTACAGTGCAGTGAATGTCTCGATCCATGTGTGGAAAAATGGCGTGCCAAAGACCATAGTGTGAAGGGAGTAGCTGAATCTGCAGGTGTACGGTCATACGGGTCTACCAGCAGTGGCTAAAATCCCAGTTTACAGGGAATTATCCTCGGAACTGTGCCAGCGATCTGGACCAACTGCGCAATTCTTTGATGCAAGTGTGGCTGAACATTGATGTGGCCTACATCCAGAAACTTGTCCAATCCATGCCAAATCCAATCACAGCTGTTCATGTCACACTTGCTCATGGAGGTATTACACGCTATTAGGAAGAGGTCCACGACCTTTCCAGCAGCACTGCTGTTTCCACAAATGGGAAAGAACTTCTCTGAAGGTCTCGAAAGTCCTGAGGGTTCTTGCTCTGAATTCCTGTCATGCAGATTAGACCTGAACTCTGACCCTCTTTCAGACAGACAGACAGACAGAGCGCTGCCGTCTTCCAGCAGCTTCTCAAAGCCCTTGAATACGTTTGACTTTTATTGCTGCTGGATCTTTCTTTTAATGACTAGCACTATAAACCCTGAGACATAGAGCCATGTCAGATATAACTCACCTCACCCTCGGTTCAGGGCCAGCCCTAAAACCTCGTTAATCTTGCTCCATTACCGCCTCTGAAGGTCCACACCTGACCTAAGGTCCCCCCTCAGGTGCGCTGAGAGGTTCTGCTCATTTAAAAGAGCTCCGGTAATCAGCAGCGTGTGAAAATGGGTGAGTGAAAGTAGGAAATGTCTCGGTCGCTTTGGGAATTCAAAGAGGGAGCTGAGGAGGAGCAGGTGCCAGCTATGAGTTATCATAGATCAACAAAGCACACAAGTGTAAAGCCCAGAGGGCAGAAAGCCTCCGCTTCACCAGGAATATCTATTAGAGGAACGAGAGACCAAGCATGTTCTCTGTGTAATGAAATGCCTAAGATGTAAACAGAGTCATTCAGAGTGGTTCGGTGTGAAATGCACCCAACTCTTCACAGTGGTGGTGAAAGGAACCAGACGTCCACCTCTAAAGACTCCCTTATACACTATACAGAAACAGCAGCACCCAAAAGGAATCAGCAGACAGGAATGAAACTTGCGGGGTAGGTTTGACATCCTGAGACATGCGATTGATTCATGTGTCATGCTCAGCCGTGCATGTGACGTAAGCAGGGAGAGGCATTATCGCTGTACCTGACTGGCCCAACAGCGGACATTCAGCAAGGAGTGATGCCCTCCACGAGTCATCCTGTTAGTGCCAGCACCATTGACAGATGTGCACTCGGACCGTTACAATGACTGTCCTTAACACCACGTCAACGTCGCTAAAGACTGCAATGGTGTCGTGCCAGACTGTCATGGAGTGACTCAGAATGGCAGCGGGTCATCTTCAGTGATGAGTCACGCTTGGTGTCTTGGTGGAGACGACCAACGGATCCGTGTGTGGAGGCGCCGTGGTCAGCACCAAGATGAACAGTGTGTTGTCACACGTCACGCGTCCAGAAGGTCCGGTGTCACTCCACCTCCTTATGAAATAAGCTAAGAACCAGTCACTGCTGATTATGCTGTCTTATGGTAAAAGGGTTCCGAAACTAGAGAGAGCCTGGCACAGACGAGATGCGAGCTGATGCAATGGAAAAAAGTGAAATGGAGGAAAGTAAAATTTGCTTTGGTATGATTGAAGGCAGAGCTTGGCTTAGACTGTAATGATTTGACTGGCTATCAAATGTGGCTTAATGAATATTATGTTCCCATCTGATTGGGTAGGCCCGTGAGAGCTCCGCTCGGAGTATGACACCAGATTATCAGAATAGCATTATTTCCATGCTAATTAATGTACTAAGAAAAAAAAAAACCCTTCTGAGGTCTGGATCTCCATGTCCTCACAGCAGATATCCTCCAAATCTGGCCCAACTGCACAATTCTTTGATGCAGGAGTGTCTGAACATTGATGTGGCCTACATCCAGTCCATGCCGAATCCAATCCCAGCTGTTATTGGTGCTCATGGAGGTATTACCTGCTATTAGCTACGTTTCAGTCACAGTAAAATGTAAACTAGCAAGAATTAACCAATTTAAATTAGGTAACACATAAATAACGTAAAATAGTAATAGCAATAGATAAAAGCAAAAACATTGAAACACAGCAATATTAAATAAGAACTAATTGAATATTAAATCGAACAAAACAGTTTATTAGACCTAATATGTGCATATGTATAAATGTGATATATATATGTATATATGTATGTATGTATATACGTATGTATGTATATATATATTTACTGCTGTGTTTTCCCACAGACGTATTTAATTTGTCCAAGCCTCTCCAGCAACACTCAGCACATCACTGTAAAGCTCTGAAAGCTGCTTTGGGATGTCCTGTTGTAGAAAGTGATGTACAAATAAAACTAGAAGCTCTGAATGTGACTCAGCCTTAAACGACCGAAGGAAACAGGATGTGTGGACCTCAGAAGTCCAGTAAACCGGTGCAGGCTGAGAGAGGTCAGGGAGCATGGTACATAGATTCCGGGAAATAAGCGGTCCAGTGCAGCTGCCGTGACCGAACTTCACCTTTCTAACACGCTGTTTCTCCGAGAAAGCGCCCTCTGATTCAGGATGAAGCTCAGCGAAACCTCCGGCAGCAGAACAGAGGGTAAAACAAACAGCCAGGCATTACGAAAGTACTGATTATTATTCAGCTCAGAGCTCGAGGATGAGGAGTTTACAGACCTGCAGGACGTGGGAGGAACTAAGGTGTAATGGCCCTGGCCCTGTCTTTCTTTGGCTCTGCCTGTTTCTGCCTTTGCTTTCCGTCCCTCTCCTGCCATGTGCTTCTGTTTCTGTTCTCTTGCTCCTCCTTAGCTCCGCCCCTTTGCCTTACCCCTCACCTGTGTCTGATCTGCTGCCATGCCCTGTAATTGTCCCCAGGAGTGTTGTAATCGGTTTTGTATGGGCTTTTTTCAGTTTATATTTTTCACAACAGACTTTAATAATTAATGCTTGCATGCAAATGCAAATGACAGCAGATCATAATGGACAGAACTCCTGGTCCAGTTCAACCAGTTTGCACACAGTTTATGCCTTGTGTCGATTACTCGTTTAGCATGAGTCAAACATTTTATTCAGCTGGCACTTGGGATATGTCTATACGGTTAACTGGCAGAACAAAACTATTACATTCTGATTAACCACTTTGCACTGACGATACACCCATTGAGTAATTGGTTAGCATGCAGGTTTAATCTCTTGACTAATCGATTAGCACACGGGTACACCTTTCGATTAATCTGTTAGCACGCAGGTTATATTTTCTGATGAACTGATTAGCAAAGAGGTTATTAGTTTAAATTGAACTCTAGTGCAGGCTTTACCTTTTAATTGTCTTGTATACAGCTTATACCTCTTGGTTAACACACAGATTAATAAATTAGTGTGCAGGTTACACCTTTATGATTAATCAGTTACCTCTCAACTAATCAGCTAGCACACGGGTGTTACTGTTCAGTTAATCAGATGGAATACAGGTTTACCTCACAATTAACTCTTAGCATACAGTTTAGACCTTGCAGTTAGCACACTTGTATCTTACGATTAATCAGTTAGCACAGAGGTTATAAGCTCACCAGACAACGAAATGAGTCACTCCACTAATGTTCCACAAGCACCAATAACAGCTGGGATTGGATTGGGCATGTACTGGAAAGTTTTTGGATGTGGCCACATCAATGTTCAGACACTCTTGCATCAAAGAATTGCGCAGTTGGGCCAGATTTGGTGGATGCCTTCTTGGAACCTGTAGACTGGGATTTTAGCCACTGCTGGTAGACCCGTACGACTGTACGCTTCCATACACCTGCAGATTCTGCTACTTCCATCACACTATGGTCTTTGGCGCACCATCTGCAGGAGCCTGAAGTTACTACCACCTTAAACACGCAAGGTGACTCCGTTTTCGACCGGTCAGCATATCTTTCAGTTAATGAGTTAGCATACATTTTGCTCTTGAATCAAATTCAGAGTCCAAGAATAAATCCAGAAGTCAGAAAAAATTAAAACATTTATTGAGTATAAATATATTACATATACGCTACAGTTACAGTAAAATCTTACATAGGGTAGTATCTGCAAAAAAATCTATACATTAAAATCGATATGGCAGTTTCTTTTGTATAATGCATATGAAACCGTCTGACATTTACAATACAAGAAAGAAGTTTGAGTCTTAAAAATCATGACAATCTCGGAATGTTCTTTTTCTGTGAGGTAAAAAACAAACAAAAAAAAAAAAATTCTTTTTCGGGAAAATAACTAAATACATTTTGTGGTTCTGTACATTTATCCGTGATCGCTTTGGGAGCAATTCAGTCTCCTAATGTTTCTCATACTTTCACACTCAAAATGAGCGAAAAAAAAAAAAAAAAAAAAAGAGTCTGAACAAAGATAAATCATAGCATAACGATACAAAACTTGTGATCGGGTCGTAAAAGTTTCTCAATAGCTCAAACCGCAAAAAAACCCCAAAAAGCATTTAAAAAAGAAAAAAAGCACTTGGGCTATTTGTCGTCTTTCTTTCGGCTAAAAACTCATACTGACATTGACTCAGCGCCTCATTGGATATGATCTACGCTTCTTAAACATGTATACCGCGCTGATAATCCTGACTGGAATATACTTACTATCTACGCAACACAATTCATGCTAAACCTCCTAATGCTCTGTTTACAAAGTGCTTTGTGTGTTAGTTGTCTATAAACTCTCTCTATATAGAACTCCTTAGCAAAAATACTGGATAAAACTCGCTACGGCACTAATGACGCCTGGAAAAGAACAAAATAATAATAATAATAATTTCCCTTAAAACAAAAAAAAACTGATTGACCTTTCAGTGTGAAACAACATGATATATATATTTTTAGGTTTGTTTTTTTTTTTGTTTTTTTTAACAAATAAATGGCACAATTTTATTAATGAAAAAAAAAGTATAATCACAGGTCAAAGTAGCCTTTTTATCCCTCCTTTTATCTCCTTTTCTGTTCAAGAATAAGAATGCTCTAGTGTCACAGAACCCTTTAAATATATGCAAAACAAGTATTAAAAGTCATCAAGTGGACATAAAGCCTCTGCTTTGGCAAAAACATGAAAAAGCTGTTTAATGCTATTTAACGACGTATGTTATTATGTGAAACAGATCCTGCTACGAATCTCGAGGGTGAAGAACTCGTCTTCGAGAAGGGAGGCGGTTGGTTAAAAGGCAAACTGAAAATGCTACATGTTCCCAATCGCTGCAAAATAAAGACTGCTGGTGTTAGAAACGCTGGACTGAAGTGTAAATCTAGAACACATTCGCAATCGCACAAAAGTTATACAACCCCAAAAAAAAAAAAAAACACAAAAATTAAACATAAAAGGAAAGAAAAGAAAAACATGCTACGAGAGAGAGAGAAAAAAAACGAAATTAGTACATACCTACACTCGTCTTTTAAATTTCTTAAAAAATAAATAAATGAAGATTGCACTGTAATTGGCATGTTTAAAGTACTGTTTGCAATATATATAGTATAAATAAACCTAAAAAGTCGACTGATACCGTACTTTCCCATTAACTTTGGCAAAAGTATTTCTGAGCTAGTAAACGATTTTTGCTTACGGACACAAAGGCACAGCTTAGGCGACGAGAAACATTAAAAATGATAATGCATAAAAGCGTAATAAAAACGACAGACGATAGAAAGAGGCCGCGGCGATATATATTTTTTTTCTGTTGCCGTTTTGCTTTAAATACATATTTAAAGAATTTCTTCTTCGGATTCGAGCGTTCGCAGCACAGAACAGAAACATGAGAGTATTTATTTCTTCACCTCTAGAAAGTTCATGTCCCTGAGGTACAATACAGGCTTGTCAAACAGGGGGCAAAGGGGTGGGGCTCTTTTCTCAGAATCACTAAAACCACACCCCCTCACGCCCCCTTGCTTTTTTTTTAAATTCCTCCTTTAAGAAAAGAAAAGAAAAGAAAAAAGAAAAACAAAAAGGAAAAACAATATTAAAAGTCTCTTTGGATCAAGTGATCTGCTGGTTTTGTACCTTGTCTTGGCTGTTGATGCATTGCAAGTGCCCTCTTTGTTTAATCCCAGGGTGTTTTGGCATGTCCTCGGTTCTCTGTCTGTCTGTTGTCACGAAAAGCACCTTTTATTTTTTTATGCACTTTCACCTGGCGTTTTCACACGGAAAGAAGGGAAGAGAGGTCAGAGAAAGCGAAAGGCGGAGCAATAACAAAGGCATTGAGAAGGTTTCTGAGGCTGTGAGGTCGCTAAAAGTGTTTCACAGAGTGAGCTGATAACGTTTTAGTTTCTTCTCCGTTTTTTCAACGCGCACTGGCAGAGCGGAGCCTCCCGAGCCCACCACGGACCTCCGAAGCTGTTTGGTCATTCTGGGTCTGAGCTGTTTGTCTCAGGGTGTAGTAAACAAAAATACTCCAAAGCTGATCCATTTTGTCCTGCCTGCCGTTTTACCCTGAATTCATGGTTCGTTTCTATTTGAAATAATTGCCTTTAAACTTCGTAAGCCTCGCAGCAAAACTCTTATTCCATTGTTAGGATTTGGAGGGAACAGGGGGTTAAAATCTTGAGACGTCCAGTGGAAAAGAATCCAATCTGGACCGAACAATACAGCCGAACAAGCTCTCCTATCATTAAGGACTTCAGGAGGCATCAACCAATCACACTTTGATTCAGAACGAGACCAAAAAGTCTGTTCATGTCCACCAGAGTTTAGCACCAGGATGTTATTAGGAACCCCATAATGCTGAATGGGTGGAGCTAAACTCCTGTAGGCTAAATGGGTGGGGCTAAACTGCTGTAGGCTGAACGGGTGGGGCTAAACGGCTGTAGGCTGAACGGGTGGGGTTAAACGGCTGTAGGCTGAACGGGCATGGCTAAACCGCTGAATGCTGAACAGGTGGGGCTAAACTGCTGTAGTCTGAATGAGTGGGGCTAAACAGCTGTAGACTAAATGGCTAGGGCTAAACAGCTGTAGGCTAAACGGGTAGGGCTAAACAGCTGTAGGCTAAACGGGTGGAGCTAAATGGCTGTAGGCTAAACGGGTGGAGCTAAATGGCTGTAGGCTGAATGGGTGGGGCTAAACTGCTTAAAACTGAAAGGGTGGGGCTAAACTGCTGTAGGCTAAACGGGTAGGGCTAAATGGCTGAATGTTGAACAGGTGAGGCTAAACTGCTGTAGGCTGAACAGGTGGAGCTAAACTGCTGTTGGCTGAATGAGTGGGGCTAAACTGCTGAAGGTTGAATGGGCGGGGCTAAACTGCTGTAGACTAAACAGGTGGGGTTAAACTGCTGTAGGCTAAATGGGTGGAGCTAAACTGCTGTAGGTTGAATGGGTAGAGCTAAACTGCTGAAGACTGAATGGCAGCGCTAAACTTCTGAAAGTTGAACAGGTGGGGCTAAACAGCTGTCGGCTGAATGTGTGGAGCTAAACTGCTGAATGTTGAATGGGTGGAGCTAAACTGCTGAATGTCGAATGGGTGGGGCTAAACTCCTGTAGGCTCAATGGGTGAAGCTGAACTGCTGAAGAGTGAATGGGCAGGGCTAATCTGCTGTAGGCTAAATAGGTGGGTCTAAACTGCTGAAGGCTGAATGGGTGAGGCTAAAATTGCTGAAGGTTGAATGGGCTGGTCTAATCTGCTGAAGGATGAACAGGGAGGCTTAAACTAGACTCAAATAACATGCTACTGGCTGTTAGCAGCAAACATTTCAGCTTTGGAATCCGTCTGTTTACCACTCGATGCCGAGTTCGATAGCATCGAGTTTCAAAAGTGTCATTAGTGTTACCCATAGAGACACCACTGGCTAAAACACAGGGCTACGCTAACAGTGAACTAACGAAACAACCTTAGGGGTCCATTACTGACCACAGATCCGAAAAATAAAAGCACCATTAACTGTGAGTTAACACAAGCTCCAGAAAAGACGTCTAGGTCGTTTATATTATATAACCTCTATAGAATCTTATAGATTTTCATATACACACATACACAAATGCATATATTGTGTGTACATATATATATATATATATATATATATATATATATATATATACACACACACACACACATACACACACACAGTATATATTCTTCTGTTTCTTTTAAGGAAAAACAATAACATACAGAATAGCAGCATCACTTAAACCACACGTGGATTGCAACTAGCTCTGGCCTCTCGACGCAGGGCCTCTTAGACCAGCCGCTTGATTGATATGTGATTTAGTGTTTACGCAGACAGCTGTTTACTACTAGATTTAAAAAAAAAAATTTAAGAGAGGAAAAAAAAATGAATCAAGAATAAAGCAAATATCTGAGATTACCATGACGTGTATTATATCAAAGCTATAATGCCGTTAATGTTTTTTTTATGTCTGTGAAATAGATGTGAAGAATTAGGGCTTCTGAAAAGAACAACAGAAACGATAATGAACACATAAAACATAAACACTGAACAAAGAATAAGGCCATCAGGGAAAAATAACACCTTCTGCTGAAGTTATACAACGTAAATGTACAGAGATACGACAAAAATGCACAAACGGCTGATCATGTGACTTCGGTTTTTTTCTTTTCCTTTTTTTTTTTTTTTTTTTTTTTTGCCCCCCTCAAAGGTGCAGCCCAAAAAAACATATAATCAGGAAAATCCATACAAAGAGAGTCCAGCACAGAGAGAGAGAGAGAGAGAGAGAGAGAGAGAGAGAGAGAGAGAGAGAGAGAGAGACAGAGAGAGGACCTACACCACCCATTAAAAGTCGGGGTGGTTTCTCATTTAGTGTTTGTAACAGGAATGATCATATTTTCTTTGTCGGTTTGTGATAATGGACCTCATTCACTCTAGAAAGGCTTGTAGTATCTAGTAGAACGGCCACAGAAGTCATTTTAATATTACATGATCAATTATACCACAACAGAGAACAATTTTTGAAGGAAAGAAAAAGTAATTAATCCAAGAGCGCCAGCACTGGTACTAGACGTCAGAGGCCTCATAAACCTCAAATAACATTGAGTTTCAGAGGAATATGACTTCATAAAGTCACTGTGTTGCTGCTGTTTAGTTATGTTATGAATCTGACACTGTAGAGTGTTTGCCAGCTATTTCCAGATATTTGACTTGCCTACAGAATAAGCGCTGCCAAAACAGCAGGGACACATAATGTAGCACTGACCTCAAAACAATGTCAGGACTAATTTAGTAAAAGGCAGGAATCAGCAGATATGGTGGTCACATTTGCTCAAAATTATCACAGCTCAGAAGCGACCAAATGCCTTTCTACTGCTAAAGCCAACAGCACAGATTTCTATCAGATTCATATGAAACTATCACAACAAAACTGAAGTGACCCGAATAAAATATAAAAAAAAAATATCATCACTGTCCAAAAAAAAAATTCATCATTAGAATATAGCAGCTGTCCTTTACACTGGGTGAAAAATTCATGTTGATTGGTCAAAAATCACTTTTAATTTTTCCTCTTTACTTTAACTAAGATTAAAAATTCAGGTGTTTTTTTTCTTCTCCTGTAAAGTTGCTATTTTGAAGACCAAATCCTAACAAACGTAAACAACAACCCAGTCAATGTTCATAAGAACTACACATTATGTTGCTGTCCTAAAGACAAAAAAAAAATTTTAATTTTTTGCTATTTTTAGTTTCTGCATATTTTGAGCTCAGCAGTGCTGCTTTACATTGTCTGAAAACTGTGTCATGAATGGGCCAGTAGAAATGCTCCAGAACTGGTTCTAATATAATAATATATTATAATAATAATAATTCTATTTAATGTTGTTGCCAACTAAAGTGTCCTCTAAAGTGACACAGAAAAAACAAAACATAACACACCCAGATGTGCATTGCAGTTATTATAGCCAGTTCAGCCCAAATACATATATATCAATCAATGTCACAGATGTCAACAGCTGGCAACAGCAACCTTTATGACAGATGATGTCCGACTGTAGTAAGTGTTTATAGATGTTTTGTAGGCTGGTTAAGCTGTTTATGAGGGCTCTGAAGCTTTATGAACACTGGTCTACAGTACACTGTTACAGCGAAATCAGGTTAATTTAGGGGAAAGCAATATCACACAGGTGATATATGTGTGATGTATGTGAGAATAAGTGTTATGATACTTCCCTCCCAACATACTTCCTTTATGTAAGCCAGGGCCTGACTGGTGTAATGCATGACCGCTAAATTTAGCAGGTACTGCTGAGACGTATCATTGTACAGATTTCTAGTGGATGCATCTAACAGCCAAACTGAAGTGACCTGGATAAAATATCACACATCATCATCACTGTCCAACGAAAACCATCATTAGAATATGGCAGCTGTCCTTTACACTGTGTGAAAAATTCATGTTGATTGGTCAAAAATCACATGACATTTTCCACTTCAACTTTCATTCAAAGTTCAGAAGGCGTTTTTCTTCTCCTGTAAAGTTGCTATTTCGAGGAGGCCAAATCCTAACAAACGTAACCTTTAGTCTGAGCGTAAAAAGACAAGCAATAAATACGAGCTAATTAACAGAAACCAATACCACTGCAGAGACCACCACAGCGGTGAAGCACCAATATCCAATAAAACTATCACAGTACGTAACATATATCCAAACGCAAGCTGTAAAAAAATCTGATAATTAAAATAAATGCTTATTAACAAAAGCCAAAACCCCCCAGTAGAAATGTGTGAAGCTCCGCCCCCCGTGCTGCGGTATTTAAATGCTCAGTCGGTCAGTAAAGCGCTGTTTCACTAAAGCTACTTCAGTTGGTTTTTGAACAAACTGATTTCAGTTATTTTATCCTTTTAGTCAGTTTTAGCAGCTTCAAATCTGTCACAAAATTCCCATATCAGGAAAAATATCCATGTCAGGCCCTAATGTGAACAGTTCATTCATTGTTTATAATACCGAAGGTTTCAATTTAGTAAGTAACAACATGCTAGTTATTAACAACCACATAACTCCATAACAACTACATCGTTTCATACTGTAAATAATTCGTAGTAGATACATGAAAAATTCATAGTGATTCATGAATAATTCATTGCAAATACTCAATAATAAAGAACAGCCGCTGAATATTTCAAAGTAGCTGAAAATAAGGGCAAATAAGCCGTGAAACACAACATGATGATGAATCTGTTATTTGCAAACCGACAAAGAAAAAAAGCTCATTTCTATCCATTCTGAAAAGTTGTTACGTGTCCCTGAACTGTGTGTATGTGGACCGTGGTGTATGACGTGTATCATCTGTTGTCTTGTTTTTGTCTCGTACACCCCCCGCCACCCCCCACCCGCCCAAACTACCGCTCACTTCATGAATAAATATTCCACCATGAAGGCGATGATGAAGGACAGCACGCTGAACGCTCCCACCAGCAGGGCAGCGACCCGCTCGTCTGTGCTCACGATGCCTGCAGTTTTGCCTGTCCGGCTAGTGGGGATGTCCCCGGGGGCCGGGAGCTCCACCTTGCGGAGTGTGAAGGGCGTCGGGGGGCTCAGTGGACCGCACAGTTCCTGAGCAATGTCCACACATCGCCTACACACGGCCACGCGGAAACGGTAATCTGTATTAGACTGAAGACCGGAGATCTGAAACACCGTGGAGTCACCTTTATAGACCTACAGAAAGAGAGACAGAGAGAGAGAGAGAGAGAGAG
>CM067488.1:21114644-21137058 GCA_034552555.1 Semaprochilodus insignis
TATAGCACCGAAAGGGGCTCTTGTCTATTGTCACAAGCGTGACATATCAATACCAATAGAAGAACATTTTTTAGTGCTATATAGAATCATTTTTAAAAAAGGTTCCATATAGAACCATTATAAAACCATTTACTACCATCTTCCTGGTATGAATAATAATGAATAACAATTCTCAATAATAATTTGGCAGCTTTCTCTGCTTTCAGTGCTGACAAACGACATCACAACAAGGACAGAAAGCAACGGCAGCCATTGACTTTATTCCCAAACTAGCACTGTGGTTAATGAAGACATAAACACGACTAGACTTTAATAAAGGTCAATTATTAAAGCCAGGAGACCCCAAACTGTTGATGAGCAGTGAAGACAAATACTGACCCCTCCTGTAGCTGCTCGCTGGCCGTTTCTTCAGCCACCAGGATCTCGTACTCTTCTGCAGCATATTTATCCCAGTCTGAGGGTTCAGGACCATCTCCGTCCAAGTCCTGCACCAAATGAAGACAGAGGGTCACTTCCGTTTCCACACATGGGCTCAAACACAAACAGGGAAAGAGGTCAGTGATGCTCCTTGTTGGGAATTTTGTCTATTATATTCTATTTATTTAGTTTTCATTGCTTCACAGCTGAAGCTGATGACATAAAGGCAGCTGCATATAAATGACAGACACACAGATAACATCATCTGAAAAGTCTCCAACTATCAACTGCTAGCAATTATTGGTCTGGCTTAACTCTAGAACCTGACAGCTCCTCAGAAACACCCTGGAAACTCAGAAGGAGTGCGCGTCTGACCTTTTGCACTGCAAACGGATCTCTCTGCTCGTGGTCCAGGTACTTCTCCAGGTTGAAGAACGTGTCGAAGAATATGTGAGCCATCCTGCAGCGTTTCAGGTCACGCAGAGTGATCTTGCCTGTGGAGAACGTGGAATACCAAGGGCGTAGTTAGTTTTGGTTTCGGGTGGGCTACTGTACAAGCATGGAGTTGGCCGCTGTCTGCATTGGGCTATCTTTAGCTTTCCCATGTAATTGTTATGATTTCATACAGCAACGATTTATGACAAAGGCTTACACTAATGTTAACACTAGCTAATGTTTGCTAACTATAGCGCTATCCGGACAGGATGGGCTTTACATGAGGACGTGGGTCATTTTCAACACTGTTCTCCGTGACCTCAGTCTCGCCTGCAGGCCATTTGACAGGCTATGCACTCCTGGGTCAGTAGAGTTTCCAGGACATTTCACTTTCTATGAAACGAGCCATAGAAATAACTCCAAGTAGTTACATAGTTGGTTGGGGGTAAATGGAATAACGTACATCTCATAACGCAGAGCTAGAAAACTGTGCTGAGGTTAGTGCAGACAGAATTATGTTCCCATCAGTTCACACATCAATTCAAGGCAGTCATTAGTTTTTCAAAGGTCAAAGGTTTTCAAAATTCTATGGGGAGAGTTGCTCTCTGAGTTGCAGTTTTATATATCCCATTTTATAGGATATATGCAGTTTTATATATCCTAGTGTAAGGTTACTTTTGTCTCAGTTCTGAGATATGATCAGATAACACTTTATTGATCCCGAAGGAAATTGCAGTGTCACAGTACTATACATATTGCACAAGGACAGACATACACTATTAGAATAAACAGATTTGGAGTTACAGAAGAGCTATCAACATGTCACGCGTCCAGGTTTCCCCGCTGCCTCCGATCTCCCAAAGTCCATCTCCCAGAGTTCCATACCCGATGACGCCATAGCCAGATCCATAACCCGGGTCCATAACCCACCAATCACATCCCATTCTCCTGTTCCTCATCTCCTGAGTACTGATTACACATACCTGTTCATCATAACCTCTGTTTGTATTTAAACCCCTCTGTTTCTCTCACTCTTTGCGAAGTAGTGCCAAACCTAGTTTGCATACCGAGCGGTCTCTCTTGTTATCCCTGTTTGCTATCTCTGGTTTTTGACTCTCTTGTGTTTATTGATTTACTCTCTTGGATTCTCCTTTTGGTTTGTTTGCTGGTCTGTTTGGTTCTCTGGTTTTCGACTCCTGCCTGTCTCTCTGTTTATGATTCTGCCTTGCCCCTCGGTTATGTTTGCCTGGCTTTTGCTGTTAAGTCTAACTGTCAGTCTGTTTAATAAAACCCATTCAACTTTTAGCTCTGCGCGTGTGGAACTAAGTCGGTTGATTCTGACATAACAACAGACAATAGGGGTGAGGAAGGTACTGGAACAGTACGTACGTACATTAATCAGAATAAACAGAGCAGGGGTTACAGAAGAGCTACTAACCACAGGTTATAAAAGTGAAAAGAGTGCATGTACATTGCCACTGTTGCCAAAATGCCAACTTTACAGGAGAGGCCAAAAACCTAATTATTTAATTTTAATGGAAGTCAATGGAACCAGACTTTTTTCCCAAGCAATTTTGGGCCATTTCTGTTGGTCCATTCATCATGAAATGTTCACACAGTGTAAACAGCAGCTGCATAAAATGATGCATAAAAATAAAAACAGACATAAATGGAGATACATGTTTTTCTTTGGATGGTGACGACATATGCATTATGTTATGTACTAGACACATGCAGGAGGAGCCTTGGTAGATATTGCACTAATAAACATATGAAGAGATAAAAAAAAAATAAGACAACGAGAGAGGTATGTCTATATACATGAATGAGCATCTACATCACATTAACGAGAGCAGCATATGTATTATTGCACTTATAGAGATATGAGGTAGTAAAGACTACCACTAAAATATAATATTAATAAAATATTTTTACTAGGAGCCACAGTGACAAGAGTGGTCAGCTGTGGACAGAAATAAAGTGGAAGTATCGTAATGTTCTCACCTAAATAGATTTTATTAAATCATTTACATTTCTCACAAAAACGTTTTTGTCTATTATGCTATGAACTGTAACCTGCCTGACCTTGGCACTCTGGTTTGACAAGGTCCAGCATCTGACAGAGCAGGTCCTGGAAGGGCAGAGGCTCGATCCCCATTCCCTCCATCCGCTCACACTGCTCTTCATAAAAAAACTCCAGCTCGTACATGGAGAGAACCCCATCACCGTCTAGATCCATACAGCGGAACCAGTACTCCACACTGTACAACACACACATACAAGAATTAACACACAAGGATTTAACACTTCACTTCCAATTCATTTATTTAGTTTAGTTGTTTTTATCCCCGAGTCTGTTTTTATACTGTCATGCCTGCATGTAAACTGCTGCCTTATTAAACCGTGACAGGCTAGAGCAGGACCCACACAATCAACTCCTGGAATGATTTTCTTATAACGATCCTACGTGGATATTTCACAGGGACAATTCAGGAAAAAAACGTTCATGCAAATACCACTCTACTAACCAGGCCAGTGATCAGAGGGTACCACTCCAGTTAACATACGGTACCACTCTGGATACTTAAGGGGTACCACCCCAGTGACTTGAAGGTACCACCCCTGTTACTTAAGGGGTCCCACAACAGTAACTTAAGGGGTCCCACCCGAGTGATTGAAGGGGTACCAAACCCAGTAATTGAAGGTACCATCCCTGTTACTTAAGGGGTCCCACCCCAGTGATTTAAGGGGTACCGAACCCAGTAATTGAAGGTACCATCCCTGTTACTTAAGGGGTCCCGCAACAGTAACTTAAGGGGTACCACCCCGGCGATTTAAGGGGTACCAAACCCAGTAATTTGAAGGTACCATCCCTGTTACTTAAGGGGTCCCACAACAGTAACTTAAGGGGTACCACCCCAGCGATTTAAGGGGTACCAAACCCAGTAATTTGAAGGTACCACCCCTGTTACTTAAGGGGTGCCACAACAGTAACTTAAAGGGTTTCAACCCAGTGATCTAAAGGTACCACCCCAGTAGCGTAAGGGGTACCAGCCCAGTGAATTTAGGTTTATCTTCACTTGTTTCAGTAAGCTAAGCATCTGAAATATTTCATATCAAACTCCAAACTTACAACATTATGATTCAATCACAACAATTATGACTTACTACCATCTGTTCTAAGTGCTAAATGCATTAACACGCACTCACTGAGGTTCAAGGTATTGTCAAGAGATTTTCTGAAGCGATTAGGAACAGAACGCTCTGGGCTTGTAAAAGGAAAACACTAAATCTCATCTATTTTATGGGTTGTTACCTTGTGGGATTCTTCTTGTCTTCTTCTGAGATGAGAAACCACACAAACTCAGCATAACTCATCCTTCCTTCTCTTTGCACAGAGTTTCCCCTGAAACAAAGTAATACACGTCAGCAAAGTCCAGAACCTGAGTCTCAGAGACATTACTCACAGAGGGGGAGTCGACATAATTTGCAGGTATATGCTGTAAACCCACTAGGAAACATTTACTCATATTAACATAATAACATTTAAAACATAATGTTCAGAGACACTGAAATCATGTAAACACTATCAAAATGCAAATGAAAACATATTTCCTTGAGGTGCTCAACAAATTCAAACATTACAAGCAATCTGTTGGGGACCCTAATAATAAACTGTGTTGAAAATGAACAGCAGCTTTTTAGAACCTGGCATGAAAAGCATGACCGAGCTGGTCGACCAGCATGACCACTGTGGCTGACCAGTTGGTTATGCTGACAGAACAAATCCATCAAACCATCAAATTCAAACAAAAGTTGCTCTACCAGCTTAACCAGCTGATTTACTTGCATAGGGTATGTTTTTGTTTAGTCAAGCTGGACGTCCAGCTTGTAAACCATCTAGACCATCAGATTAGATCATCTGGAACCAGCTACCTTAAAATTTAAAAATTAATTAAAAATTAAAATTACTTAAATATTACTACTACTTAGGTACATTCACAATAAAGTGCTTTTACTCTACCTGTATTTCTACTCAAATAGAAATATGGGTACAATATTTTGCTTAGACTACATACCCTGTTACTGAGGTACTGTACTTTGTCCAGCTCTCAAATATAGTATCATGCAATTCCTATGTGGCTTCATTATGTGGCTATATATTTGCTAGGTGCTGATTTACACTGGTTCATTTCTCTGCTGGTGGCCTTACCGGGTCACAGCTCCTGAGAAGAGCCTCTCGATGATCCTGCTGGATGACGCTGTAGGGACAGAAAAACAAGCTTCATTAGAAACTCACTCAAAAAAAAAAGAACCAAGTACTGAATTCTTTTGTGAATGTATGTGTCCATTACAGCACTCACCGTGGTCGTTGTACCTGGCCAGATCTTTGGGGTCAATGAAGAGGTCGTGGTCAGTGTCCAACTCCCAGAACTTACAGTAGATAACGTAAAAGTGCTCGTAGGAGAAGTAGTCTGTGATCTGATTGATGTCATCCTCCTCCTCCAGCAGGGCAAGAGTCTGGAAACAGAGACAACTTCACCAACCTGCTTCCTTTTCCCCTGCAGAAACACACTTACTGAGCACTTTACTAGGAGTCCCACTTTGTGTCTACACTCATTGTCCACATAGGAGCGCTTATTGTAGTTGTACTATTACAGACTGTAGTCCATCTGATTCACTGCATACTTTGTTAGCCCCTTTCACCCTGTCCTTCAACGGTCAGGACCCCCACAGGACCACCACAGAGCATGTATTATGTGGGTGGTGGATCGTTCTCAGCACTGCAGTGACACTGATGTAGTGGTGGTGTATTCGTGTGTGTTGTGCTGGTGTGAGTGGATCAGACACAGCAGTGCTGCTGGACACCTCAGTATCGTCCACCAACCAAAACTATCTAGCCAACAACATTCTGTGGGCAGTGTCCTGTGGGCAGCTTCCTGTGACCACTGATGAAAGTCTAGAGCAGAGACCCTAATTCCAATCTCTGGTCATGGTTTTTGGACTATAGGATGACCAACACAGATTGGGCAGCAGCAGATGAGCTATCGTCTCTGATTATACATCTACAAGGTGGACCAGCAAGGTAGGAGTGTCTAATAGAGTTCACATCGTGTTTGAACTGAGAAATATTAGGCACTTTTTCTTGGGAGCTCATATCCTGGCTGCAGTGCTCCTTGTTGCTAGGCTAGAATAACACTCTAGCTGTCAGTCAGCTGTGCTAGCTAGCTGTCGTATACAGGCAGAAAGCTCTGCACCTGGCCTTTCAGGAAGTGAGCTATCTGGTGCTCTGCTGTTTGACAGCTTCTCTCTACGCCTTTAAAAATAAAGGCACTAAAAGCAGCTCTTTACAGAGATCCCACCAAAACCCCACTTTTGTGTGCGACGTGTGCAAGAACCCTCCATAATGTTAGATTCCAAATAGAGCCTTTTCCTAGAACCATAAGGAATCTGTATTGGACTACATTGTCCAATAGTCTTGTATTAGGACTGTACTGCACTATAGGGCATGTCCAGTGTTGGGTGTAATGTAGTACAAAGTGACGAGTTACAGTAATGTAGTTACTTTTGCCTAAAAAACTAAGATCCAAATGTCCTTATTAGGATTAATTTCCCTCTTCAGTCAACTAAAACATTTTGGATAACTTTTGAAAAACAAATTTTTCATTTGTGCACCAGTAATACGAACATCATGAGGGTTTAAGAATTCTAGAGATTCACTAAAGAGAATTCGTTTTTACTGTTCAACACCGATAAACACAGAGAGAATGCTGTGAACCTGCAAAAAGTTGCTTCTCCTGAGCTCCGTCATTGTGATCCTGCCTGTCCAGGAGCGATTGACTGTGTAGAATATCCGCTGGATCACCTACAGGAAAAAAGGAAATCTTTAACAAATCAGCAGGTTAAAAACAAATAACTATTGGGAACTGAGGACACTATCAGTTCCCCATTTTTGCCCATTCCTGCTGGGCTCATGACGTGTCATTCATTTTCAATAGGAGACAGATCTGGACTGCAGGCAGAGCAACCAGGCCACGTTGTTGTAGCATGTGCAGAATGTGGCCTGGCATTGTCTTGCTGAAATAACCACGGACTTCCCGGAATAAGATGTCACCTAGATAGCAGCATATGTCTCTCTAAAATCCAAATATATGCCTCTGCGTCAATGGTACCTTCACACATATCCAAGTCACCCATACCATGACAGATGTTGACTTTTGCACTACGCTGATAAAAGCCTGGAGGGACCCATTTGTGGACTCATCTGATCACCTTCAGACCATCTAAGATGAGCTCAGGCCCAGAGAACTCAGCAGCATTTCTGCAGAGAATTGGTGCATGGCTTTCTCCATGCGTAACAGAGTATCAAGTTGCATTTCTTGATGCAGCGATGGACTGTGTTAAGTGACAACGGTTTTCCGAAGTGCTCCTGAGTTCATGTGGCTATATTTAATACAGTAGAGAAGCATGGTTTATCATGCAGTGACGTCTGAGGGAGGTCATGTATATTCAACAATGGTTTTCCGGCGTTGCCCTACACGGACGGAGACACAACCTGATACAACCTTGCGGAGTCTTTGCTGGAGTTCCTTTTACAACTAATCACCTGTTAGCACCTGAAGTGCTGGTTGTGGATTGTTTCAAAATGGCCCATTCACACTCTTTATAAATACACGTATACTGCTTTTTGAATCCAAGATCCTTAGGAAGCATTACCATGCAAATTTGATGAAAAGCTACTGTTGTGTGTACAGTCCTGTTTTGCAGAAGGAAAATAATTAAACGTAATACAAACATACAATAATAGTATTATCATATAATATAAAATAGTAAAAACATAATCATTATTAAAATAATAACAAATAGTTACAAATAGAAAAAGTCAGACGTGAAGACTGCTGATACAGAATGCAAGGTCTTTAACTATGTACAGCAATGTGAAAATTTCGAGACCACTATTCGTAATTAAAGCAATTAAAATGAAGTTACTGATTTGGGAGTTTTTATTTGTGAGGAGATTAGATATAAGAGAAAATGCACTTGCACAAGGAAGAAGAAAGTCAAAGGAAAGCAAGTGAAAAAATTTGTGACAAAAAAGCTACGGAGAAAACGTGACTCCTAACAACCACCTGGAAGCCCTGGTAGACCGCCAAAACTGTCCCCTTTACATAAACAGCCCTTATAGCTTTCATCTGTGAGAGAGAGGAGAGCATCAAGCTCTACTTCTGCTTCAGGTCTGAAAATCCACAGGTGTTTCTGTCTGAGAAGACAGCAATGGACTGTCCACCCCAGACCTCAACATCACTGCATGTGTTTGGGCTTAATTGGATGGTGATAAGCAGAACATGCTAAACCAACTTCTAAGACTGAACTTCAGAGATGTAGCTGCAGACTTCTCTTGGAGAAACTGAAAATGAGTCTCCTGAAAAGAATGGAAGCGGTAATAAAGGTAAAGAGTGGACACACGTAACACTGCATATTAAAATAGCTAAGGAAAGGTTGGAATGTGCCACCTGAGTGTAGGTGGAGTTAAAGAACAAGATGCCTCAGCAGGGTTAAGGTGTCCAGTGTAAAGCTCTAGACATTTCTCTTTAATAGTTAGCTTTCTAAAAGAGTGAGCCTTCATTGACAATAGCAGTGCGCTCTGGTTTCAGGAGCATGGAACGTTTCCTGGTAGTTTTGTGCTCTTGGGAGCAGAGGGACAGCTGGAGGAAGAGGAAGAGGCTAAATATGGGCATGTGTGGGGCAGGGGGCAGCAGCCTGCTCTTTCAGTCTTTCCGTGATGTCAGGATTCAATGCTGCAAACCCCCATAACACCCTGACACACATACATGTGCTTCAGCTGTCCACAGACAGACAGAACAGCACAGTTCAAGTGTTACTGTATGGGAAAGTGACCAATTACCATTTATAGGCTCCACCCATAAACGTGTTCTACTGTCCCATGCAACCTAATTAGAAACTACAGATGCCACTCAGATTCGTGTTCTACAGTTGTTTCTCATTAGGTTGAATGTATAACTGGCTCTAAATGTAGGTATTGTGGTATAAACTGAGTCTGTTCTACAGTTTCTCTTTAGGTTGAATGTATAACTGGCTCTAAATGTAGGTATTGTGGTATACACTGAGTCTGTTCTACAGTTTCTCATTAGGTTGAATGTGTAACTGGCTCTAAATGTAGGTATTGTGGTATACACTGAGTCTGTTCTACAGTTTCTCATTAGGTTGAATGGGATTTTTACCAGCGTTCTGTCCACCTTTCCAACAAAAGCTACAAAAGAACAAGCTTGTGGGTGCAGCATGAATGATACAACATCATTACTGAATAACTCACATTTATTACTGAATAATTAATAATTACTAATGAATATTTCATAATTAATAGTAAATACTGAAGCATTCATGATAGGCGGTTCAAATGGTGCCCCATTAACTGAGCAGTGTCTATAAAATGGCTGCTGCTATAATTCCGAGAGACGTAGATGTCTGCCACTATGCTGCCATCATATTCTTAATAAAGACACGTACTGTGGTGATGTAGCGGGAATGGAATTCTGGAGCGTCCTTTAAAAACGTCAGCCCTGGGTGAGTGTCCACGATGTCCTAAAATGACAACACAACACAATCGGATGAACATCCTAGCCTTGATCACTGTGGAATGCTTTAAGACAAGACTTAACACATTCTGAAAGCATTCATTTGTACCTGTCTTGTATAATGATGTGTGTTATGGTGTAGAGTAACTCAGCAGGTGTAATGTGTTAGTGTACTGTAAGTGGCGTGTTGGTGTACAGTAGCTCGGTAAGTGTAATGTGTTAGTGTGCTGTAAGTAGCGTGTTGGTGTACAGTAGCTCGGTAAGTGTGATGCGTTAGTGTACTGTAAGTGGCGTGTTGGTGTACAGTAGCTCGGTAAGTGTGATGCGTTAGTGTACTGTAAGTGGCGTGTTGGTGTACAGTAGCTCGGTAAGTGTGATGCGTTAGTGTACTGTAAGTGGCGTGTTGGTGTACAGTAACTCGGTAAGGGTGATGCGTTAGTGTACTGTAAGTAGCGTGTTGGTGTACAGTAGCTCGGTAAGTGTGATGCGTTAGTGTACTGTAAGTAGCGTGTTGGTGTACAGTAGCTTGGTAAGTGTAATGCGTTAGTGTACTGTAAGTGGCGTGTTGGTGGAGGGAACCTGTTCTCCTTCAGTGTTCTGTGCTGATGATCATTTGAATAGACGTCAGTGTCAGACTAATTAATGAGCTTCTATTAAAGACTGGTGGACTGAGAGACACTAGAGTCTCTTCACCTACACTGAGCTGATTAAGAGTTTTGTTCCAGAAATGATAATAGAACATTAGAGCCATAATAAATCATGCTCCTGTTACTCTCCATACTTAAGTACATTTGAAGGTAAATGGTCCTGGGGGCGGGATATGTTACACACATTTATAGTTTTATAGTTTTAATTGCATAGTGATTAAAAGGAACCAAGCTTTACTTGCTTGTAAGCATTACTAAGCATGAACATAGACACAGTCCTGTTGGCCAGGGGTGAACATGGACACATTTTCAAAACTGACCTGTAACAGAGGGATGAAGTCTTCCTGTTCCAGGTAATTACAGCCCGGCTTGGCCAGCAAGTAAACAAACTTGGATGCGTCATCATAGCAGCTGTGTAACAATCTAAGGAGGGAGACGAAGATGTTCAGTATATTAAATATGATGTATTTATATATATATATATACTCATCTCAAAAAAATAGTTGCATCCAGAAGAAATGAACCAACAGGAATGAAACTTGGTTTGACATTGTGAGGTGATTCAAGTTTCACGAGTGTGTGACACGAGCAAGGGTGGGCCTATTGCTGTACCTGACCGACCCAACAGCCACGATTGCGGATATTCAGCGAGCAGCGATGCCCTCCATGAGTCACTGTGTTAGTGCCAGCACCATTGGCAGACTGCTACACAACGCATGACTACATGCATGCAGACCGTTACAACAACTGCTCCTAACACCACATCGTCACCAAAGACTGCAATGGTGTCGTGCCAGAGTGTCATGGAGTGACTCAGAATGGCAGCGGGGCACCTTGTGAAGAGTCCTGAGTTTGGTTTTGGCGGAGACGACCAACGAACCCATGTATGGAGGCACCGTGGTCAGCACCAAGATGAACAATTTGATTTCATGCGTCATATGTCCAGAAGGTCTGGTGTCACTCCATCTCCACCCCTACTGCACAATCTGCAGGAACTGTGTGAGAATACTCAAGCTGCATGGGATGGATTATCACAGGACACCATCAGGAGCCTCTACAACTCCATGCCGATGGATAGCATTGCAATCCAACACTTTCACTTCCACTGGGTGCAACTATTATTTTGGTGCTGAGTGTATAGTGACCGGAAGAGGTATCACCCCAGTAAACTGAGTGGCACCACTGCAGTGAAATGAGGGGTATCAGTCCAGTGATTTGAGGGGTACTGCCCCGGTCACCCCAGTATTCAGTAAGCGATTACGTGGTCCAGATGCGCTAGGATATTGATGAGATCAAAAAAAATGTGGACCATTTAGGGACCATGAGAACTCCATGAGAGTGGCCTAGACTACAAATTCCCCGTTATCCCAACATCCCAGCATCCCAACATAACTCCACATCCTGGATCTGTTCTACTTCCTAACACACCTAATGCTTTGTAAGACAGTTAAGGTAGTGCTGGTCAAGAGCGGCACCCAACGAAAACTGGATTACGGGTCTACAAGACTAGGACTGGGTATCAAAATTCAGTACTTTAATAGTATCAACCAAATTACTGGATTTAACACATGGTATTAAAAAACTGTCAATCAGGAATCATTTATTAGGTTCAAAAGACTTTTAACAGTACCCAGTAGCCCTACTCAAGATGGCATATTAGGCCATTCAGTGTATGTTTATGATTATGTTAAGCTTATGGGTAGATTATGTGTAAGGTCAGGGTTTATACTCCAAATGTAGGTGACCATCCAATACGTATTTACTGTCTTCAGATGCTTCTTTAGTCTTATCACTGGAGCTTCTCCCAACATTGCTCAGGAGAAATGTACAGGTAAACCTCGTATTGGCTAAAGTGCAAACGAAATTCAGGCTTCCAAGTGGCAGCTACAGTGTTTAGCTATGCTAATGTATTTTAATCCATGTTTATAAATAACAGTGTGTCATACAGTGTCAGAAACCTCATAATCAAGTCTATGACTGAATTACTTACAGTGGTAATTTGATGACTGAGGCATGCAGTTAGTACCTGCGTTAAAACCCAAAGAAGCAAACCAGATACCAAACATATCTTGGCTGACCGACTACATTAGCGGTGAGAATGGAGGAAATCCTGAGAACATTTCACCAAACTAAGGTAACAGAACGGGCAAGATATGTGCAGGGCGAAGAAGGTGAGGGGCAGGGGACACTTACTTCCTCCAGGTTGCGATAAAGGTGTGCACAGAGACGAAGCCTGTCCTCTCTCCTCCCGCACAGTTAAACATGGGGGCCTTCCAGTACAGCGGACACCCGCATGCCTGTACAAGAACAACAGTCTGTGTTATATAACATGTCTTTATTTGCCATGTAGCTAGCTCACTTCAACTGCAATCTCATCCCTGCATTTACTCAAAGACCAAAACAACGACGAAGATTCTAAAGCACATAAGATCAAAGAGATCTGCAGTCGAGTCAATTAATACATAAAAGAGATTCTACGTGGTTCTCAGCCAGTTTAAGTTCCGGTCTTATTACCAACTCCGACAGGATGAGTCGATGCTAAATTGCTAACTGCATCAAAATATATATATTTTTGTCCCATGTTCTCTTAAAATTTGGTTTTGAAACTATTTGGATTGCTTTGTAGGAGCTAGTGAGCAGGGATGCTTCTCCAACTGTGACCTGATGGACTTTTGCATTTAACAGCATTGCCTGTAATATTAGCCTATGGGAAAACGTGCACATCTTTAATTCTATTTAATTTTGCATACACAAATTATGTTTTTATTTGTAACTGAATGCCATTTAAGATACACATATTTACTCTATTATCAGTCATTCTAAAAACACCTACACTACCGTACACAGGTTTCGATCACTGATTTCTACAACTACATAAAACCAGTTTGTTGAAGATAGATGTTCAAAGTTATTCTAATATTAAGCCAATACTCTATAACTTGACGTTTCAGATAAATAATGCATAGCTAATCTATCTATCATTTATCTATGTCTATGAAAAGTCTACGATAAATGTATAATTTATGATCATTTATCTAAATAAAATGCAAATTTTCTGCAATTCTATATACAAATGCTAATGAAAAACGAAATCCAAATGAAATTACTATCCAGAAAAATCAGAATTAAATTCAATTATTTAATTATTAAATTACCCTGTATTTGAACAGTGGTAATACTTTAAATAGATATTTACTGTATATTATCGTTTAATCATTTTAATTTTTTTATGAAACAGTGTATAATTATTCAAATAACTTCTGCTGTTTCGGTTATAGTGTTCCGATTAACACTGTCCAAGATATTATTGAGCCACATAACAGCAATCTTTAATAAGAGAAGCTGACTTTTTAACTGTAGTGTATTTATAAACAGGCATGTACCACCGATACTTATAATGTAACTGTACATACCATTCAGAGCACAAGCTATTTACAATGCAACTGCACATACACCGATCAGGCATGACATTATGACCACATGAATGTATCTACACGCTTTATCCATTTATGAGCTCCGTCTACCATATAGGTGCACCTTGTAGTTCTACAGGTACAGACTGTAGTCCATCTGTTTCTCTGTATACTTTATTACCCTGTTCTTCAATGGTCAGGACCCCCACAGGACCACCACAGAGCAGGTACAGTGACGTGGTGGTAGTGTGTTAGTGTGTGATGTGCTGGTGTGAGTGGACACACAAAAGGTGATGGGGGAATAATAAAGTATACAGAGAAACAGATGGACTACAGTCTGTAATTGTAGAACTACACAGTGTCACCTATGTGCTAAGTGGAGCTGATACAATGGATAGAGAGTGTAGATACACTGAGGTGGTCGTAGTGTTATCCCTGATCGGTGTATCATTCACAGTTTATCAGTCCACTCCATTGTTTATCTTTTGACGGGCATCTATTGCTGTTCGAACCAAGAAATTTGCTTGTGCATCAGGAAATCATTCTGGTTCTTCTGCCAAATGTAAAGGATACCAAAAGATACACGACTAACAAATAACAGTAGCTGCTGATGTTGAACACCACAATCTAGGGATTAGCATCCCAGACTTCTGGTAGTGATGAAATATCATGTAATACTACTAATATGATGTTCCTCAGAGCACTGAGATGAAACGAAAGTGTTAGAGCCCTTGAGGAAACAACACACAGAGCTGTCAACACGAGGCAGCTAGAGACACGGATTATCCCACTTCGGAATAAAACACCATGTGCACCTTCGCAATCTTCCCCATCTCGTAAATGTCGGCCTTCTCCTCCTCGAACTCGGTGAAGGCCGTCTCGATTTTGGCAATGATCTCGTCATAGTTGGCAGCGCAGTTTGGAAGGCCTGTGGGGAAGTAGAAGCGTGGAATGTTTATGGAGGGAGGAGGAGGGGTGACCACCACTTTGGCCGGCGGTGGGGAAGGGGAGCGGGGGGCCGGTGAGGACGGAGCTGGAGCTGGAGCTAGAGCTGGAGGAGGACTTCCGGGTTTCTTCTCTGGTTGGATCTGGACAGAGGGAGAGAGAGATGGGGACAATGAGTCAAAAAAACATCATGTTATACCCCCAAGGAAACTAGACTCATTTGAAAACACTTTCCCAGGCATGGATTTAGGCCTCGGCTTAGTCTTGGACTAAACTGCAATCCCAATGATGAATCAACATCGAAAATTATTATTTTTTAGGCTAACTTTGGTCTGACACAGCTGAATAATTCATAGCACTGACACTGAATAATTAAAAGTAGACACTAAATAATCTATAGTAAATACGGAATAACTCATAGTATATGAATAATTCATAGGAGATACTGAATAATCAATAGTACATACTAAATAATCTACAGTATATACTAAATAATTCATAGTATATACTGAATAATTCAGAGTAGATACTGAATAATCCATAGTACATACTAAATAATCTACGGTATATACTAAATAATTCATAATATATACTGAATAACTCATAGTATATGAATAATTCATAGGAGATACTGAATAATTCAGAGTATATACTGAATAATCCATAGTACATACTAAATAATCTACAGTATATACTAAATAATTCATAATATATACTGAATAACTCATAGTATATGAATAATTCATAGTATATACTGAATAATCCAGAGTATATACTGAATAATTCATAGTATATACTGAATAATCCAGAGTATATACTGAATAATTCATAGTATATACTGAATAATCCAGAGTATATACTAAATAATCCAGTGTATATACAGAATAATTCATAATAGATACTGAATGATTAATAGTATATACTGAATAATCCAGTGTATATAATGAATAATTTGTAGTAGACAAAGACTATTTCATGGTAGATGATGTATAATTCATGGTAGTTACTGAACAGCTGTTGTTCCAGTAACACGTTCAGCTAATAATTAATTACTGCAGGACGTAAAATGTTCCAAATAATCATCAGCAGAAAGCGAGTGTTCCTCGATTCAGTTTAATACCATGGACTCTGCAATGAACACTCAGAACAAGCGAGGGTTTCATGTGGAGTGGTCGCAGCTTAACGTCTTAACCAGAACATATACCGTCTGTAATCAGTGTCGCTGCAGTATCAGGTTTGTTTTTAATATCAAGACAAGAAATCTGTAACATCCTTGCATTCCTCTCTTAATCCAAATTCCAAGAACCCATTTCACCAATAAGATGTTTCAATTAGGGCAGTGCAAGTACTACACTGATTATAACCCTACATGCCGTGATTGTGATGTACAGTATTTTGCAACGTAAGGAATTGTCATACATGTCATACAATTTAAGATTTGCCTACAAATGAATGTTTGTCGGATCACTTGAATGCTTTGACTCTTCAGAACTCCCACATGAACTGTGAACTGGAACATCTATGGCAAATCAGACTGTTCACAGCACACTTATTGGCATATTGCAGTCTCCCGTAATATCAATACTGAAGATGTCCATAATGCAACAAAGATGAGCAATTGGATTCTAAGGGGATCCCGGGATGGCTCCGGATTCCACTTGCTGGCACACCTGAGCCAGACAGGGTAGCATGTAGCAGCTGGTATAT
The DNA here is from genome assembly GCA_034552555.1 of Semaprochilodus insignis. Taxonomy (NCBI): domain Eukaryota; kingdom Metazoa; phylum Chordata; class Actinopteri; order Characiformes; family Prochilodontidae; genus Semaprochilodus; species Semaprochilodus insignis. Next base: position 21,130,806 of record CM067488.1, read on the forward strand.
TTGCCCTGAGTGCTGGGATGGAGGCAAAAATGCTGTCTACCTTGTGGGTCCCAAAGACCAAGCCTTAGAGGATAAGCATGTAATCTGAAATATTACATGCATCTATATGACTAATACCATCATCTAGCATATCACATTTCCTTTGGCTCGTGTAGGTCCACTGAGGTTTCCCAATAAACCATCAATGAATCTCCCCTCCTGAATCCTTAACCCAAGAAAAGGAGCCTAAACCATTTGGGGCATGTTCTTAGGGAAATCTGTATATGTAACCCAGCAAGTGAAGAAACCCGCAGATCTCTAACACTAAGCCTAATGTGGAAAGAAACCAACTAACCCGGCTAACAGAATTCCAGAATTCCTAAACTACTATTTGTATTGCTATACTGGTATGGTTCGCCAGAGTGTTAACAACCTTGAGGAACAATTTAAGAGGCTAAAGTTAGGCTGAAGTTCTAACGAGTCCAGGTTAGACAGCAGAACGAATCAAACAATGTCCTCCATCTCCAAGCCATTGACAGGAACCAAGAGGGGGATGGTGCAGGGAGCTGTTTTGGTCTCAAAGCATGGCATGCATACAGTCTAATTTACACGTCGGACACCATGGGTCAGTGACAGCTGATGTCTGCTCTCGCCATGCGTTCTCTCCAAGGACCCTTGCAACACTCGCTGAAGGTTAAATGCTAGGTTAAATGCCAGAGGCAGGTGTGATGCACAGATCACGCTCTGTACGATGCAAGTGTTTATTCTCAGCTTGAGGAAAGAATCAGGAGTGTCTGGGACAGGAACCCAGAGGACCAGCAAGTTCGGACTGCATCCAGCCCGGCTGCTCTCTTACGTAATATTGTGTGCTTGGCTACTGTGAAAACGAGCCATGGTCATACGCTTCCAGTCCTTACATCTGCATAATGGCCCTCCCTGCGTTTACTACTATGCAGGACTCCATCAACTCAAAAAACCCATCGACGTTGGAACAGAATTGGAGATTTAGTGCCTAGATTCAGCACTAAAAACGGGATGTAGGTGTCTGAGAGTTTGTTGGTGGCTCAGGAAGGAGCAACACTTCTCCTCTCCCAGCTACGTTGTTTTGGTTAATCTGTTTTTATAGTTGTTTATATAGATATTCCTAAGATTTTAATCATAAAAGTAAATTTTGGATGGACCAATGATAAAAGCAGGCAGGCCTCATCATTGTGCCACCGCTAACTGTTAGCTTATAAATGCGCTCTGTATTGTTAAATTGATAGGTAGTACGATCATTCTGACAGATTACAGTTCAGTACAGGAAATGTAGGGGGCGATAGGACGTCTATTGTTTTCTAAGCCATAAAAGAAGAAGAACTCTTCGGTCACACAGATCAAACTTTGAATGAAAGTAAGTGGAACCAAAGAAGGCATAACTGTTAGATCAGTCAGTTCATCGGCTAGGCTAACGGATTATAGACACAGCCATTAGCTGCAGCCCTATACAGAGTTCGGTTGAGGTCCAGGCTGGTGTACTGTATGTATTGAACACAACAGCTGTAGCTGTGAGCTTGCCCACCCCCCCCCTCTTATCTGCCCAAAGCTTCTGTACGCAACATTCTCTTGGACACTGTATTCCTGTAGCCCTTTGCCACCCCCAACCCCGAGATGCGCTATTAATAGACATGTTGGTATCTGCCTGTGAATAGTTTGTCTTCCCTGGCATGCGTAAGTTAGCCGCAGCAGTCCTTTGCGGAACTGAACAAGGCCCCTGCCTACTGACCTGCGCTTGCTGGAAAGACTTGAGCCTCTTCTTGAATCGCGACGGCAGGACAAAATCGCAGCCCCGGGCCAAAAAGGCCAGCTCCCCCCGCAGGTCGGGGTCTTCCCTGAGCGAGGCCTCCTTTATCATCATGGTTGCGGTGTCCAGAGATATAAGCCAAACCCCAAGAGCGAAATCAGTAAGATTACTCCCTGTGTCCTTGGTCACTTCCGCTTACAAGTTTGTAGGCCGCTCTCTCTGGCAGGTGTCTCCCAAGCTCCCACGTCTTTTTGGTTTCCCTTCAAGTTCCTCTCTCAAGGTTGTCCGCTACAAACAGCAGGCCTCTCACCTACTCACACAAAAAACCTCTCACTCGCAGGGTCCTGTCCAGGGCTTCCCGGTCGTTGGGTCTTGGTGCAAGGAAAGGATCCCGGAAATGCAGCTGCTAGCAGGGCATCTGGAGCTCAGGAGCATTGCAGCACCAGTGCCAGGCCTTCAGGCTCCTGCCTTCCCTTCACAAAACATAAAAACACACTTCGCAAACTCAACTAGTCCACAGCCAGTGGCTCCCAGCTCTGCGAAACATGACCCTCGCAGGGGGTTTGCCTCCCAGACAAGTCCCGATCTCTGCCTGCCCTGTCCTGACAAGCAAAAGGCTGAGCACAGGGGAGGGTTGGGTGGGGATTGAGGGGGTCAGCTGTGTCAGATGTCCGTTCGTGCCTGTGTGCGTGGATCAGCAAAGATGCATTATGGGAAAGGAAGCCCCCGCCCCTCTGTGGCCACAGGAGCTAAAGTTAGTCGGCAAGTGCAAACTGCTGTCGATCATGACTTTGTTTACGCACACGGCGTGCAGAGAGGGAGCGGGGCAATAGCTTGGATACTGAGATCTGGCTTCAGCAAGTTCATGGGGTACACTTTGGGACTGGAGGGGGAAGGAGGGTGCAAGCTTTTTTCCTAGCACTTCTGCACCCTTAGAGTGCATCAATTCCAGGAGTGTACTAACCCCCTCTGGGACTGACAGCCCTAGATCAGTGGTTCCTGAACCTGATCCTGCTTATGTTGACCCTTTCCCTGCTCCCAACTAACTTGAACCAACTAATCAGGTAATTAATAAGCCCTTCCTGAGTTACCACTGGCCTTAAGAGAGGCGCCAACAAAAAACATGAATTAGAGAGAGATGTCTTGGGCTGGTGAGCACTAGGGGAAGAATGCTGTCTGGCTCCTGTGCTATTCTTCATTGGTGCCTACCATCTAATTATAACATCCTGCGACAACTAAACGTGCCAGGCCAAAGGATCCTAACAGGTCAGGCCAACACAAAAGAAGCGTGACTTTCTATGAAAGTCTTTGGACTTTCCTCTTTGGACAATTTGGACGTAGGGTTCCACCATTAGTTAACATGGAACCGTTACTTTATGAGGAGGTTCCTTCAACTTTGGAAAGGTTCTTCACATTCAGGCATCAAGATCTAAAGGTTCCTTAAGAAAGTAAACGTAGTTTTGACGTGGCATCTCTTCAAAGACTCCTTTGGAGTTTGCACTATGCCAGTGTTACTCAACCCTGGTCCTGGAGGAACCCTGCCCTGTGCATTTTAGTGCCTTCCCTGCTCCCAACACACCAGATTCAACTTACCAGCTCATTATCAAAGCCCTTTCAGAGTCGCAGGGGGGTGTTAAAGCAGGGAACCCACTAAAATGTGCAGGGCAGGGTGCCTTCAGGACCGGAGGTTGAGAAACACTGCCCTACACAACTCTAATCCCCATTCGCTTCTAAACGTGGAGTCATGAACGTTTGCCCTGAACTGATTCGGATATTTTCCATATGTGCTCAAGACATTCCTGTAGATCATATTAAGCTAGCCCACTTATACCTACTACCTTATTAATGAAAATACAACATCCACCACATCTATAGTGACATCCTGTGCCTGTGTAGATGAACTGCCAGACCAGGCCAGCTATACCCAGAATGGGTTCAATATCACAACGTGCTGAATTAAAGCCACCCCTTTAATAATGTCATCAGTGGAGAGGCCTGCTGAGCTCCGTGTGCAGGAACAGAGTGATTAATACAGACAGAGGAACTTTAATGTTTTTGCATAACTGAGTGCCCCCCCAGTAATGTAGCTCTTCTCCCCTTTCCTTTCAGTCTTATAAATAACTCTGTGTACAGGAGGCCTCCTGACATTTCAGCTGCACATAGCTATCCCACAATCCCCTGCCCTGTCTCCGGCAGCTGTTAGACGAATATCAAGCGCATCAAGATTTCAGGGTGGGCGTCTTCCACTGCTGCTAACACCATTAGCCAAAATCGGCTCGGACTATTCGGCGACAGGTGAACACAGAAATGCGACATAATGAACATTCATGTGTTGATTGATTCAAATCCAGTTCCAAGTAGCTACACCTTGGCATCCAGCAAGCTCTGACGGTCTCCTGTTCTCCTAATAAACACTTGATGTAACTAATAACAGCACATACTGATCATTAACAGCAGTCTTTATTTCCTAGAGACAGGGGTCACCAGAGGTTCCAGTCTAGGCCTGTATTGTTGGTGTTAATTGACATTCATTATGCGAGGCAAGCCTCCTGAGAGCCAGGATCTCTTTTTTGAAGAGGCCTTAAATAACACTGCCAACTCCACATTCTGATTTTAACCATACAAAGCCAGAATAGTGTTTAAATTAATATAACATCTGTTGCTTAATCCGTCGGTTAAGATATTAATAGGTGAGAATTTCCCCACTGCCCCCACATCTTTATCCCAGTCCAAAATAGCAAGACCCACGATTTCTCTCATTTCATATCACCAGGAACGTTCCAAGAAAGAAAGAACAAGAATGCCTTTCTGTTCAGCACCTTTGATCTACCAGGAATGTCCAGAAATCTATGGTAACTGAACGGCAACTGTGCAAATCAGGGCTTTCCCTGCTATAACATACCTGCTCAAAGTCTTTGTTCAACTATTAGGCTCCCACAGGGTTGGACCAGGTGTGTTAGGGCAGGAAAAACAATAAGGCTTGGCACACAGGACAGGAATGGATCTCTCCTGCCCAAGCTCGGCCTTAGCAATCTCCCAAATGCAGCAAGGATCCGATCCTGCCATCAACCAGGTCAAAGTCAGCACGGCACGTGAGTTATTACAGGAAGATCAAGCACGCTTTGTATGAGGAAGAGCACAATCCTGGAGCTGGAGTATTTTTAGGTAACTAGATCTCCTGTTGCTTGAAAAACCACGGCAGAGAGCCAAGCAGCCCCGGAGCCAGCCAGCCTCAAGTGCCCCTCACTGCTGAACAATATTACCCCAGCGGAGAGTCACCTTGCCGGGGTGGATTCTCCGGATGCGACAGAGCTTGTGTGGGTCTAAGGTCACGGCTAAAACACCTCCACTCCATCCTTCTCATTTCTCATATGACTGACCCACAAGCTGAACCAGATGGGGCTTACCGGCCCCAAAAATGTCTCTTCCGTTCGGCGTTCCGGGACCTTCAACGTCGCTCACCAGGATTTGCTGGGTCTTGGGACTGTCTACCCCACATAGATGTACATAGAGGTTCATATAGCTAACATATTAACAATGAAAGAAATTTAGATTACCAAAAGAACATCTAAAGAGTGGAAGAAGTCTCTTTAAGAGGGTGGGGGACAGTAAAATGTGTTTACTTGAGCTTGAATTGTTTGCGTCTTCAGTTGGCAAAGCTCTTCTTTATCTTTTCGAACCTTTGCGGTTGAAGCGAATTTTATTCCGAGACATGCAGAAAGAATTTTCATGACATTCAGTGACTTTCCTAACTATTCCTGGTTAAAGGATAAAGCCACCAATCACCATCACGCCACAAAGAGAACCAGAACGGAATGGGATGTTCTCAATACCATATTAACTTAACTCCTTGAGCTCTTAACTGTGTTAACATTACCTAGACAGATGGCTAACGCTAACGTTAACAGCATGTATGCTAGCATTGCCCCAACACTGGTATGGTGAAAAGGGTGCTTTGAGTGAAGACAATTCTTATCAGCAAACACTTCACTTGGTGCCCTCAAACCAGGTTCTATTTGGTCCTCGTGTAGCTCTTTCACTGCCCTCCTGCTGTAAACTGCCAACCACTAAAAAGTCAAGTCAGGTCAAATGTATTTATGTAGAGCTTTTTACAACTGATGTTGTCACAAAGCGGCTTTACAGAGAATCCGGGTCCAACCCCCAGTGAGCAAGCCAGAGGCGACAGTGGCAAGGAAAAACTCCCTCAGGGCGAGAGGAACCAAGATTCAAAGGGGGAACCCATCCTCTTCAGGTCAACCTGGAAGCTGCCAAGTGAGGTGGCTTCTCATCTGGCAGCTTCTTGTTTGAATGTTCCTGTTCCACCTTAAGAAACCTCGAGAGGAACCAAGATTCAAAGGGGGAAGCCATCCTCTTCAGGTCAACCTGGAAGCTGCCAAGTGAGGCGGCTTCTCATCTGGCAGCTTCTTGTTTGAATGTTCCTGTTCCACCTTAAGAAACCTCGAGAGGAACCAAGATTCAAAGGGGGAAGCC
>CM067488.1:21146642-21167618 GCA_034552555.1 Semaprochilodus insignis
CAACTGTAAACATGTCAATTACCTTAACATTACATAACATGAAGTAATACATTAACAATGGTTACAAGCTAACCTAAAGTAAACATACAGCAAAAGTAAACATGTAAGTTGTTCCATGTTTACTTAACATTAGTTAACCGTTGTTAATGTATAACTTCATGTTAACTAAACATGTAACAACTTGCATGTTTACAGTTGTTCCATATTCACTGTAGGTTAGTCAAGCATTGTCACCATTGGTAACCCATAGTTAACATGAAGTAATAAATTAACAATGCTTACAATGCTTAACTAACCTAAAGTAACATATAGCAACTGTAAACATGTCAATTACCTTAACATTACATAACATGAAGTAATACATTAACAATGGTTACAAGCTAACCTAAAGTAAACATACAGCAAAAGTAAACATGTAAGTTGTTCCATGTTTACTTAACATTAGTTAACCGTTGTTAATGTATAACTTCATGTTAACTAAACATGTAACAACTTGCATGTTTACAGTTGTTCCATATTCACTGTAGGTTAGTCAAGCATTGTCACCATTGGTAACCCATAGTTAACATGAAGTAATAAATTAACAATGCTTACAATGCTTAACTAACCTAAAGTAACATATAGCAACTGTAAACATGTCAATTACCTTAACATTACATAACATGAAGTAATACATTAACAATGGTTACAAGCTAACCTAAAGTAAACATACAGCAAAAGTAAACATGTAAGTTGTTCCATGTTTACTTAACATTAATTAACCATTGTTAATGTATGACTACATGTTAACTAATGTTAAGGTACATTTACATGTTTACAGTTACTATATGTTACTTTAGGTTAGTTAAGCATTGTAAGCATTATTAATGCATTAGTAAACATGAACTTATACATCAACAATGGTTACAATGCTTAACTAACCTCAAGTAAACACATAACAAATGCAAACATGTAAATGACCTTAACATTAGTTAACATGAGGTAATACCATAGTTAACATGGAGTACATAAACAATGGTTACAAGGCATAACTAAGCTAATGTAAACATATAAAAATTGTAAACATGTTACCTTAACATTAGTTAACATGAGGTAATACATTAACAACGGTTACAAGGCTTAACTAACCTAAATTAAACATATAATAACTATAAATATGTCAATTGTTACATGTTTACTTAACATTAATCAACCATCACTAATGTATTATTTCATGCTAGTTAGTCAACACTTAACATAAAGTGTTACCAATATAAATAATGTTAGTACAAAGAGCAGTGATTCTGTGTATGTCAACATCAACGCTCCTCAAGGACGGCCAGCTTTATTTGTAGTTATCAACCAATCCCTGCTTTATCTAATCAACACTTCATGGCTGGAATGAGGGACGACCCCCTCACTCTTCTATGTTCTTCTACCCTACAAAAAGCGGCACATCCTGACTACAGACTACTGTACTGATGTGATTCTAATATCACACTGGGTTTTTACTGGGAGGAACATACTAATAAACAGGTACCAGATAAACAGTTTCTGATACTTTAGAGGTGCACGACACGCACAGTTCAGAATTCTGTTAAAAGTCTTTTTATATAATTCCTAAAAACATCTCAGGTTTCGCAAAGAGATCTTAGCTAAATGGTTGTGAGGTGTTGGGTTTACACCTCCAGTCAGAGGGACTAAAGTGCAGATCCTGTCCTGCACTGAGGAACCTGTGGAAAATGTGACCTGCAATTCAGCCAAAACCAACAAATAGGTCCGTAACGCAGGAAAGAGCCTGTAATGCAGCGGATCAGTGGTAGATTTCCATACATGAGTAAGAACACATTCCGCCTCCTGCTCTCTGCTGATCCTACACTATACTGCTAATGTAGAGCTTCCACTCTGGAACACTAGGGGGCAGGCTCTGATTCCAGTTGGGAAAGTCCTAAACCAATGGACTCAACACTCAATCATTACATTTGTTCCTCACTACAGAGATCAGCTAAAACCAACTACATCATCTTCAACAATATTTTATCTTCTCACAAAAGGCATGTTTTTAGGAAGCTGACATCTTCTCCTGAAGCAGACGTGTTCTCCTGAGGCAGACGTGTTCTCCTAAAGCAAACGTGTTCTCCAAAAGCAGACGTGTTCTCCTGAGGCAGACGTGTTCTCCTGAGGCAGACGTGTTCTCCTGAAGCAGACGTGTTCTCCTAAAGCAAACGTGATCTCCAAAAGCAGACGTGTTCTCCTGAGGCAGACGCGTTCTCCTGAGGCAGACATGTTCTCCTAAAGCAGACGTGTTCTCTTAAAGCAAACGTGTTCTCCAAAAGCAGACGTGTTCTCCAAAAGTTCCTAAAGCAGACATGTTCTCCAAAAGCACTTGTGTTCTCCAATAAGCAGACATGTTCTCCAAAAGGAGACATGTTCTCCAAAAGCAGACATGTTCTCCTGAGAAGGACGTGTTCTCCAAAAGCAGACATGTTCTCCAAAAGCACTTGTGTTCTCCAATAAGCAGACATGTCCTCCAAAAGCAGACATGTTCTCCTGAGATAGACGTGTTCTCCAAAAGCAGATATATTCTTCAAAAGCAGGCAGGGTCTTTAAAAGCAGACATGTTCTACAAAAGCAGATGTGTTCCCCAAAAGCAGATATGTTCCCCAAAAGCAGACGTGTTCCCCAAAAGCAGACATGTTCTTCAAAAGCAGACGGGTTCTTGACGAGTGGAAGGTATTCATATCCAGGCTAGGAGCCATCTAGGCTGTGAAATCTCTTGCTTTCTGGTGGTGATAAACATTACACTGGGAACGTTTGTAGGCGTCTTTAAAGTTCATCATCATTTACACACTCATTTAAACAGTTTGGGCTAAAATGATACGCTGAAATGAAAACCTAATCAGCAGGGCATGTATGCGCATGGTTCTGTCTTCCTCTCGGAACGCTTAGCACAGTTTTCAGTGAGCAGCATCTGGTGTGAACATTCTCCAGTCACACCTACTCGATAGCTGTTGTAGATATCCAGAGCTTTGAGAGTGGTCACTCTGATTGGTCAGAGAGAGCTGGAGATTTTCCCAGTCCAGAGTCAGTTCTGGCAGTCTGTCAGTGCTTGGCATGATGGGTAATCCTTTGGATAAAGATTTCCAGACTGGAGTGGGATAGTGAGGGGTTCTCTCCTCCACAGGAGTTACGAAAACACCAACACCCTAATAACCTACTGACCCCAAACTGCTATAAAACCCTCCACCGCTACATCAGTAGACCTGAAGAGTGCTAGCACATGACATAGCCACATTTCAAGCGATAGTCTGGCATGAGTTCAATTCCCAGACGTTCACCTGCAAATCACCCAAGACGTGTTTAGCTTGCTTCTTTGGTTTTAGCACCGTAGTGATGTAGCTAGCAATTAATGGAAGCTTATACCCCACCAATTAGCTTGATGCTAACTGCCGGACTAAAACACCACTTCTGGAGTTGTTCAGTAATGTCTAACAGGCTTATGAGTCCGTCCTAAAGCATGAGGTCAAACAGCACAGATTCAGACCCCCATTCCCGGACCCTTATTCCTCAGTGTCGTTAATTCATCATCCATGCAAAACAGATTGTAGTGATGGTAGTGGACTTTCTGCGCAAGCTCCCCCCACCCCCTTCCCCACACCATGGTGATGTTGTTTGTCTGATGTTTGTTGAGCTGGACACAGGAAGTAAACATCCACACGGAAAGCCCAGCATGGTACTAGCTGCAGAGGAACGTTCAGAGCTCAGGCCGGATATTCCATCCGCAGCTCCAGATTCGCAGAAGAACGATTAAGATAATCACTGATAAACCCCTCAATCAGTCTTCCAAACTTCTGTACCTCCTTCCTCCCCAAAACCTTCATCCATCTGTCAGTAGAACCCCAGCGGGCCTCACTTCTCTTAACCCTTCAATGCCTACACCTTTCCATACACAGCTATGACTGCTGCTGCATCTGCTCTTCTGCTCTAATGACACTTTAATGCCACACGGTTATTATATTTGAATACATAAAGAAACAGAGCTGAGGATTCACAGACAGTTATTCTGTTTGTGCCGTACATAAATGTACTGCACACACTGCTTCTGCACACACTGAGGGACAAACCAGGTTGTTCTGGCTTCAGAGACATAAGGTAAACTGTTAGTCACTGACAGGATATACAGTGAAATCGCTGTATTCGTCATACAGTTGGGCAATACGGCAAAAATATAGTTTTTCACTCATTCATCTTATAAACCGCTTTATCCTTCTGGGTCACAGCTGGTGCTGGAGGTTATCCCAGCGTTCAATGGGCAGAATGCAGGAAACACCCTGGACAGTCCATCACAGGGCAGATACACAGGCATACACACTCACACATAGGGGGCAATTTAGCATCTCCAGTTCACCTGACTGCATGTCTTTGGACTGTGGGAGAAAAGCGGAGCACCTGGAGGAAACCCACACAGACACGGGGAGGACATCCAAACTCCACACAGGAAGGACTCTCAACCCTGATCACACTTTAGTGGATTCCCTGCTTTAACACACCCCCTGCAGGGCTTGATAATGAGCTGACAAATTGAATCAGGTGTGACAGAGGCAGGGAAAGCACTGATATGTGCAGGGCAAGGTGCCTTCATAACCAGGGTTGAGAAACACTGCTCCAGTCGGGAATCGAACCCAGGCCCTACTTGCTATGAGGCGACAGCACTACTCACTGTGCCACCTGACCATGCTTTCGGATGTTTCCCGATGCATATATACAACACGATATTCAACTGGAACAGACAAAATCAAATCTGTTGTACCACATATAAAAATACCGTGATATTAAAAAAACCATAATTACACTACAATTACAATACAATTACAATGATTCTAATTGCAGTAGGTTTCACAAACTGCACCGCACTAAATTCAACTACATAACCCTAAAGTGACTTACTTTCCAACAAAGCCTGCATTTAGTCAGTGTTCTGTACACACCATATACACAAAATGCTCAGAAAAAAAACATTATGGGATCATTTATCACGATACTGATAAAACACGGTCATGTTGCCCATCCCTAAGGCATGGTTTTATTGTTTCACAGCATATTACTGTGTAGATGATGTTGAGTTACAGGAAATGACATTTAAACATTTCAATAAATTAACAATTCTAATTTTTTTATTATTGTTCTGATGACTCAAATTTTGTTGTCTTAAAACCTTTGACTAACACAGTTTATTAATATCATCATTAAAGTATTTAATATTGTTACACTGTTGTATTTGTATTTAAGGCTTAATGTTTCCCATTAAAGGTCCCACTTTGAAACATATTAGCATCCGTCACATCTCAGTTCAATACACTGTAGTTTGTAGAGTATAAGCCAGTAGTTGATGCTCTATAAATATGGGGCTCATATTTATTACTAATTAGCGTGAAGTAGTTCATTAGTTAATGTGAAGTAATACATTAACAATGGTTACAATGCCTTAACTAATGTGCAGTAAACATGTAACAACCACATGTTCATTTGAGCAATGAACGTATTTAATATCATCTGCATAACAACAAATGAAATGTTATTTTAGGGCTGTACCTGACTCAGAATTTTGTCAGTCGAATCGGATCCGCCCGTCCTGGCCGACGATTCGACTATTCGTTCATGTTTTCTCTCCATATACATTATCTAGTAATCAGTAAATCAATGTGCATACGGTTCAGATCTGATGTCCTCATTTAGAAAGTCAGCAGAGACACAGGAACATATTTTTGAACTAAAAGAGACGATGATGAACGATCTGGAGCCTGATTTAATTACAGAATATAGCGTCCGGCAGCGAGCAACGTATTTATGCTAAAAAATTAGCGCTTCTAGCCTGTCTTTTTAATTTCACTATTAACAGCTTCTTCAGTAGGATGACCCTTCGTCTTTCATCTCTCATAAATAATGAACTCCTAAATAAAACCAAATTAGTCCATATTTAAATTATTTTTAGATGAAAAGGAGAACGGTAGACCTGAACTGTTTAATTATTATATCACCTGCGCTGAAATAATTATTCCTCGTTTATCGGCAGGCATATTAAGTGACTGTACTTATCTTTAAATAAAAATAATCTTAGCTGTAAATGAATAAATAAAAATATCTGTAATTTAGGTTCTAAAATAATGGAATTATAATAAAACAAACGTCTTCGGTCCGTTTTTCCTTCACCGCAAACAGCCATTATGTCTAAAACGAAAGTCAGCTCACTGGTTTGAAGCAGTGTTGGATGTCTGACTAAATGACGAGCAGAATTAGCTTTAATTTGTTCAGATTCTCTTCTTCAAAAGCTCCTCCAGACTTTTTCTGAGACATCGTTCCACCCGTGTTTCTCAGCTTCACAGCTTTAGCTCCCTTCAACGGTGAACCGCCAGCGCACGTTGTCACTGGATTTAATTTTTTTGCAAGCATGCGTCATAGCCCAGTTAGAACTTAAATACATATTTATTATTCCCCTTTTAATAATTATTAAAATGTCTTTTTACATTCCTAAAGTTCTTGTGCATTTTGTAAGCTTTTGTCTGTTTTACGACAAGAATAAACAAATAAATTAAAAAACCTCGTCACTGTTGTCAGTCGACTTGAAGGTTCTCGGTCAACTTAAAGGTCTCCAACTGACGATTTGACTCATCGACTTCTAGAGAGCAGTCCTATGTTATTTTTGTGTATTACAGTGAGCTTGCATATATAATAAGTATAATATGTAAAACAGTACGTAACTATTGATCAATGGCTTTAATCCATTTCAGGTATAGTAATGTAAATCAGTTGCTATGCTCTGTATTAAAAATAATATTAAAATATTATGATATAAAAATGACTATGATAATTACTTAATATTTTACTAGCCGTTCAGGCAGAAGTCCATGCAAACATTCCAAGACAATTCCAGAAACGTTGTCATGCAACTGTACAGTAAACACATGAGACGTTCAGGGTTCTCCCACATTTCCTGTATCTAATGCTGCGTTCCCATGTTTGAGGAAGACGGACAACGTCAAATCGCACACCCCGTTGTTTTCGATGAAGCCGCAACTGAGAATTCTGAAACCGCACGTGCGGCAACATTCTGAAGACTGCAGCAGTGATTGTGGAACACTCTGTCGGGGAGTTCAATTTTCCCAACTTCTGCTGTCCACCACAGTGGTGGAATAAACGGGATCTTGATTTTATTGGGAGTCATGGACAACCAAAGGTCTCGTTCCAGGTGACCTTGGTGACACTTCCTACAGCGTCTTCCTGCCTTTCTTCACCGTAAACAAACAATCTCAGTTGATAAAGCACTCCAGTGATGTCATCTATTTTTGCCGGTAACACTGTAACCATGCCAACGTTTGGGTGGCTTCATGCCAATGGCAGCTGTGTACCACTATGAGGTGCAGAATGATGTTTTTTCCAACGCAAACATGTGAATGCAGCATCCGTCCAAATGTCCAGTACACCGGATGCTGAATATTATGTTTCCCAGTAAACAGAACAAATAATTCACATATTATGTTATTTATAGTACGCGGCTGAGAACATGTTCCATAACAGAACGGTGTTTGTCTCTAAAGCGTCCAGCTTCAGGACCGAGCAGGACAACTCTGAGCTGAACTGCAGGAGAAGAGCAGTGACATCACCACTCGTACTGATACAATCTCTCGGCTCTGTTTTATACCGGAACGCTTAACGATCGGCGAGAGGCGCTCCACCGCGGAGGACCGCTGTAAGGAAGGTGTGGGGGGGATTTCCTTACAGTGTTTGGCTGGAGGCTCTGCTGTGATTTCATTTCCTGTTGCTGTGGTGACGTAACTCTCCTCTGACCTGACATAAACAAGCCTGACACGCGGCGTCCTGCTCAGTGACCAGAGACCATTTCCTCTGTTCTGTCTGAATTTATTCGCTCTGACACATTCATGGATCTTTAGGTTCAGAGTCTCTCAGGACAGGCCTGTGATTCAGCTTCTTGTTAGGCAGGGCCAGAAAAAGCGCAGGGAAAGTGTACTGAAGTGAAAGTTTGGGTGCCTTATGAAACGTGGAGCCAGAAACTGAAAACCTGACTGAATGTAAACATGTTCAGCTGGTAAACAGAAAGCCAATTTCAGCTTAAGCTTCCAACCAAGTTGTGTTGGTTGGCCATTGTGAAAAGCATAGTTGCACAAACAATTGCAGGAATCAACCGACAGGAATGAAACTTGGTGGGTAGGTGACGTAAGCAAGGACGGACCTTATCGCTGTGCCTGACTGACCCAACAGCTACGATTATGGACATTCAGTGAGCAGTGATGCCCTCCATGAGTCATCCTGTTAGTGCCAGCGCCATTGGCAGACGGCTGCACAACGCAGGACTACATGCACACTGTTAGTGCGACTACCCTTAACAGCACGTCTACGTCACCAAAGACTGCAATGGTGTCGTGCCAGACTGTCATGGAGTGACTCAGAATGGTAGCGGGTCATCTTCAGTGACGAGTCCCGCTTTAGTCTTGGTGCAGACGAGCAATAAATCCGTGTGTGGAGGCACCGTGGTCAGCACCAAGATGAACGGTTTGTTGTCACACATCACACGTCCAGAAGGCCTGGTGTCACTCCACCTCCACCCCTACCGCACCATCTGCAGGAACTGTGTGAGAATATTCAAGCTGCATGGGATGGATTATCACAGGACACCATTAGGAATCTCTACAACTCCATGCCGAGACGTCTGGCATGTTGTGTTAGCAAACATAGTGGCCCAAAGCCATACTGAGAGACACTACTTCTGTATGTGTAGCTCAATAAATATTGATCATATCAGTCTAAATTTATCATCAGTTATTGTTCCTTGTAATCTTTATCTTCCTTCCCAAGAGCACTGCAATCCCACACCTCCTTCTGGGTGCAACTATTCTTTTGATGGTGAGTGTATATATAATTAAAGAGTCCTCATCTAGAATAGAATGGTGATTTGCAGAGAGAAGCTAAGTATTTAGAAATGTATTATATAGGTATACATAATATATAAACAATATACACTGAGATTTCTTGATCATTATGTTTGGAAATAGCACAAAAACACGTTCACACTGTATTGAATATTTCTATGCCGTTTTCCCCTTTATGTTCTAACTCCACATCACCAGAAGGAGAAATGTGGTCCAGTTTGACCTTGTAAACAATAGCGTGGAGTTCTGAATACATTTCCCCTGTTCTCCATTGCTGTGGCACCTACTTCCACACTTGTTTGGTAAGCAGGTCTGAAATAGCTCTGTGTTTGACTCTGTGCTCGACTCGCCAGCCTGATCTCAGGGCTCGACAGGAATGCGCGTGATTGATGGTCACTGCGGCTCAGCCTCTGCCAAAAGGGCTTCCCTGTCGCCATGGAGATTAACTGCACTTCCTGACAGGTGCAGGGGAGGTCGTCTCGCCCCGCCAGAGTATTTCTGATACCAGGCACATACATAGAGGCCAACAACAACAACAACAACAACAACTAACACAACAACAACAACAAACAGAATCAGTTATCTCTTTATGCTACTCCACTGTGGTCAGTCACTGTTAACTCCCGAAGGTCAGACGCAGTAATAAATAGGCTTTAAAGCCATCGTCCACATTGCGCCTGAACGTAGCGTTCTGTTTGCTAAGACTGAAGCTAATCGCACAAACTGTGTGTGGCTCCACCCACTAACTGCTCTCTTACAGTGTTTAAAAGGCAGAGCATTTCAACGAAGCTGCCAATGAAACCGCTTTTCCACCGCAAGTTACGGCTCGACTCGACTCCACCCCACCTCCACTTTCGGTACCAGCTGCACCATTTTCTACTACATATATACAGTACCAGGCAAAGGTTTAGACAGGACTACTCATAAGACGTCTCCTTGTTTTCATCTTAATGCTTTACTGTAGAATAACAGTGAAGACATCAAACTATAAAACAGCACTCATGGAATTATGCAGTCCGCCATAAAAACCAGTCCACTGTAATAACCTGCAGTGGAGGTTGATATGACAGGATTATTTTCAGAGCAGTTTTGGACCAATTCTATTGGTCTGTCCATCATGAATATTCACTAAACAGAAAGAGGAACTAGAGCTTTTAAACTGTGCAGAAAACACAAGCTACATTTTTCTGCACTACATAATATTCGCTCATTTTCAAAAAGGCATAATTTGCACAACTAGCTGCACCCAGAAGGAATCAAGTGATAGGAATGAAACTTGGTGGGTGGGTTTGACATTGTGAGACATGCAAATGATTCAAGTTTCACGCTCAGTTGCGCATGTGACGTAAGCAAGGACGGGCCTTATCACTGTACCTGACTGATCCAACAGCCACGGTTGCAGACATTCAGTGAGCAGTGACGCTGTCCATGAGTCATCCTGTTAGTGTCAGCACCATCGGCAGACGACTGCGAGACGCAGGACTACATGCCCTTAACACCATGTCAGCATCACCAAAGACTGCAATGGTGTCGTGCCAGACTGTCATGGCAGCAGGTCATCTTCAGTGACGAGTCCCGCTTTTGCCTTGGTGGAGACGACCAACGAATCAGCAAACTGCTGAGCAAATGCTCAAAGAGCTGCAAGGTAGCTTGCATTAGCATGCATACGTGTTTAGGGTTATAGCAATGATTCTCTTCAACCAATCAGCAGCAGCAAAAAGGGCAAACCGAGACAAGCCGAGACAAGCCGAGACAAGCCGAGACAAGCCGAGACAAGCCGGTACCATGCGGTGGAAAAGCAGCTTAAGAGACCAAAGAGAAAATGAAACTTAGCCATGGAGAGAAATGTCCTAATTTGGTCTGACGAATAGGGGGGGACCAGCGCTGACAGGCAATGGCCAACATACAGAACCATGAAAGTAAAATTAGGTAAACAAAGTGCACCTACAGTTCGATTTAGCGTAATGCATTAGGTGTCAATATTAGAACACAGCACTACATATCCTTATGAACATTATTAATAATAATTATTAATTTTCTGATACTTACTCAATATAGAGATTCAATTCTTTTATCGCTTATTGTGTAAAATTGGCTTTTCACTGTTGTACGTTGCTATAAACTATTGCTATTTCAGAGCCACACTTCCATAATGACATATGTGATGTTAACCAAACATAACTAAGCGATATGTCTATTACGTAACGTGCTCAAAAGCACATAGTTGTGGTTGATGCACTAGTTGCGGTTGATTGGCTAACTTCAGCACAGAGCTGAACAAACCAGTCGTAACTGAAAGTTATGTGTAGTCTGTAAGTCACAAGCCTCTATTTACATGCAACAGGAGAATCAGTCAATGCCAAGAAAATACTTGCAGGATATATATGGACTGTTTACAGTGATAGATTCGTTCCTTGGCCCGGGGTTCATGCACGCAGGCACTAATCCGAAAGCTCCTGCCCCAGTCCTCCTCCCTGAGGGAGCGGTATATTACACTACTGCATTACCACACATCCTCCTCCTGCCTTCATAAAGACCTCAAGCAGCCTGCAGCTCCAGGCCTTCACTCTGCAGAAAGAAAACTAGCTTCGCCTCAGAGGGAGAGAAAGCCCACCACAGAGACGTCCCACCATCGGCTTTATCAGCTGTTGGGCCTTGCAGTGAATTTCTGGTATTCTGACCGGTAGTTCATTGAAATAGATGGAGAAATAGTGTGGAAAGTACTGATTCTAAACTGTATCTACATGTTCAAGCAGAAGAGGAGATATATTAGCATACTACAGCATAGAAACCACTCAGCGACACACTTACAACTAGGGCTGAACGATTAGGGCAAAATATCTAATTGCGATTTTTTCTGACCAATATTGAGACTGCAGTTTAAACTGTGATCTGTTTTTTGTAAAACAGGTCCAAGAAAAAAGTGCATCCACTTCTTCTGGCTTGAGGCTTAAATGTAGCCAGTTACCAAGCCAGACTGCCAGTTAAAGAGTGACTGCCCTTTGCAAAGCACTAACTTTGTCCCTAACCTATATCACAGTTTTCATGATATCGACTCCAGAATGTTCTGCCTGATCGGGAACAATGGACCTTCATACGGCTTTTTGATCGGATGCACATTTTTCATACAATCATCATTAATGACTATGTTTTTTCCCCTTAGAAATGCATTGGAGGCAAAGGTTTGCACACCCAGCGTTTATTACAATGATGGAAGTCAATTAGTAACGCTCATCACTTTCTTCAGAAAATGCACTTTTCTAGATATCTTTGTGTTTATGGGCACATGGGTTGTTTCTGATAGGTCTACAGGTGGTTCACAAGCTCTGTGTTAATTTTACTGGAATATGGATTATAATGTAGGTTGTTATTTTTAAAAGCTGTAGCTCTTGTGATTTGAAAATTGCTCCCGTTCAAAATGCGATTTCGATATAAAAACAATTAATCTTTCAGCCCCACTTACAACCACCTGGAACACTACAGTAACCATCAGCAACTAGGGCTGCATATTGGTACAAATGTGGCAATACTATATATAATGATACCGGAGTTACGATTCAATATGTTGCAATACTGTAAGTGAGACGATATTATCACCCTTTTTAAATCGTAATTTTAGGGAAACTCATAGTATAAAAAACACGTTGCTAATGCTAACGTTAGCTTCGCGCCCTTACGCTACTTGTTTACATGGGAGTGGAAGAGTCTAGTATTAAAGAAAACTGCTATCTAGTGTAAACGCAACACAAAAGTGAACCACTGTCTCACACTAGACTTTAATTGCAAACTATTGATTAAAAATCTATACTGTGTTTTTTAGAATTGATACAGTTGCGAATATTCAATATTACCAAAATTTGCTTCCACCTCTACCAGCAATCCCATAGTAACCACCACAGATATGACTGCAGGCACCTGGAACACTATAGCAGTCACTGGCACATGGCACTGCTCTAGCAACCACCTGGAACACCCTAGCCATCACCAAGCAATACTCCTGTAACACCACACCAACTTAATATGTTACTGTATGTAATGGTAGCTAGCAAACAGTCATTTGTAGGCTAGCTAATGACAGTAAGTAGGCTAGGTGTGTAGGTTGGCTATCTAATGGTGATATGTAGGTTACCTAGCAATGATGCTGGTTAGTTAATGGTGATATGTGTGTGAGCTAATGCTAATATGTAAGCTACCTAATAGTGATATGACGTTGTTGGCTTATTGTGGCCTAGGTAATGTTATTATATCAGCTAACTAGTGCAGATATGTCGTTTGGCTAACGGTGATATGAAGGTTAGCTAAAGGTAATATGAATTCTAGCTCATGTTTGGTTATAAAGATATCATTATGTTAAAATGTAGGGTGGCTACTGGTTAATACCAAGACTAGTTAGCTATATACAAAAATGTACAAGATTATGTATGACAACAGCGAACCAGCCGTACAGCTGCTGTTGCACGTGAAAGGCTAGACTTGCTCCTGTTACGTTCAGACAGTAATCTGGAATTTGTGAAGTGGTAAATTACCAGTTGTACCACATCAAGTCTCAAAATCAAATGTTGTTTTCAGAGATTATGGTTAAAGTATTACAACATAATGTACCACCAAACAGAACATTCTCTTTCAGCACGGCAACAGCATAAATCACGCTCCCATTAGTAGCTCCCATCCCAACAGATATGCATATTGTTGATCAATATTGTTGTACCAAATTTACCAGTTGCAGTCAACCACCCAAACCCAAAAAATTAATGGTTATGGTTTTATAATGTAATAAATTGTTCGAAATAACGAGTCATCAAGCATCTTCCCGATACACCATTCTTTTTCAGTCTAGAGAGTAAACTGTGCAGAGCGCCACCTAGTTCAACTAGGTTGCAACATCGTTTCACTGAATCTCAAACGTGCTTCATCAGTACTACTATTATCAACCCTCAGAGAACGTTTGATGTTGATGGTGGTTGTGGCTGCTTTATTGCCTAAACCTACATATTAACCCACCCCCAGATCCTGAGTGCGTGTCTGTGCGTGTGATTGGCAGAGGCGTGTTTCACTGTGTTAACAAGCTGGGGGTCCAGGCACTGAAATGCACTTAGCACCCCCTTCCACAATTTCATCCTGGGAGATGAGGACCAGAGTTTTTCCCAAACTTAGCACCCCAACCCCCCCCGCAGACCCCCGAGCAGGGTAGGGTCCGCTTTCCCCCGGCGACACTCAGTCTCTCAGCTAAATACCATAGTGGGGGGGGTGTAAAGTTAGAGTTACACGCACTCACACCTTTGTCTCTGGATGACAAGCAGGAGGAGAGCTGTCTCTCTCTACTTGCCCTCTGTCTCTGTCTCTCTACTCTCTCTCTCTCTCTCTCTCTCTACATGCTCTACTCTTATTCTCTTTCTCTCTCTCCAATCTCTTGCCGTTGCTCTCTCTTTCTCTTTCTTTTTTCACTGTCTTTCTCTGTCCCTTTCACTTTCTCTACCTCTTTGTCTTTCTTTCTATTTCTCACCCCTCTATCGCTTTCTTTCTCTAATTTCTTCCACTCTTTTGCTCTTTCTGTATTTCTTGCTCTTTCTATCTCATTTTTCTCACTCTAATTTCTCTCCATTCTGTTTCTTTCTACTCTTTCTCTCTTTCTCCATCTCGGCCTAATCTGTCTGTATCTCTCTGTCTCATTTTTCATGCTCTTATTTCTCTCTATTCACTTTCTGTCTTTGTCTCTCT
Source organism: Semaprochilodus insignis (assembly GCA_034552555.1). Lineage (NCBI taxonomy): Eukaryota > Metazoa > Chordata > Actinopteri > Characiformes > Prochilodontidae > Semaprochilodus > Semaprochilodus insignis. The sequence continues at coordinate 21,161,285 of CM067488.1, forward strand.
CTCTCTCTCATTTCTTTTAATATTTAATATCCATCCCATGCAGCTTGAACATTCTCACACAGTTCCTGCAGATGGTGCGGTAGGGGTGGAGGTGGCCGTCTGGACGTGTGACATAATACAACAAACCGTTCATCTCGGCCCCGACCACGGTGCCTCCACACCCGGATTCGTTGGTCTCCACCAAGACAAAAGTGGGACTCGTCACATGACAGTCTGGCACGACACCATTGCAGTCTTTGGTGACGTTGATAACGGTCTGTGTGTATGTAGTCGTGCATGGTGCAGCCGTCTGCCAATGGTGCTGGCACTAACAGGATGACTCATGGAGGGCATCCCTGCTCGCTGAACGTCTGCAGTCGTGGCTGTTGAGTGAGTCAGGCACGGCGATAAGGTCTGCCCTTGCTTAAGTCACCTACCCACCAAGTTTCATTCCTGTTGGTTGATTCCTTCTTGGTGCAGCTGTTTGTACAACTATTCTTTAGATGATGAGTGTACATCTCTGTGAGGGACTCGTCCTTAATGTTCGACCATTCAAAACCTAAATCACCTAAATCGCTGTATCATCTCACCCTCCATGCGTTCGAGGTGCAATTTTTATTCTCCAAAATGTTTTGAAACAAATGAATGCACTCTAGCCTCCTTCTGCAGCGGCCCCTAGTGGCCATTCTGCTGATAGAAAAGCAACTGACTAGGACATTTTTAATTAACATAATAAGATATTCTGTCCTCGTTCAAACACATTTCCATCTAAAGAACAGTGGGACCACTGCTGAAGCTCCTGAGGTTTTAAACCCTGAGGGGTTTAAGCCTAGTCAGCTTTATTTAGAGACAAGCAATGTCATATCTAAATATATGAGCCAATATTAGTGACAACGTTAACATGGGAATACAGGCTACGGCCACTTTCTTCCTTTGTTGTGGTGCCACTCGTCAGCATATGAACCTTTCGGATGTTTAAAGCACGTTTGGACCAAAGGAGACTCAATATGAGCTTTTAACAACAGTATAGAACGGAAAACTGTTTACAAACCTGCTGTTTACACCAGGCAGATACTTTGAAGACGATGAAGCCGTGGTGAAGATGAATATACACAGAGCATCAGATGGAGCTGATTTATGGTAACAGCATTAAGCAGAGAAAACAGCTGTAACTGAAGCCGTTTGGTGCTAACCCGTCCCTTTTCCCCACTGCACTGTAAAGAAGGACACAGTGAGGAAAGTCAAATCTTTTGCTGAGGTTGTAGGTAAATACTGCTGTGCTCCAGCCAACCTTAACCTCAGCAAACGGAAGATCAGCTTTGATCTCGGTCAGCTCAGATGAGCTTTTGGGTAACAAATGCTTTGTTCTTCACGGAGAGCAACGCGGTATCCTCATAACACAAAATGCTCAAGCGCTGTGGCAGAACAGAAATCCAAATAATTACTGAGCAGCTTATCATTAGCTAAACCTTCACTGTTACTGAAAAGAAACAGAGAAAAGAATCTCTGGAGATAAAGAGCTGTGCCCAAACAACCAGCAACAATCCCGAAATTGTGAGCGTGAACAATCCTGAAATTAAAACTATCGATGAATAGCAGGAGTTTCTGACTTTCTGATAGAGGTGGGCTGTTCTTTAGATTCGCAGATGGAGGTAGACTAAGATTCTGAAGCTGGTGCTACTTGTGCAATCAGTCAGATATTTGCAAACAAATTTGGCTTTTATTAACATTTTCAAGGCTTGCCCTTGGCCATTCGGAGGTCTTCTCATCCTCAGTTTGACAGAATTGAAAACAAGCCAGTCTGCAAAATCTTCAGTGACTGAAAGTTACTACATTTGGTCAAAGAGATGCTTAATTTAACCCTAAAAGCATCGTGTTGTACTACATTGTACTACTCTGAACTGTACTGTGTTGTATTGTATTAACACTGTGTTTTGTTGTATTGTATTATACTGTGTTGTATTGTACTGTACTGTACTGTGTTGTATTGTTTATACTGCATTGTATTGTATTATGTGTTGTATTGTACTGTACTGCGTTGTACTATGTTGTACTGTACTATATTGTACTCTACTGTATTATATTGTACATTATTGTACTGTACTGTGTTGTATTATGTGGTACTGTACTATATTGTACTCTACTGTATTATATTGTACTGTATTATACTATATTGTTCTGTATTGTGTTGTACTGTACTGTGTTGTATTATGTTATACTGTACTATATTGTACTATTCGGTACTGTACTGTACTGTATTGTAGTGTACTGTACTGTTCTGTATTGTGTTGTACTGTACTATATTGTACTATTCAGTACTGTACTGTACTGTATTGTAGTGTACTGTATTGTTCTGTATTGTGTTGTACTGTACTGTTGCGTAATTATTGCATCTGTTAAGACCTGGGTCTTTTTAATGCACATTTGAAATTGAGGACTGAAATAAAGAATGTGTGCGTTGTAGGACCTCTGCAGCCACAGATTCAGGAGAAAGTGGAGCTGTTGCTATCACTGAAGGAGTTCCTCTCCTGACAGGTTTCACGGCAACGTCATAAATAGCGTGCCCTAGATAGCAGGCGAGCCGGTGTTGGGTTACAAAGCTCAGTGCAAAAAAAAAAAAAACATGTGAGGTCCAGAGAAAAGAAAGAAAGAAATAAAGAGGGAGAGAGGGAGAGAGAGAGAGCGAGAAAGAGAGAGAGAGAGAGAGAGAGAGAGAGAGAGAAAGTGGGAAGGCACTGACTGATGCAGATTTAAACAAGACGGCAAGACCTCCATTGAAAATTAGCAATATTCTTATTTCTACACGAGAACTGAAATAGATTTCACTCAAGCAGAAACATCTAGAGCACTCTGGACCAGATAAACTATACATGATTATAAGGGGAATAATGAAGCCACCAACTAGCTGGAGGCAAAACTGAAACTGAAAGTTAGAGATGAGTTCTGTCCCACAGATATGAGTACGACGGGTTTACAGGTGCTATCAAACCTGCAACAGAGAAGGTTTTGGGTGTTGTATCTTCTCTAGATGTTCCACAAGAACAGAGAGTACAAACCTGGTGTCTAATGTTCCTTAAAGAAACTGTGAAATAGTTCTACACAGCTTACGTTGTCACTGTTAAGCTACAGATCAGACAGTCCCGTCTGTGCTGATTATCACTAAACATCTTCAGACATTTTTCTGGGGTGAAATTCATATGCAGCATTAGCCCCGCCCATTTTCTGGGTGATCCTCCTAGAAATCTGTAGGCATAACTGCATTTTCCCCATGTACTGTACAGGGTAGAGATGGGCAATATGTTAAAATACAGTATTGTGATACGTCTTCAAAACGTGCATCACAATATTTCAATTTTCTGTTGGTGTACAGTAGCTCGGTAAGTGTGATGCGTTAGTGTGCTGTAAGTAGCGTGTTGGTGTACAGTAACTCGGTAAGTGTGATGCGTTAGTGTACTGTAAGTAGCGTGTTGGTGTACAGTAACTCGGTAAGTGTGATGCGTTAGTGTGCTGTAAGTAGCGTGTTGGTGTACAGTAACTCGGTAAGTGTAATGTGTTAGTGTGCTGTAAGTAGCGCCATAATAAATCATGCTCCTGTTACTCTCCATACTTAACTACATTTGAAGGTAAATACTTTAGTACTTTTACTCCAGTGGAGGTCTAAAGGGAGGAACTTCTACTTTTACTGAAGGAGAATTTTACCCTGGGTATCTCCTTTAACTCAACTACATGGCTGGTTTGTCCACCACTGCAGTTGGCGGGGTTTTTTTAGGCACTGATGATCTCCACGATATGCTCAGAGCAGCAGGCAATGCACAAAACTGTGTTCAGCTAAATCTCCACCCACACAAAAAGCCAACAAACCCAACAAGTATTCTCCACAGACTTACTACAGAAAGGAGCGTAAAGCCTATATCAGATAGAGCACAGAAGCAAATGCAATGCTCGAGTCAGTCTGGCGATTGCAGGCAATTACTAGAGCAACAAAAACACACGCCTCCAGCGCAACTTATGATTTATTCAATGGATGGGGAAATGGCAATCTCACCACGACCTGTGTTTTAGAGGGAGACAAATGATTTCACTCATAAGACTTCAAAGCATCCCTGCCCTAGGTTTTGCATAATGCAGGGCATATTTCAGAAGGGAAGTCAGCTCTTACAGCAAACCATCTTCAGAGACTTTCATTTTGTGCCTCAGTAGATAGTAAAATGAATTTTCCACTTCACTGAGATTTGCCTCAGTTTAAAGGAGGCAGCAATATCAGGAACCCATGGTTAGCTTAAGTTAAGAGTAAAGCAGCTTATATTCAATCATTCATCCATTCATCTGTTTCCCTGATTCATCGATTCATTAGTTTATTCATAGAATCACTCATTTGCACAGATCGTTTAATTTGGCCACAGATTCATTCATGCCATCATTCCAAATATCTAGACCAGCTTTATTCCCTTCCACGGGGTCCCTACGCAGTGCTCCCTACACACCGCTCATGAGAGGTAGGCTGGAATGCCCAGCAACTTGGGGTGTATAAAATGATGGTAGCCTTGGCAAAAATAGTCATTAGCAATTAGTTAGTGTTTTTATACTATGATAGTTTGTCACAATATATCGCCTTGCTTACAGTATTAAATATTAAATCTTACTGTGTCATAATGTACACTCATTGTCAAAAAAATAGTTTAAAAAAAAAGCACAAATAGCTGCACCCAGAAGGAATCACCCAACTGGAACGAAACTTGGTGGGAAGGTTTGACATAGTGGGACATGCAAATGATTTAAGTTTCACACTCGGCCGCACATGTGGCATAGGCAAGGACAGGCCTTATCGCTGTACCTGACTGACCCAACAGTCACTATTCACCTCCATGAGTCATCCTGTTAATGCCAACACCACTGGCAGACGGCTGCACGACGCAGAACTACATGCACGCAGGTCGTTATGACGACTGCCCTTAACACCACGTCAACGTCGCCAAAGACTGCAATGGTGTCGTGCCAGACTGTCATGGAGTGTCTCGGAATGGGAGCAGGTCATCCTCAGTGATGAGTCCGACTTTTGTCTTGGTGGAGACGAATCCATCAGCACCAAGATGAATGGTTTGTTGTCACACGTCTCACGTCCAGAAGGTCTTATGTCACTCCACCTCCACCCCTACCACACAATCTGCAGGAACTGTGTGAGAATATTCAAGCTGCATGGGATGGATTATCACAGGACACCATTAGGAACCTCTAGAACTCCATGCTGAGACGTCTGGCAGCCCGATGCCATACTGAGAGACACTACTTCTGTATGTGTAGCTCAATAAATATTGTCCATATCAGTCTAAATGTGTCATCATTTATTGTTCCTTCCCGATGGCATTGCAATCCGACACTTCCTTCTGGTTGCAACTCTTTTGATGGCGAGTGTAATAATATCACCAGGTTCTTGCTTATGCCTAGCCCTACCAGCAACATCACCACCACATACACACATACAAAGACCACTCAAACCAGGTTTTTGACTGCTATCACAAGCGTAGCTCATAATACATTTTCACTCCCTACGTTCAAATATGTGACTACCCTGTGCAGTCCAGTTTGCAGGGAAATATCAGGGCAAATGGAGTGTACTGTAATTCATTAGCACATTTGTTCACTAATTAACACTCTCATAGTGGCAACCCTAACCCTAAGCCTACATTACTGACAAAATGTGGTCCGATCGTTTCCCAAGTCAAACACAATCTAACTAAACTAATAACACACAAACACCCAAGTTTTACATCAGGTAAACATCCACAGTGCGGGCTAGAAAAAGTAAGTGCACTTCTGTGTTAATGACTTTTCTACAGGGGTTGGACAATGAAACTGAAACACCTGTCATTTTAGTGTGGGAGGTTTCATGGCTAAATTGGACCAGCCTGGTGGCCAATCTTCATTAATTGCACATTGCACCAGTAAGAGCAGAGTGTGAAGGTTCAATTAGCAGGTAAGAGCACAGTTTTACAGTTTTGCTCAAAATATTGCAATGCACACAACATTATGGGTGACATACCAGAGTTCAAAAGAGGACAAATTGTTGGTGCACGTCTTTCTGGCGCATCTATGACCAAGACAGCAAGTCTTTGTGATGTATCAAGAGTCACGGTATCCAGGGTAATGTCAGCATACCACCAAGAAGGACGTTTTCCTCCACCAGCATCACGTAGTGACCTGGCCACTATCCTGCAAGAAGAATGGCTTAAAATCCCTCTGACCACTGTGCAGGACTTGTATATGTCATTCCCAAGACGAACTGACACTGTATTGGCCGCAAAAGGAGGAGGAGGCCCTACACCATACTAATAAATGATTGTGGTCTAAAACCAGG
>CM067488.1:21182526-21215427 GCA_034552555.1 Semaprochilodus insignis
AGTGTGAAGGAAGTAGCTGAATCTGCAGGTGTATGGAAGCGTACAGTATTCTCCTTGCAACTGTGCCAGGGAAGGCATCCACCAAATCTGGACCAACTGCACAATTCCATGCCAGTCCATTCCAGTCCATGCTAAATCCAATCACAGCTGTTGTTGGTGCTTGTGGAGGTATTACATGCTATTAGGTACGTTTCAGTCACAGGTGAGTCTTTTTTATCCGGTGTGCATTTAATATGAACACAAAACTCAAAAAAAAAGGAATGCATGAATGTATGGATAAATGTGCACAAACGTACAAACGAACAAACGAATTGATGATCGCTCAATCTGATTATTAAATATGATGGAGAGCTGGATTATAACTCAGTATTCAGGTTGATTAGTGTCTGTATCACCTTACTCTGATTTCCTTTGAAATTCCCAGTTTGCGCATGTGTGAAAACAGAGGGAGGTACCAGAAAAAAACAAGGAGCTTTTAAAACAGCGACCACAAGTTGGCGCCAAACCACTGAAACCAACTACACACTTGAGGAAATGAAGAATTTAAACATAATATTTATTGATATTTTCAAGCAAAAGTGACTTGTTTTATAACAACACGGCATTGTTTACATCACGTCTTCTTCTGTGAATTTATTGGCTGGCTGCAAAGCAGAAATCCAGTTATTGCCTGACTCATGCAGACCCAGAGTCTCCCCATTATCTGATTACTCAAGTGCATGTAAACGCGTTGATCAGATTACTGACAAAATTTGCTGGTCTGGAGTTATGGGATTATTAAGTGCATGTAAAAGCGCTCAGTGAGTCCTACATAATACATTCCACGCGTCTCATGTTTACCAAAACAGTTCATCTGAGAACATACAGGAACAGAGATGCAGTAGGAAACAGACAGACGGAGTGAAAAGCAGAGAGATGATGTTGACATACAGAGAGATACACACTCCTGGGATCTTGCAGCATGCACTCCGAGAGCTCCTTGCTCTGGTGGCTTTCCAACATCAAGCTGGAGAACCTCCAAATATCCTGGACTTTTCTCCCTAGAAACGGAGCTACGGAACTTTCTCTCTCCCTGACTTAGACTTACATCAGTTATTTCTGTAGTTCACTGAAACGAGTGGAGAAAGTGTAGAAAGCGCAGACTGAACATTCAGTCCAGGCCACATGAGTCTTTGTAAGTCGAAGAGGAGATATTTTACTGTGTTTAGATTTTGATGAAAAGTTACTGTGGTGTGTTCGGTCTTACTCTGCACAAGGATAAACATCCTTTACATTTGGACTAGAGATGCACCGAATGTTCGGCAACTGAAATTATTCGTCCGAAAACTGAAAAAATCCACTTTCGGTGTTCAGCCGATAATAATAATAACTGAAAAGACAATTTATACCGAACAATGACAATGTTTTTAATGACGCTGTTAACTTTGTCTAGTTCCCAGATGTAGACGGGAACCAGAGCAGAACCTTTTCTCCTTAGCCTAGGGCTAGCGCTAACTGCTAACCTGTAATGGGTTATTTCTCCATTGCGAGTCGCACCAGAGAACACTGACGTCTCCCAGCTTTTACTCAGTCTCAAGCATTCGACAGAACCGCTAGCTTTAACAAGCGCTACAGCGAGGCAGACCGACTGCTTCTCAGCGCACACGCTCTTGCTCTCTCGCACGCGCGTGCTCTTTCGTTCCCGCATACCCCACATACAACGCAATCAAAATCGCTGGCAGTGTGGAGTGAGGAGCTCTTTGTGAATGTAGTAAATGGGACGAGTGGGCCAAATTGCCAGCAGTGCCATATCTGCCACGTCTGCTTACTCTCTGGGATTTAGCCGATTTAATTTATGCCATTTAAATGAAAATTTAGGCAAAATTAATAAAATACAGCGAAAAAACGTGTTTGATATTGTGTCTGTGGCCAAATGCTTCATTTAGTTCGGCTTCGGCTTCGGGCCAAATAATTTTCATTTTGGTGCATCCCTCATTATGACCACGGTTTTGTTCTATTTCGGAGATCAAAACAAACAGGAAAGAGTCCGAGGTGCCGACCCGAACCTGTCCCTACAGAATTTTCAAAGCTGTTTAAAAGTTTGGAACGTGAAAATTCCAGAGCTCATATTTCAGAAGAGATATCCAAAATCCTTTTCAAAATGTATCGAATAAAGCCTCGTAAAGTCCCTGCTAGTATGAAACTTCTAAAATCAAATGTATTATTTATATTTATTTATTATTATTATATTATTAATTTATTATTATATTGATGCATTAATATATTATTTATTATTATTATTATTTTATAAAATTTTAAATCAAGTTATTATTGTATTATGAATAATTACATTTTAGAACACAAAGTCTAATAATTTACCGTGTAAGTTCTGCATAACGTTTTGTAACCCCTAATTACATAACTATATTCAAAGATACAGTCTGAAGTGGACACCCATGAGCACTCATTCCTCACGGAGTTAAATACTGACAGAGTGGACGAGCAGTCGCACTGAGTCATGAGGACGGTGTAGAATAAACAGGCCGGCGCCCAGCGGCCAGTAACGTGATCCGAGCTGTGAAGCGGCACGGCCTCGTCACCGCATTGACAAAGGCGTCAGGGTGATGGACAGCCACAGCAGATCTTCCGACTGACCACACCACCTGCCAGGAAACTCTCTCGGACCCCCGGGGAGTCCCCCCACAGGAAGTGGAGTTCAAATGCTTGTTTGGTCAGTTAAAGTGTTTACAGTTCTTTTCAGCATGCTTGGCTAATGAACGAAAGTTCTGGAAAAGTGCTGGTGCGGGTCATGTGTTAATGTACAGCATGTAGGCAATTTTCAGACTTGCTAGCTTGTTTGGTAAGCACAATGGTCATGTTAGCTGATTAGCTAGCCCGATCTGTTACGGTATCTTCCCAACAATTCCACCATTAGCCATCCCAACACGTCCAGTCATATTCCAGTCTAATCAAATATGTATTTAATATGGGCTTATAAACACCTGCACTTTAATATTCTCTGGAATGCTGTTCCGGAATTTAGGAGCCCTATTAAAAAAATGAGCTTCCATGCTGAGCTGTAGGAGATGTTAGGAGTTTGCAGGGAGCAACCGCAGCTGAGTGAAGCAGTCTGGACGGCTATTACACTTCAACAGATGAAGATCAGCTGGTTCTCAGACATTAACAGCTTTAGATGTCATAAACAAGGTCTTGTACCTGATGCGGAACCCAATAGGAATTCAGAGTAAACTGAACAAGATGCTCAAACGTTCCTCATGGTACAGTAGCTTGTAGCTGAGAAGACCGCTGGAGAATTTGAAGCTGAACCTTCTCATCCTGGACGTCATCTCCTCCAGCCACTTCCCTCTGGTAGAAGACTCAGGGCCATCAAATACCAGTACAACCAGACATGCCAACAGCTTCTGTACCTCATTACCCACAATGGACACCTAAACCTAAACTGAGACAACTGTACTGTACTTGTCTGTCTGGTCTGTCATACATGTGTGACTCACCAAGACAAATTCCTTGTATGTGCAACATACTTGGCGATTCCGATTCTGCAGGGTTTTCATGTGTCTTGAAAAAAAGCAAGTTGCTTTTGGGAAGATAAGGAACACATTACCATCCAATCCCGACACCATTTTCCTAGCATCGCTAACAAGTCAGAAACCTGGAGATCAAAACTGTTCGAATGTTTGTGTCCAAGCTTAGGTCTTACTTCCAGCATTCCCAACACTGGTCCTCCAGCTGGCAGGAAAACTTCCCCTGACTCAGTCTTCACTCTCTGACCATCCACGTTCCCGTTCATGTCAAAACCCTGACTCACCCGGGAAACCACAGGGCTTTCACCTGTGAGATTCCATCAACACTCCATCACAGGAGAAATGATTCCACAGGCAGCTGCAGGACGACTCATCTAAACAGCTCTCCACTCCTGCTGATGGCACAGGCTAACGCTAACACCCTTACCAAGCAGCTCACGAACCTACACAAAGAAACCCCAGAAGAGTCTGGAACTTTCCTGTCATCCCGTCCACGCTCGGTATACAGAGCTACTAAACAACCGTACTCCAAGACCTCAGGGCAGAACTTTTGAAGTACTGAACCATTATGAATATTATAGCCTGTCTGTCATATTTCCAGCTTGTGTAAGAATAAAGACATGCCATTACTGTGTAATTCATTTTCCATGATTTTCCTACATTGAATATTGCGTATTGTATTGTATATTGCTTAGTGTATATGTACTATGTTGAAAGTTTATGTGCATTGTGCTACAATAGAGTTACATTACATCTTGTGGCACCATGTACAATTACCACCGACTCACTGCATGGCGATAAAGAATCAATCAATCAATCAATCAATCAATGTACATGTAATCTACACTTAGTGCAACAAGACCATACAGTGTAGTGCACTACGTTTCAAGAGGCTGAGCACTACTACTTCTACAAAACAGAACAAAACAAAAAATATGGTAAAATAAAATATGCAGATGTGTAATAAATTATTTAATATTTTATTCACTTCAGGTGAGACAATAATAATAATAAAATGCCTCATTGGATAAGCCTAGCTTTTAATTTACTGTTTTTTTAATGGCCCATAACACAGAAAAGCAAATTCAGTTCCCACCCCACATAGGAAGGATCAGCTGGAGCACATTTTTTTGTGATGTCACAAAATTAAACACATTTACATGTATCCATTTGTTCGGCCAACACCAGCTTAGCCCCACCCATTTAGCAACATAGGTCAGCCATACCCATTCATCCTACAGCAGGTTAGCTCCTCCCATTCAGCCTATAGCAGTTTAGCTCTGGTCATACAGCCTACAACAATTTAGCTCTGCCCTTTCAGGCTACAGCAGTTTAGCTCCACCCTTTCAGCATATACCAGTTCAGCTCCTCCTATTCAGCCTACAGCAGTTCAGCTCCTCCTATTCAGCCTACAGCAGTTTAGCTCCAACCTTTCAGCATATACCAGTTCAGCTCCTCCTATTCAGCAGTTTAGCTCCTCCTCTACAGCAGTTTAGCTCCTCCCATTCAGCCTATAGCAGTTTAGCTCCTCCCATTCAGCCTATAGCAGTTTAGCTCCTCCCATTCAGCCTACAGCAGTTTAGCTCCACCCTTTCAGCCTAGAGTAGTTTAGCTCCTCCCATTCAACCTACAGCAGTTTAGCTCCATCCATTCAGCGTATGGCAGTTTTGCTCCTCCCATTTAGCACAGAGCAATTTATCTCCTCCTATTCAGCCTACAGCAGTTTAGCTCCTCCCTTTCAGCCTACAGCAGTTTAGCTCCACCCTTTCAGCCTAGAGTAGTTTAGCTCCTCCCATTCAGCCTACAGCAGTTTAGCTCCACCCATTTAACCTGCAGCAGATTAGCTGCATCCATTCACCCTACAGCAGTTTAGCTCCACCCATTCAGCCTACAGTTGTTTAGCTCCTCCCATTCAGCCTACAGCAGTATAGCTCCACCCAATTAACTGGTAGCAGTTTAGCTGCATCCATTCAGCCTATAGCAGTTTAGCTCCTCCCATTTAGCATAGAGCAGTTTAGCTCCTCCCATTCAACCTACAGCAGTTTAGCCCCTCCCATTCATCTTACAGCAATTTAGCTCCACCTATTTAACGTACATCAGTGTAGCTCCACCCACTGTACAACAATTGACAGCCAAATTATTGTTACTAATAATCGCTATATATTACACTTCCATAAGGCAATGTAGGATATGGCTGCCAGGTAACGCCGGTTCTGAGTTGATTCACTGAAGCACATTCACTATATGAGTTTCGTCTGAATTAGCCATGAATTCGGACTGGCATGATGGTTGGTGTAGCTCAGCGGATAACACCACTAACCTCCAGGGAGCCACCGCCCCATGTGGGAGATGGGGGTTCGATTCCTGGGTCAGGATAACTATGCTGTGCTACACCAATAAGAGTCCTTGGGCAAGACTCCTAACACTACATTGGCCTACCTGTAATATGAATGACCTTGTAAGTCGCTCTGGATAAGAGCGTCAGCTAAATGCCATAAATGTAAATGTAAATGTGGCTGGACTGAAACTGAAACGATGGTTCCTCAGAGCGGCCTTCAAACAGGACGACGGTAAATGACTGGTTGTGCAGCCAGACAGCAATTACCAACTCAAACAGGCCAACGTTAGAGTAAACTACAGTGATTTATTCTCTAAACTATGTTTTCCAGAGGACGTTCACTGTGCAATTATCAGCTGATTGCAGTGTGTGTTTCTCCTGAGCGCAGCAGAGTGTCCGCGATCGTTTCCATCACTGAAGCGTGTCTACAGTTTCCTTTTCAGAGGAAACTATGAGACAGACTGAGTTATAACCCCCCACAAGCTTTACACCTACAGGAGTGTAGGCACATCTCTAATAGTAAGTACAGGAGTTAATCACAGCTCTTAAACATTTAAACTTTAAGGGTCTATATGTAGCTCCAAACTTCAGTTCAGTTCAGTGACAACTTAAACTAAAAAAAGTAATAAGTAATAGTAGAAACGGAAGAATTCATAGTAGATACTGAATTATTCATAATAATTACTGAATAACTCAGAACCAACACTGAATAATTCATAGTAGTTACTAAATAATTCATAGTAGAAGCTGATAAAGCCATCGTGGTTACAGAATAAGTCATAAACAACACCGAATAATTCATAGTAGTTATTAAATCACTTAAAGTAGATATTGAGTAATTCTGAATAATTACTCAATGATTTATAGTGGATACTAAATAAACCATAGTAGATACTGAATGATTAATAGTAGATATTAAATAATTCATAGTGGATACTGAGATACTATATAATTCATAGTAGATACTAAATAATTCATAGTAGATACTGAATAATCCATAGTAGATACTGAATAATTAATACTTGATACTGAATAACTCATAGCAGATACTGAATAACTCATAGCAGATACTGAATAATTCATAGTAGATACTAAATAATTCATAGCAGATACTGAATAAATCATAGTAGATACTGAATAATCCATAGTAAATGCTGAATAATTACTGAATAATTCATAGCAGATACTGAGATACTAAATAATTCATAGTAGATACTGAATAATAAATTATAGTAGATACTGAATAATTACTAAATAATTCATAGTAGATACTAAATAATTCATAGAAGATACTGAATAATTCATAGTAGATACTGAAAAATGCATAGTAGATACCGAATAATTCATAGTAGATACTGAATAATTCATAGTAGATACCGAATAATTCATAGTAGATACTGAATAACTCATAGCAGATACTGAATAATTCATAGTAGATACTGAATAATTCATAGTAGATACTGAATAATTCATAGTAGATACTGAATAATTCATAGTAGATACCGAATAATTCATAGTAGATACTGAATAATTCATAGTAGATACTGAATAATTTATAGAAGATACTGAATAATTCATAGTAGATACTGAATAACTCATAGAAGATACTGAGATACTAAATAATTCACAGTAGTCACTGAATAAGGTCTGAAACAGTTAACTCAGTGTTTAAACAGTGTGGTGCAATTTATGGCGGTTTATGGGAGAGCAGCAGTCGAGTGTAGAGTACGTTAAAACCATTCTGTGTGTGTTAAAGACATTTCTGTGTGTGTGTGTGTGTGTGTGTGTGTGTGTGTGGTCACTCCAGGCTCTTTAAAGCAGTTTCCAGGAGGGTGAAGGGGGCGGGGTTATACTCCAGACCACTCTGGTATGTTTCCAGAAATGTCAACAGCAGTTCATCAGCCATCAGGACCAACCAGACCACAGCACACACTCACACTGAGACTCTTTATTTCCCTGTGTTAAACTGAATGTACAGACAAAGCTTTACTGCATATCAATAACCCCAAATTAAACATTTCTGCCCCATTAAAACACCAGCATGGGGGGAAGTTAATGCTTTAAGTGTGTTATTACCCAGGAACATTTCACCTCCACGTGTCAATATCTTTCTATAAAATGTGCCTCTGAATTTCAGTCAGTGAGGACAAAAACTCCCCCTGGGAAAAGCATTCATTCCTGCTTTGATACATAAAAACCTTGATATGGAATCCCACATGGTTTCTAGGGTACTATTAGAACAACTGTGTCATGGTGACATAAGCAGGGTCACATCATCCCGTCATTCGTCTCTATGGTAACAATTAGACTTTAATACGTCCGATTAAACAGCTGTGTACAATCCCACCATTACCCATCAGCCCGAATACTCACATCGACCGACGACCATCATTTGCATCTACAAACGCACTCCGAACAAACTCAAGTGGAAAAAACAGAAAATCCAACAATAATGAAACGTGCATCTCCTATACAGCGATAGGACACACGGCAGACATGCTCTGATTCTACACACGTCACGCTTCTCACGCTTCACTGTGACCAACGTGGACAAACTGCACTGAAATTCCTCTGGTGGCAGCTTTAAATGAGTTTAAGGGACCGTGGCCAAAGTCTCAGAATGGATCATTGTTAAGATGCTCAGTTCCAAAGTTTTAAACAGGCAGTTGGAGCAAACACGCACAGACGGGACAGAGGAATGGTCAGACACGTAGAACTTCCCGTATCTCCGATCGGTAATGAATGAAAGGCTCATTGTGGAGGAACAGAGTGTTTCTGTGAGTCACTGTGGTGTGTGTGTGTGGGGAGTGCGATGTGGTGTGTTATTACTGTCTCATTCTGACCACTTGAAAGTCCAGCTGACCACACATTAAGTGATGATGGGAGGAAACGTCTGACATTGAGACAAATGCTGTGGGAACTGTTGAATCATTCACTCACTTGTGACCTGCCTCGAGGAACAGCCTGCAGATCTTACTTCTAGTAACACAACGTACAGGGGACACCACTAAACACTACACCGCTAAGTACAATTACCTAAGCTAAACACTACTCCGCCAAACACTACACTACTTAACACTACACCGCTAAATACAATTACCTAAACTAAACACTACTCAGCCAAACACTACACTACTTAACACTACACCACTAAACACTACACCGCTAAGTACAATTACCTAAGCTAAACACTACTCCACCAAACACTACACTACTTAACACTACACCGCTAAATACAATTACCTAAACTAAACACTACTCAGCCAAACACTACACCGCTAAACACTACACCACTAAACACTACACCGCTAAGTACAATTGCCTAAGCTAAACACTACTCCACCAAACACTACACTACTTAACACTACACCGCTAAATACAATTACCTAAACTAAACACTACTCAGCCAAACACTACACCACTAAACACTACACTGCTAAATACAATTACCTAAACCAAACGCTACTCCACCAAACACTACACTACTTAACACTACACCGCTAAATACAATTACCTAAACCAAACACTACTCCACCAAACACTACACCACTAAACACTACACCACAAAATACAATTACCTATACTAAACACTTCTCGGCCAAACACTACACCACTAAACGCTACACCGCTAAATACAATTACCTATACTAAACACTTCTCCGCCAAACACTACACTACTTAACACTACACCGCTAAATACAATTACCTAAACTAAACACTACTCAGCCAAACACTACACCGCTAAACACCACACTGCTAAATACAATTTCCTCCACTAAACTCTACACCACTAAAATTGACACCGCTCAATACAATTTACTCCACTAAACACTACTCCGTTAAACACTACACTGCCAAATACATTTACCTCCACTAAACACTACACCACTAAATCAAATTTCCTCCACTAAACACTACACCACTAAATCAAATTTCCTCCACTAAACACTACACCACTTAACATTACACTGCTCAATACAATTTACTCCAATAAACACTACATTGTCAAACACAATTTACTTCACTAAACTACAACTGTAAACACTACACTGCTAAACACAACTTCCTCCACTAAACACTACACAGCTAAACACTACACTGCTAAACACTACACCGCTAAATGCAATTTTTTAATCTAAACACTACAAGACTAAACACTACACCACTAAATACTACACTGCTAAATACAATTTCCTCCACTAAACACTACTCCACCAAACACTACACCACTAAACAATACACCACTAAATACAATCACCTAAACTAAATACTACACCGCTAAACATGACACCGCTCAATACAATTTACTCCACTAAACACTACTCCGTTAAACACTACACCGCTATACTGCTGTGGTCAGCGCCAAGATGAACGGCTTGTTGTCACATGTCACACATCCAGAAGGCCTGGTGTTACTCCAGCTACCACACAATCTACAGGAACTGTGTGAGAATATTCAAGCTGCATGGGATGGATTATCACAGGACACCATTAGGAAGATCAACATCTACAACTCCATGCTGAGACGTCCGCCATGTAACCCTGAAATCTCAGAATCATGAAATGTAGACTTCTCACAGGCCGGATCAATCTGTGAACCATTAGAAATTTTCATGGCGCCAATATCAAGCACTTATTAAATGTTAAACAAGCCACTATTTACAAAAACCCTCTGTCTACTCTGACTATCTATAATCTGAAGAAATATGCAGCTTCAGTCCAGCATCTGTAGCGCCATTGTTGAACACTGAATATTGTCAAGATCGGATTAAAAGACTTTTCATTAGAATCAGTTAATATCACAATACATCAAAAGCCATCTGTTCTATCCCTGGACTGCCACACAGTAAACATCTCTCCCAGCCTCTTTACCCAGTCTCTGTGTTCCAGCTCCGCCAAAAACAAAACAGAATTCTTTAACGAGCAGTGCCTGAAGGGAAGGCAGAGCACTGGTCAGCCAAAACTGCCTAACCAACGCTGTCCAGCCGAAACCATAACAATGATGACATTCCGCTAAATGTCACGCTGCCCGGGCCCACAGAAAATTCCCTGATTTTTAATGGTTCCCACTAAAAATGGGGAAATCCGGTCAGGGCAAAGCGACTGTGTCTGAAAGCTGTGTGTGAAAGCTCAGCTGGATTTAAATCATAAAAGTTTTTTCTGTATTTGGTGGTTAACTTGCCAGACAATAGTAATAAAGTGGACAGTAAAGCAGAACCACTATGGACAGTAATACAGTAACGGAGTGGACAGTAATACAGTAACAGAGTGGACAGTAATACAGTAACAGAGTGGACAGTAATACAGTAACAGAGTGGACAGTAAGTCGGTAACGAATTGGACAGCAAGGCAGTAAAGCTATGGAGAGTAAGGCTATAATGGTGTGGGTAGTGAGACAGTAATACAGTAACAGTGTGGACTTTAAGGCTGTATCAGCATGGACAGTAAGGCAGTAACAGTGTGGACAGTAAGGCAGTAACGTGTGGACAGTAAGGCAGTAACGTGTGGACAGTAAGGCTGTAACAGTGTGGACAGTAAGGCTGCAACAGTGTGGACAGGAAGGTATTAACAGTGTGGACAGGAAGGCATTAACAGTGTGGACAGTAAGGCAGTAACAGTGTGGACAGGAAGGCAGTAACATCATGGACAGGAAGGAAGTAACAGTGTAGACAGTAAGGCAGTAACAGTGTGGACAGGACGGCAGTAACATCATGGACAGTAAGGGTGTATCAGCATGGACAGGAAGGCAGTAACAGTGTGGACAGTAAGGCAGTAACGTGTGGAGAGTAAGGCTGTAACATTGTGGACAGTACGCCAGTAACAGTGTGGACAGGAAGGCATTAACAGTGTGGACAGGAAGGCATTAACAGTGTGGACAGGAAGGCGGTAACAGCATGGACAAGAAGGCAGTAACAGCATGGACAGTAAAGCAGTAAAAGTGTGGACAGTAAGGCAGTAACAGTGTGGACAGTAAAGCAGTAACAGTGTGGACAGTAAGAGTGTATCACTGTGGACAGTAAGGCAGTATCAGCATGGACAAGAAGGCAGTAACAGTATGGACAGTAAAGCAGTAACAGTGTGGACAGTAAGAGTGTATCACTGTGGACAGTAAAGCAGTAACAGTGTGAACAGTAAGAGTGTATCACTGTGGACAGTAAGGCAGTAACAGTGTGGACAGTAAGGCAGTAACAGTGTGGACAGTAAGAGTGTATCACTGTGGACAGTAAGGCAGTAACATCATGGACAGTACAGCAGTAACAGTGTGGACAGGGAGGATGTAACAGTGAGGACTGTAAGGCAGTAATGGTGAGGACAGTGCAGCAGTCACAGTGTGGACAGGGAGGCTGTAACGGTGTGGACAGTAAGGCTAATTCAGCATGGACAGTAAGACAGTAATGGTGTGGAGAGAGCCGCAGTAGCGATGTGGACAGTGCAGCAGTATGAGTGTGGACAGAGAGGCTGTAATGGTGTGGACAAGGAGGCTGTATCAGTCTGGACAGTAAGTCTAATTCAGCATGCACAGTAAGACAGTAATGGTGTGGACAGTGCAGCAGTAACAGTGTGGACAGGAAGGCTGTATCAGGGTGGACAGGAAGGCTGTATCAGTCTGGACAGGAAGGCTGTATCAGTCTGGACAGTAAGGCTAATTCAGCATGGACAGTAAGACAGTAATGGTGTAGACAGTGGAGTTGTTATTACAGCACCTCTTCCTTTAGAACCACTCTGCTCCTCTGTTCTGCAGCAGCTGCTGGCCTGTTCTAAAGTTGACCTTATAAGGCTCCCTGCTCTTCCTTCCTCCTTCATGGGTGGAAAAACAGCCTTAATAAATAATCACTTTTCTTCTTTGGGTTGTGTCAAAGCGAGCTCCACTCCAGTTTGCGTGTGCTCTACAGAAAGAGCCAGAGTTCAAAGTAGCCTCTCCAGTCCAAACACCCCTGCCGAAATAATGAGGACACCCCCAAATCAGCCAGGTCAACTTACCATCCGCAGTCACGTCAACACTGTCCAGAGGCGTTTAGCTGAGCCTTCACCTTAATTGGCTTAACTCATTAGCAAGACAGGGCCAATTCCACCATGTAACATCTGCCGGAAAGGAAAGCCTGCCTTTGATCGGGGCTGGAGTAAATGGCCAGTTTTGAGTCTGGAGAGAAGAATAGGACTGCTGGAACACTCTGCGCTCCACAGGGGACCCCTAAAGGAACACTAAGACGGACTTGCCTGATTAGGGATTAGGTAACAGCTGGAAATAAATGGAGGGATCAAGCTGTAGCAGTTCACAGTGCAGGAGCCGGGAACCCACTGCCATACTCTGAAAATCAATTAGTCGAGAGGACCTATTATGATTTCCAGCTTTTATCCTCTATCCTGTATGGTGCTGTGGCCCTTTGCACATGTAAACCTCCTGCGAAGTCATAAAGCCCAAAGTTCCCACCAGAGGGAGAAACTCTCTCCCACAGAGAACCCACTTTTCCCAGCTGCCTGAAACGCCTTGTTGGAATTCCAGCCCTCTTCTCTGTTACACGGTGATGTCATCTCGTAACACAGTCCTTATTGCCCGCCTACTAGCCAGCCTAGCACAGCCTAACACAACACCCTGA
This sequence comes from Semaprochilodus insignis, assembly GCA_034552555.1. NCBI lineage: Eukaryota > Metazoa > Chordata > Actinopteri > Characiformes > Prochilodontidae > Semaprochilodus > Semaprochilodus insignis. The sequence continues at coordinate 21,195,987 of CM067488.1, forward strand.
GGGCTAAAACAGTAAAAACGTGCCCCTCTGAAACGTCCTACTCCAGTCTAGCTTGCTAAGGTGGATCTACCGGCTTGTTGCACCGGACTTCCTGGACTGGACTCTGGATCAAACTGATACAACAGAACCAGACACCATTGTAAGCATAGCCATAGCAGTGAGGTTACGTAGCAGGAAGCCACTCTAATGGTTGAGCAGTTAGAACAGAGTGGGTGAGTTGACCAATCAGAGCAAACTGGGCTAATCAGGAGGCGGGGCTTAAAAACACAGGAGCTCTAACAGAGCCTTTCAGACCAAGAATGAATACAGACGTACAGTCTGAGGAAATGAATGTGTTTTGGGAAGACTGAAGCATGTAAATCTATTCCAGTAGACCTCTAAAATAAAATTATGAACATTGAAATGAGCATAATAGATCAAAAACTTCATTCATTATTAATTATTAATGTTTTATAATCTGATGCTGACATTTTCCAGTCAATTTGCAGCCATTTATTACATGATATCCGTTTTTTCAGCCTCAGAAAAAGCAGAAAGTCACACAGAAGCCTCAACAACTAAATATAATACTTCCTTATCTCAGTGAGGATCTTCCTGAGAGCTACACATCCCTTCTGACCCATGGCACTGAGGTGTCTTCTCACAGTGGAAGGATGGGCTGAAACCTCTGTGGATGTTTTCAGATCTGAAGCAAGAGTGGAGTTTGACGTTCTCCTCTCTCTCTCAAAGATGGAAGCTTTAAGTGATGTTTATCTGACGGGGACAGTTCAGTTTTGGTGGTCTACCAGGTCTTCCAGGTGGTCAGCAGGACCCCCATTTTCTCTGCAACTTCTACATCTTCTGAACTCCAGTTTTGGAAGTTGGTTTGTTTTTTCTCTGATGTAAGGGAATCATCTTACATTTAATCTAACAGCTTGCACATAATGGCTTGGGAACTCTGCCCACTTTCATAGAGGTGATTTTCCAGATTAGCTTCCCGAGATAATTGCTAACGCCTGCTAAGATTTTATGACTCCAGGAGCAGGATGGTGCATATTGGTGGGATTTCTTTCATTCGGAAACATGAACAAAGCAAAAGAGCTTTACAGCAAAACGACCCCGGACTGGTTAGCTGTAAGAAACGTGGTGAACAGCAGCCTGTCCAAATTTGGAGCGACATTTTCAGCAGTCCCACAAACATTCCACCAACAGCTTGCCGGCACTATTACGCTTCATAAAACCGATGAGGAAGCACCTTTCGTTTGGACCTCCCTCGCATGGATGCACCATCCTGCTCACATGGACCTCAAGACTCATTTCTTCAGGTCACTGCAGTGAAGTCTCAAATTAGTCTGAAGCACTTCATTGAAGCATATCTTTCCTGTGGCCGATGTTCCGATTTGGTGGCCACCTGAACCACAGACGTGCTCCTGCAGAGCTTCTTCTGAAATCAAGGGTATTAATAGCGAGTGTGTGCTCCAGTAACAGCCTCTAGTCTTCTGGGCAGACTTTACACTAGATGTTGGAATATTGCTGTGAAGTTTTAATTGCATTCAGCCACATTCAGAGCATTAGTGAGGTCGAGAACTGATGCTGGATGATTAGTTCTGAACACTCAAATTCATTCCACAGGTATCGGATGGAGCTTTATCCCTCCAGAGAACACAGCTCCACAGCTTTATAGCCCAATGCTGGGGGACCTGATACACCTCTAGCCCTTACTTGACATTGGGCATGATGACTGTTTCCCATTCCATTGGTCAGTGCTTTTCTGCTTTTCTCTGATGATTTTACAAGCTGTGTCAGCAATGGGTGACCTTAAAGTAGCTAGAGTGTCTGGATACTTCTGGAGGTGTAGTGTGTGTGTGTATATATATAGTGTATTTATTTCTGTGTGTGTGTGAGTGTGTGAGTGTGTGTGTGCAGAAGATGAGGTGGAGAAATCCCTGAATTCCTCCCATCCAGTAGCTCTTTCTCAGTAGTAATCCTGTCTGACAGCTGACCTGAATTTGTCTGGATCATTTCATGGCTGTGGATACACATTTAACCCAGACCTAACCAGCCTCCCAAAACCTCCCTGTACCTCACAGCCATGACATCCATTTAAACATTGCTTCACAATTTCTGGAACCCATGTTGAAGAAGGATAAAGCTGCAATGACTAGATGTCTTTGAGGTTAATTATCTCACACTGAACATACAAGAAAAATCAACCCCTTAACTGAAAAACTATTCCAACAGGGGAAGGTGAAGTAATGTCAGTGTGTAACACTATTGTTAAACAATGGTATATTCTTCTTCTTCTTGGTAAACATTTCACTTCAGGTACACTCCAGTACACTTCCGAATCTTCAGTCTGATCGGGAATGATGGTTTTGTATATAGATTTTTGATCCGACTTCCGGTTTATGGAAAAAGTTCCAAATTTTCTCAATTTTTTGCCATTAAGAATGAATGGGGTGGAAAAGTGCCCACCCGTCTACTGTACTTCTACTGTACCTCGACCCAAAGACACCGTTTGACATACGCTATCTCAGGGCAGACCCCTGAGCACAAATCCAGAGTTCATCTGACGTGGACTCATCTGTTTGTCTTTTTTCCCCCATCACTTGTTCTTCCAATACAGTCTCATTCATTTCCACCCCCAATCAAACCCTGTATCTTCCATTAACCTACAGCCATCAAAGCGCACATACTTACTCAAAGCAGATCCCCAAACTCTAATCCACAGCCATACTGACCCACACTCCTCTACGTGTGTTTTTCTCATCCCTCATTCCTCCCATAGACTCCCATTCATTTTGGCAATACATAAGCAACCATCCAGCAACAAGCATCTTGCGCTTTTCTAGTTATTACTGGTGTTACTCAGTGATTGTAGTCCCGTCTAAACACGGCATGTTTCCAGTCATTTTACAGGCTGCACGATCCCACATCAGAAAAGATTCCAGCATCTTTATCCTTCCCTGAAACCCTTTAAAATAAACCCAGATTGCATTACTCCTATGCAAACTGCCATGTTGGTAAAAATGTTATCATATCCTGTGGAAAAGGAGTTTTCATGGTTTTTCTTAATTACCAAGGCACTCGAAGAAATGTTTACTTGTGTTCTCTGTGGCTAACATCAAGCCTATAGTGGAGGCTGTTGGCATGGAATAGCCTCTATGGAAAACTAACCCCATCCAAAAACTACTAAGGAAAAGCAAGAAACTTTCACAATTTGGCACTTATTACCAAACTGTAACTGAATTTGCAATGTAACCGAAGAATGTCCTATTTATACTTTAGTCTTTTTATGTCCACCAGCGCTCAGGAACTATTTTGTGGTCGTCTATGAGGTCCTGCTTGACTGGGGTATAAATAAGAGGTGACACAGAGGTCGAATTCCCTTCATCCCTTCCTCAGCATGAGAAAGATTAGAGAATGAAGTGAGACAAAGTGAGTCAACCATTTATTTTATAGCCAAAGGTTACAAAAGACGCACCTACATGTCTGGAAAATAGCCCATGTCCACTGTAAAGCTAAGAACCCAGAAGTTTAAAACAACAGGACCTGTAGTGAACCTGACTAGAAGAGGATGCATGGTTATTTCACCCTCAGGTACAGGCCACTCAGTCTCCAAAGCTACAATTAAATGGCACTTCCATGCCAGAAGAACTCTTCCTTTTATCTAACCAAGCACATAAGAGCCAGGAGTTAAGTAAATGCTACCAGAACTATGGCTAGAACCAGGTTCGGTCTTCGGATGAGACAAAAATGATTGTTTTTTGGCAACGAAGACCAAAAAGAAGACAAGTTATTCAGAAAAGAACACTATAAGCACTGTTAAGTATGGTGGGGGATCCATGATATTTTGGGGCTGGGTTTTCTCCAAAGGTTCTAAGAACCAAGGTTCTGAAATGTCCATCCCAGGTGCCCAATCTACATATACATTAAGCTCTTATCCAGAGCAACTTGCAATTTGATCATTTCCTATACAGGTAAAGTGTAGTGTGCTTGCCCAGGTAGGGGTTCGAACCCCAGGCTATAGCATGGGAGACAAAGGGGCTACCTGCTACACTATACCAACCACTCTACCAACAATCTAAGCCCTACAGTAGAGGAGACTCATTTCGGTTCTGTACTACACACAACTGTGCCAATAACAGACATGTGGTTTTGTTAAATAGCAAATCAATTAAATTAATCACACAGATTACATATTTGTGGCACGACACTGAGCTAATTAACAGACAACTGTATGACCTTTCTACTTATCTTTACCAAAAGTGCCAATAATGACAAACTCAGTGCTGGCTGCAGTGTCTCCACGCTGACCTACTCTTTTGTCTGAAGTCATTTCTTGCAGCATATTTATATGAAAAACCCCAAAGGAATCTTAGACCCTAGCACAGCTGTCTCTCCCACACTTCTTCCTCCCAAGAAACAGACTGATGAGCACTTAGAAGTTGAGGTAGAGTCTCAGAGACGGCGGCTGAACAGCTCCTTTTCATCCTCCCCTGCAGACTGTCTCGCTTTTTCCATATTTATAGATAACAGTCCGTCACAGAGTGTGAGAAACTACATAATCATGTCCATTAGAGATTACTGAACAGCAGTGCTCGGAGTAACGCAGGACAAGATAACGTGTTACAACAATGCAGCTCCTTTTAATGTTGTTACTTGTGTTATGCGTTCGCTGTATGGTTGGCTTTAGATGGTGAAACTTTTTGTAGTTGCGCAATATAAAGTGCCCTGCAACTTATTTAAATTGCAGTCCCATCGTAACTTCGTAAAATGACGCATCACTTGATCACACTGTATACTGCAAACCACTGACTTTACCGGATCGGTGTACAATATAAGCAGAACATGGTGTACTGGGCAGCTGGAAAGGAAAGCCGACTCAAAGTGCTTGATAGTTTTTCATTTTGTCAGTTTTCGGAGCCACAACAACAAACGTGAGCTCCTCAAAGCTAACATCTCTGCAACCAGCAGAACCTAACTCGGCTACGTCAACTAATGCTAACAGCTGTTTAAGCAGCTGCTTGTTCCAAGGTTTATTCTTTGTTGTCTGCTGCTAATGATTTACATAAATAGCTTCATTTTCCCCTCACTTGATGGCCCCTGATTTCGCACAGAGCGAAATAAAATTGGGATCCAAAAGATATAAATTGTCACAGAAGATGAGAGTGAGATGCTCTTTGATGGAACTACTGATGAACTCAGATGAAGTTCTGATTCCAGCACAGTATGATAAAGACATCAAGTAGGCTTTTAACCAGAACGGCTACTGCTAAACGGCTTAACCTACACACGACAGGTAAAAACGCAAATCAAAGACTTAAACAAATAGAGAAAAGAAAGAATAGAATAGAAAAAAGAACAGAACTGAAAGAAAGGATGGCAGTAACAGCTGGAAAACATACTAAACTATCCAACTGTATATATGGATAAACTGAGCTATTCTGGTGGTTAGTATTAGATAGATAGATAGATAGATAGATAGATAGATAGATAGATAGATAGACAGCCAGTAGCAGTTACACAATACAGCACAGTAATACAATACAATAATAGGGGTGGTACAGTATGAACAGAAGTAAGTACAGGCTCAGCAAAAATGATTAACTATAAATAATACCCTCAGCTATACATACATACAGGGGTTGGACAATGAAACTGAAACACCTGTCATTTTAGTGTGGGAGGTTTCATGGCTAAATTGGACCAGCCTGGTGGCCAATCTTCATTAATTGCACATTGCACCAGTAAGAGCAGAGTGTGAAGGTTCAATTAGCAGGTAAGAGCACAGTTTACAGTTTTGCTCAAAATACTGCAATGCACACAACATTATGGGCGACATACCAGAGTTCAAAAGAGGACAAATTGTTGGTGCACGTCTTGCTGGCGCATCTGTGACCAAGACAGCAAGTCTTTGTGATGTATCAAGAGCCACGGTATCCAGGGTAATGTCAGCATACCACCAAGAAGGACGTTTTCCTCCACCAGCATCACGTAGTGACCTGGCCACTATCCTGCAAGAAGAATGGCTTAAAATCCCTCTGACCACTGTGCAGGACTTGTATATGTCATTCCCAAGACGAACTGACGCTGTATTGGCCGCAAAAGGAGGAGGAGGCCCTACACCATACTAATAAATGATTGTGGTCTAAAACCAGGTGTTTCAGTTTCATTGTCCAACCCCTGTATATCTCACTTATTACAATGAGGCAAGATATTTTATTAATATTATGGGTGTTTGGTGTCTAATGTGCATATTTAGGGATCGTGCACCTAAGATCTTCACTCACCTTAACACCTGTGGAAATGTAACATAACAATAAACGTGATTTGATTTGATTGGATTTGATGAAATGTGTAAATTACACCTGTGCAGATGACTATAAAGCAATAACCATGTGGTTGGTGTGGCGCAATGGATAACACCTCTACCTGCCAATGAGCTGTCACCCCATGTGGGAGACTGGGGTTGGATTCCCGGCCTGGGTGACTATGCTGTGCTACACCAATGAGAGTCCTTCTAACACTACACCGGCCTACCTGTAATATGAATAACCTTGTATGTTGCTCTGGACAAATGCCATAAACGTAACCATATGGCGTATCAAAAAACATGAGCTGCTAATTTGGCTAGCTAGTGGATGTTGCAACTTTGCTGTTGAACTGTTTTGACTTGAAACTCATAACAAGCAAGAGGCTGCATTAAAAATTCACTGTGCACAGCCAGCCTAAGAGAACGATATGAATTCCAATGCTGAACTTAATATCATTATTTTGCTCTGTACAGATCATCTGTGCCGGGCCTTGTACGTAGACCCATTTGCGCGACTCTGTTTGTGAATGTGATCAGTGCCGAACAATCCATCCAGTCATCCAGTCACGTAGAGGAAGGTGCTGAATACAGACCTCTGGGCTCACCAAAACAGACCAGTCTCGATTTACATTCACAAAGAGCTCTGTATCATTTGCACTTCAATCGCACAGAATTTGTTTCAGCTGTTTTCCACTGTTTCTACTCCACCAGATCTACAGCACCAGATGATCACTGTAATCAGCAGAACTTTGTGTTTGCAGTTCCGCTTGCTCTCCTCTTAGCTTAGACATAGTGGTCTGCTGAATGGGCGCCAAGGCGTCCAGTGTGGAGGAGACTCTGACCGACAAGCCTTGCTAGAAGAAACTCTCGCTGTTAAAGTGACCAGCAGTCCTTTCAGTCTTTCGATGTAGATACAGTGCTACCGATGGTGTTGAGGTTTGTCAATGCTGCCCGGCTGAGAGCCAATTAGCCAAAAGCTAATTCCCCACATTTCTGCTGGTACTGGGTCATTTGGTCTAGAGTTGCCATTTTCGTCAGGGCTCTTCTTCTTAGTAGCACCAGTATGTGGAGGTCATGAGCAGGGTGGTCACTTTCATAACCCCAAAAAGAAGGACATCCCAGCCCCAAAAGGAGGACACCATAAACATGGTTTAAACATAATTGGGTGGAATGGACGACATTCGTGAGTCAGACGGGAGCTTACTAATTGACTAGCATTTAGAAGGCTTACCTGCGGATAGCTGGTAGGCGAGCGATATCACATGACCTTGGTAAACCAATGAAATGCAAGGCATCTCTTTTGACATGGATGTGAGCCAATGGCACACATGATATTGCTGGTGAGTGAGCATTTTAAATAGTTCATCCCGTAAACAGGGCTAATAGGCGTCCGTCCAGGTATTGCGCCGGACGGAGGACTGGGAATTGAACAACTGGACTGTCTGGCCTAAAACCGGACGTGTGGCCACCCTAGTCATGAGGCATGGAAGAGCATTAAGTCACAACTGTCTTGCAATTGAGACGTACGTCTACAATACTTCCACACATCGACTGAGGGAAAAAGGAAAACTCTGTCCCTGGAGTAAAATGAAGTACTTCTGACAGCTGGAGCAGAGCAGAGCTGGAGCAGGTCACGTGGCTTCCGCCTCAGCTAGCCATTTGTAATGGATGACTGTTGTTCAGCATCTACTCCAGCACGGCTTAGCAGCTCCACAAGACCTGAGGCTGAAGGGCGTGATGTTTCAGACATGCAGGTAGCGCCAGGCTAATGCTATGCATTGGCCGATTGAGTGCATTTGGAGCGAGAGGGGCAAAATGTTCGACTTCAAGGCCAATCAGCTTTTCACTGGGGCTGCTGCTGCTCCTGTGGCTCCACCCATGTCAGAAGGTCATCTGGATGGGTGGCAGTCAGATTTAGCTCTCTGACCACAGAGACAGTCCATCACGGCCCGGCGCAGCAGGAGCACGTAATCGGTCCTGACCTTTCCTATAACTGCCTCTATCCTCAGCGAAACGGTATTGATTACTCAGCGCTATTTTAAAACCTTGCGGTTGTACCTTATTTTCGAGCACATGCGTAAGTGCACTTCGCCCATATAAAATCCATCCCAAAGCTCAGCGAAGGTGCGGAATGTCTGTTCCAGTCTCTCCTTCTAAGAGCAGATCTTTAAAAGCCCATCTCAGAGCCATCAGAGTATTTTTAACCGCACTCAGACTGCTGTATACGGTTTTACTCTTGTTCTTTCGATCTGCACAATGTACAATACACACCACTCCGCTGTGTCTATTCCTGTCCACTAAGACAGGAACAGTTTACAGGCAGGACGGTGAAACACGTTTGCATTTTTGGTTTGGTTTACTTAATCAGGCATTAGAAGAAAGCACACGTACACTCACCATCAAGGACAATCACCGACAGGAATGAAACTTGGTGGGTAGGTTTGACATTGTGAGACATGCAAATGATTTAAGGTTCACACTTGGCTATGCATGTGACGTAAGCAAGGACAGGTTTTATCACTGTGCCTGACAGTCCCAACAGCCACGATTGCGGACATTCAACCGACAGGAATGAAACTTGGTGGGTGGGATTGACAATGTGAGACATGCAAATGATTCATGCTCGGCCACGCATGTGACGTAAGCAAGGATGAGCCTCATTGCTGTACCTGACTGACCCAACAGCCACGACTGCAGACATTCAGTCGGCAGTGATGCCCTCCATAAGTCATCCTGTTAGTGCCAGCATCATTGGCAGACGGCTGCACGACACAGGACTACATGCACACAGACCGTTACGACGACTGTCCTTAACACCACGTCAGCGTCAACAAAGACTGCAATGGTGTCGTGCCAGACTGTCATGGAGTGGCTCAGAATGGTAGCGGGTCATCTTCAGTGACGAGTCCTGCTTTTGTCTTGGTGGAGACGACGAACGAATCCGTTTGTGGAGGCACCGTGGTCAGCTCCAAGGTGAACGGTTTGCGTCACACGTCCAGAAGGCCTGACACCATTAGGAACCTCTACAACACCATGCCGAGAACTCTGGCAAACAAACTCTTTCTAAACTAATGAGACGTTGTACGGACACAGTGAGAGCTGATTGACTTCATAAGGCGCTAATGACAACAGGACTCTGTCCCTAAGTGTCCCTAACAGAGCCTTGTATGTACACACCCATTAGCATGTGCCTGGACAGTCTATTAGAGGTCACTTAGCCCTGGCTCCAGGACACAATGACCTCCCATTACTCCTCACCCTGACTACGTTCTACTGATAGTTCTCCATGGAGCCGGAACCTTATCGTCATGAGTCATCTGACCAGCAACGGACTGAAAAACACACTTACGTGCACATTACCATGGTTACTGCACAGCAAAACAAAACGTCAGCGCCGCTTTACGATGTGCGTTATCGCTGAGTGATCACTATCAGCATACAGAGACACATCTGCAAACATCTGTCAGAGCCACCGGAGATGGAATATGCTGTCGTTCTCAAGAGTCTTTATCTGCTTTTACTTAACGACGTCATCCATTTAGCCCAAAAACAAACCACTCTCACTGCAGGAACCCTGCGGCCCGAGCCCGGCGGAAAACAACACTGAAGCACCACAATCTGAATAATTCATCCACCGAAACGCAACGGGCTTAACAGTTTCCTCGGTGTGAATCCATGATGAGGAAGTTATCTGACATTCTCCGCACTTCAAAACAATCTCAGCGTTGTGCTTTCAGAGCTACTGACAGTGATTACCATGTAACTTACAGTATTTAGCTCAGTCCCGAACACAGTGGGTACCCGCTCGGTAACACCAGCGGTAGGGGAAATCTCTTTTCTGATCAAGAGTTAAAGAACGCTGAACTGAAACTTTCACGTTACAGGGACAGAGAGAGGATGGGACGAGAGGATAATTACTGCTGATTAATTAGATTCAGTAACATGCATGAAACACTGCATTAAAACACTGTACTCCACAGCGAATAATACCAGGATGTGGACTGCGTGTGGTGAAAATGGCAAACATTGTGATGTTGTATTTTTGCCCAGCCCTTAATCAGTATTGCAAACATGGTTACTGTGATAACAGTTAGCACCCCATGTACAGCACAGCCCAACCTGGATATAACCTTTCAGAGAACAGCTCCGTCAGAAAGAAGGCTCTCTGCTGGTTCATTTTTTGTTCATCAAGGTACAAACAATATAAACGTACCTTCAAAAGAATATAATACAAAGACTGGAGTCAAATAATATAACTGCTTTACACAAATCTATTTATACGTCTGTCTGTCTGCCTGCGTGTCCATCTATCTATCTATCTATCTATCTATCTATCTATCTGTCTGTCTATCTATCTATCTATCTATCTATCTATCTATCTATCTATCCATCTATCCGTCTGTCTGTCTGTCTGTGTATCTATCTATGTATCTATCTATCTATCTATCTATCTATTTCTCAATGTATCCATCTATCTATCTATCTATCTATCTATCTATCTATCTATCTATCTATCTATCTATCTATCTATCTATCTATTTATTTCTCAATGTATCTGTCTGCCTATCTATCCATCTATCCATCTGTCTGCCTATCTATCTTTCTATCTATCTATCTATCTATCTATCTATCTATCTATCTATCTGTCTATCTATCTATCTGTCTATCTATCTATCTATCTATCTATCCATCTATCCGTCTGTCTGTCTGTGTATCTATCTATCTATCTATCTATCTATCTATCTATCTATCTATCTATTTCTCAATGTATCCATCTATCTATCTATCTATCTATCTATCTATCTATCTATCTATCTATCTATCTATCTATTTATTTCTCAATGTATCTGTCTGCCTATCTATCCATCTATCCATCTGTCTGTCTGTCTGTCTGTCTGTGTATCTATCTATCTATCTATCTATCTATCTATCTATCTATCTATCTATCTATCTATCTATTTATTTCTCAGTGTATCTGTCTGCCTATCTATCCATCTATCCATCTGTCTGCCTATCTATCTTTCTATCTATCTATCTATCTATCTATCTATCTATCTATCTATCTATTTATTTCTCAATGTATCTGTCTGTCTATCTATCCATCTATCCATCTGTCTGTCTGTCTGTCTGTCTGTCTGTGTATCTATCTATCTATTTCTCAGTGTATCTATCTATCTATCTATCTATCTATCTATCTATCTATCTATCTATCTATTTATTTCTCAATGTATCTGTCTGTCTATCTATCCATCTATCCATCTGTCTGTCTGTCTGTCTGTCTGTCTGTGTATCTATCTATCTATTTCTCAGTGTATCTATCTATCTATCTATCTATCTATCTATCTCTCTCTCTATCTATCTATCTATCTATCTATCTATCTATCTATCTATCTATCTCTCTCTCTATCTATCTATCTATCTATCTATCTATCTATCTATCTATCTATCTGCCTTGTCCTACTGGGCAGTACTGAAATTACAGAACACTGCAATATACAAATGATTCACTGAACCAGTCACAGAGCGATCACGGCTCCAGATGAGTTTTGTGATTTCAGTGTAAATGATCCAGCCATTTTAACCAGCTCACATAACTGTTTCAACATATCACATAATCACAACCACAACCACAGTACCAGTATAACCGCAATACTGGCCTGTATCGTCCGCCACTAGCTCTCAGTGAGGAAACACCTGTGTTCAGACGTCCTAATGACTCAGACATTAGAGTCCAGACCGTCTGCTTTATCTTCTCTCTCTCCGCTGCTGGACGCTGCTGTAGGCAGTAAATTAAACCCACTGAGGCCATGTGTTCATCCACAGCAGCCCTTCCTGCCTCGGCTTCCACCGCTCAGCACTGAGAGACGGGACAGAGGCCACACCGCAAGTCCAAATATTAGGAATCTCAGAGCAGACGAAATGAATCTCTTTATGTTTTTACTCAGGCAGCTCATTTCACGAGAGGATTTAACTACAGACCATCAATAAACTCCCCAACACGGCCATATTAAAGTCCTGTTAAAGCCAGTCTCAGCACTGTTCTGGTTCTCCCAGTGAAAAATTCAACTCAACTGTGTTTAGTCACCTATAATAACCTTAGCGACATGACAAAGTTTAATTTAGAGCTTATAGGTGGGCATATAGGTGGGCTTGTGTTTCTAATTCTCTTAGATCTCTTTCATGAGGAAAAGCAGAGCTGAAATGTATTAATAACTTTCCAACTTGATCATAACAGCAGTATTTAATCAAGCGCTCAGTCATTTAAACGTGGGTGAGTCTACAGAACAGGCCATGCTCAAATTCACTGTTTGTACTGAACAGTTGCTGCAAACCTACTTTTATGCTATTCATATTCTCCTTTTCTTATTTTCATGCTTGTTTTGGGTTTTTTTTATTCTGCTAATTGACCATCGGAACAACTTTGGGAATGTTTGCATTGAATGGGAGAGTTGTGCTTGCATACAGCTTTTTAACATATGGTTTTTGGACATATGGTTTCCATCTTGCAGTCGTTAAACGATGGATTTTTGGATTTTGTCCCCATAGGAATTAATAGCAGAGTTAAAAAATAGCTGTGAAACAGTTTGTATACACCTGTAAGGATATAGAAACATCAGCGCAACCAGCTGGGATATCATAACCATCTGGAATATCACAGCAGTCTCCTTGCAGTCCTTTAGCAACTACCTTGAACACCATGAGGAACCACCTAGGACACCCCTATCAGAGATAATAGAGTACCCTCCCGGCACTTGTCTCCGACAAAGTAGCAACTACATACAGCAACAGCCTAACACCTGGAATTAGGGCTGTGTTCAAAACATCCATAAGCGCCAACTGCCTAGCATCATCTGGGATAACACTGGGATAACTGCTAGCCACATCCTAGCAATCATCTGAAACACTACAGCAACTACATACAAACACCCTAATACTCTAACACCCCGGCAACCATCTAAAAATACCCTAGCAACAACCTAACAACCACCCAACAACAACCCAAAATACCACAGCATCCATGTAGCAACACTATTAATACTCTAATAGTACACTAATACACACCGTGTCTTCTCCGGAATCAGTACTGGCCGATCTGAGAGCGAGTTCTGATTCAGCAGTGTAATGACTGCCGGGCTGTGTTTGTGTTATTAGCTGCTAATCCTCTCTCAGAGTGCTGGACTGTAGCAAGAGAGCCACACCAGGCTGGGCGTGCAAGGATCTCTGACTCCAGAGATCTCCGTCTCCAGAGCGTCTACACACAACCGTAAATCAGCATCTGAGCCTACACATCAACACAACATCAACCCTCACCAGTCCCAGTAACACGGTACAGTTTCATTAGCTCCTAGTTCACTGAGAAACTGCAGTGTGAAAAGTGCAGCCTAAAAATATTACTCAAATAAATCAAATAGCTAATTAATTAGGCTTATTCGACTTAAACTAAAGGACTTTAAACTAACAGTTCTTTCAAACAAAGTAGTTTTTTGAGTTGAGTAAATCTTATTGCTCAGTTGCTGAAGTCATTTTTTTTAGGTTGGACTTTTTACAGTGTACAGTGAAAGCTCAGATTCTGAATTTCCATCCAGGCCACATCCGTGTTTGTAGGTAGGTGAGGAGAAATTTGACTATGATCTGGCCTTTTGTTGTCTGCATAATCTTGTTTTATGAAAAAGAGAAACGTGTTTTAGGTTTTTGCTGCTTTTGTCATTGTTTGACGGTACAGAATGTAACTACCTACCCACACTGTTGGATCTGCACACATCCAGAAGCAGGAAGCATACAGAGAAGATCATCACTGATCCATCACACCCTGGACATCACCTGTTCCAGTGTCTTCCCTCCTCATTAGCCAAATGAGGATCAAGACAACCAGGCTACTGAGGAGCTTTTTCCCACAGGCCATCAAACTCATGAACAGCTGTCCACACAATGCACATTACAATCCACATAAACACATACAACCCATCCATCCTCTGTACTGACTGTCTCAGACTGGTGCTCCATCCTCTGTACTGAATGTCTCAGACTGGTGCTCCATCCTCTGTACTGACTGTCTCAGACTGGTGCTCCATCCTCTGTACTGACTGTCTCAGACTGGTGCTTCATCCTCTGTACTGACTGTCTCAGACTAGTGCTCCATCCTCTGTACTGACTGTCTCAGAATGGTGTTTCTTCTTGTACTGCACTTTTGTCTCTACATTCAGACTGCTGCACTCAGCACTTCAATATACACATGCAACTCCACACAATGTAAGGTTGTGTGTGTGTGTGTGTGTGTGTGTGTGTGTGTGTGTTAGGATGTGTGTGTTTGTACTGTGTGAAATGCTGTCACTCTCTGTGCACTGTGAGCTAATGTAACCAAAGACAAACTCGTATCTGTGAACATACTTGGCCAACAAAGCTTAATTCTGATTCTGATTCTAAAAGTAGGTAATTCATTACAGAAATACATAATTTATCATGTAATTACATTAAAATGACGAATGCAATAGCTCTAACTGACATTACTTGATTTTAGCGTTTAGTACATTTTTAGTGTATTGATTTAATTTTACTTCAATCGATAATTCAACTTACATTTCTTAATTGGTTGCTTAGATTTGATGGTTTTATATCTGTTTGTTGCTTACTGATACTTCTTATGTGTTATCATTCGTTCTAGCAAATTGTTACTATGCACAAATGATCACCGTTGTTTTCAAACCCTGCATATTCTGCATCATCATATGGAGAACCATCAGAGACTGGTAGATGAATATGGCTAATAATGCAAATATGCTAACACGACTGGCATGTGATTCATGGCATTACTGTAACTGCTCCCATGCTACTTTTCCTTTCCCCTTCTTTATTAGTCATGCTAGTGTTTCTTAATGACGTATGAGGCTGGAGAAACGTTCCCCAGCTGGAACCACACGACCCAGACAGGCGACGGTGGAGTCACGGTGGAAATGAAAAACCTGGAAGGGTATCAAGTCCCAAAGCGCTCCAGCGGTGTCGTCACCCCACCGCTAACACCCCAAAAACAGACCCTCTCTGATCTGACAGCTCAAAGCTTCCAGCTCGCTGCCTGACGCACCGTCTCTCGCCGCGCTATTCTGAGGACACAGCCGGGTTCCGTCCCAATTCAAAGTCAGAGTTGCCTGGAGCATAGAGGGCACCACGTTAACGACCGAATGCGAAGGCATTAAAGCAAAGCACTCTGCCTTGTAAGGGCTTTCGGGCTTCAGCTGAGCGCAAGAGCGTTTAATGAGGCAGGATAAGAGTACAGGAGGGATTACTCCGAGCTGGGAGTATAATTACGGCTGAAGCCGCTGATTCAGACACGGGGCAGCGGAGGTGGTGATGATACAGCATGACTGATGCCACATTAGCATACAAAAACTTTAACATTGGAAAATAAACAAACTTTATCAGACGCCACGCAGGGGAAAAGGTGAAGATACAACAAAAACATACACTAGGCATAAACTAGGCCTGTCACAACCATGAAACTCTCGCTGACTCCAAAAAATCTTTTTTGTTAACTGTGTGCAAACTATTAAAGCACAATCCAACAAAGTGACTACTCTGTCGCTAAGCTACATTAGCAACATGCTGTAAAGCAATAACCTCAGGGTCACATCAGCTGCACTAGCAAGCTGTTATTCCACACTGACTCTATAAGTGATCCACTATAAGCTAGAAAAATGAGATCCACTATAAGCTAGAAAAGTGATCCATTGTTAACTAGAAAAAACAGATCCACTTTTATCCAGAATGCGATGCAGGGTAAACTAGAAAAGTGATCCACTATTAACAATAAACACGATCCACTATGAGCTAGAAAACGGATCCACTCTAAACTAGAAAGGTGATCCAATATAACTAGAAAAGTGATCCACTATTAACAATAACATGATCCACTATGAGCTAGAAAAGTGATCCACTCTAAACTAGAAAGGTGATCCAATATAAACTAGAAAAGTGATCCACTATAAACTAAAAACCTGATCCACTATTAACCTGTGTTGATGGACAGACAGACTGTGACGCGCGCTGGGCTAAAAGCAAAGCCCAGACCAGCAACAGTATCCAAAGGGAAAAGGCAAAAGAGTAAACCAGAAAGTCAAAATAGAGTCAAACCAGGGAAGCTAACGAGAACAACAACAGGGAGAAACCGCTTAGTACGCACAATATGGCAATATTTTGCAACGGGTCAGTGGGAGAGAGGAGTATTTGTACAAACAGACTAAATTAGCTACAGGTGTGATCAATATTCGGGTGATTTAGATCTAGAAAACAGAACGGGACTGGGAGATGGCGGACATGTGACAGTGATGTCATCGAGTGATGGGTTGTGGGAAATGGAGTCCAGGAGATCGGAGGTGAGAGGAGAACCAGCAGGCATGACATAACCGCAGTAAGTAATGTTAATAACTAGAAAATCTGCCATATATTAACTACAGGAGTGATCCACTATTAACCAGAAAATGGATCCACTATTAACTAGAGAAGTGATCTATCATTAACTAGTGTGGAAAATCAAGTTAGTTTTACTATTCTAATTATTAGATGCAATTATCAGAATTATATACAATTATTATTATTATTATTATTATTATTATTATTAGTGTTGTAAAATTACCTTAATGAACTATTTTACAGCACAGTGCACAGCGTATACACAATGGAGCTGGTGATGCTACAATCCCACTGACAGCATGTGAGCATGTATCATACTGATTATCCTGAAGTGGAAAATAAGGAAAATCTAATAACGTGTTTTTGAGATGTATCTAAACTTAGCTTCCACTGTAATGACACTTTATACATATTACAGCTGTAGTTTCAAAGCAGCAGTTTCAGGACACATGCTCAAGTCCTCCTGGGTTCTATAAATCTAGCGCGATATGAGCTTATTCATGTGAGTGGGTTTCAGTGGAGCCCACCTGATTTACATTAAAGTTCAGATATAGACCCGTGCAGGGTTATTTAAAACGTGGAAATGTTTCTAAACGTTTTTACTGGCCTGTGATTTAGCTGGACGAAAGCAGCTGGCGACTGTAATGGTTTTCTTGTACTATGTGCCGCCATGACAGGGATCATTACTGACCAGCATACCCTCGGCTACTCTTAAATCCAACCGAGATCTAAAACGGGGTATGAAATCACCTGCCGTCACCTGCTCACTGCAAGACTCCAACTAGAAATAGCTTAAATAGACTGAAGCACACGAAACGACAGCCTGGTAAAGCATTTAGGTTTAAAGCACAGGCTAGAATTTCTAGCTGAAGAGCCAGTTCAAGCCGAGAAAACCGTGGCCTACAACAGCTCCAGCACTATTACGCAACTATTAAAGCACAGGCCAGCAAAGTCACTACTCTGTCATTGTACACATTGCTATAGCATCAGTGTCAAATCAGCTGCGCTATCTAGCTGTTATTTTAACACTGACAAGTAAAAAGCTCTACAAGTGATCCACTATAAACTAAAAAAAGATTCACTAAAAAAAAGAAAAATGATTAACTAGAGAATTGATCCACTGATAACTAGCAAAAAGAGATCCACTATTACATAGAAAACAATCCACTATAACCTACAAAAATGATCCACTGTTAACTAGAAAAAAATGATCCACTGTTATCCAGAATGCGATCCGGTGTCAACTAGAAAAGTGATCCACTATTAACAAGAAATGTGATCCACTGTGAGCTAGAAAGCGGATCCACTCTAAACTAGAAAGATTACCTAATATAAAATAGAAAAGTGATCCACTGTCAACTAGACAAGTAATCCACTATAAACTAAAAAAATATATATTCACTAAGAAAAGAAAAATGATAAACTAGAGAATTGATCCACTAATAACTAGCAAAAAGAGATCCACTACTACCTACAAAATTATCCACTGTTAACTAGAAAAAATGATCCACTGTTATCCAGAATGCGATCCGGTGTCAACTAGAAGAGTGATCCACTATTAACAAGAAACATGATCCACTGTGAGCTAGAAAACGGATCCACTCTAAACTAGAAAGATGACCTAATATAAAATAAGAAAAGTGATCCACTGTCAACTAGACAAGTAATCCACTATAAACCAAAAAATGATCCACTATTTAGTTTTAAAGCCCAGACTAGAGCTTCTAGCTGAAGAGCTAATTCAAGCTGAGATTGAATGTTCCCAGCAGGATGAAACATAAACAGTTAGTCACTGTGAACACATTTAGATGCTCATCACAAGACGACAAGCCGTTTTCTTCCCCCCCAAAAAAGAGTTTTAATTAAAAAACTGTAGCCAAACCTCACTAATAACTAGAACAATCGCTCCGGCAGCTGAAATAAAGCTTACTGCTTCCATTCACCGCCATCCATTAGCCATATTAGCATTTCTGGAGGGGAGCGAGTGGATGTCTTTAATTAGCAGAGTAACGAGCAGCAGATGCAGTGAGGCTCCTGTAAAGGGCACTGCACCACGGAGCAGCTGGTGTTGGGTATCATTGAGTTTTATTATGAAATCTGAGCAGGTGTTGTATATCAGTGCATTATTATGAAACCTGACGCCCTCTGTTCACTGGCCAACACCCGTCTGATACAAGCAAACGCTGGCAACATGGGCTGGAGCTACAGTTTACAAGCTTGTTTGTATGGGGTACAGCAACTTTAACACCAGCGGGAGTAAAAGCAGAGAAGTCTTTACAGTAATACAGCTATAATACAGTTTAATAAGGTCAAAAAGCCCTTTAGATCAGTGAGTTCTAGTTGCCTGGTTCCCCCACAAAATTCTGTCTGAACCCGACAGTAGCCCAACAAAATTCTTCCTGATTTCTAGGGCTGCCCTCTAGAAGTCGACAAGTCAAATCGTCAGTCGGAGACCCTTTAAGTCGACTGAGAACCTTCAAGTCGACTGACAACAGTGATGAGTGTTTTTTTTTTTTTTCGTAAAACAGACAAAAGCTTACAAAATGCACAAGAACTTTAAGAATGTAAAAAGACATTTTAATAATTATTAAAAGGGGAATAATAAATATATATTTCAGTTCTAACTGGGCTATGACGCATGCTTGCTAAAAAATTCAATCCATGTGACAACGTGAGCTGGCGGTTCACCATTGAAGGGAGCTAAAGCTGTGAAGCTGAGAAACACGGGTGGAACGATGTCTC
>CM067488.1:21245279-21286543 GCA_034552555.1 Semaprochilodus insignis
CCAGCCCCTCCCTACCTTATGGCAATGGTGAAGAGTCGATCTGTACCTCGAGCCCTTCGAGCTTTAAGTACAGCTAGACTCGAACCGCCATCCCTGAAGTCTCATGGAAGACAAGCGTCCAGACTCTTCTCTGTCCTGGCTCCCAGATGGTGGAATGAACTCCCACTGGGCATCCGAACAGCAGAGTCTCTCGCAGTCTTCAAACGCAGACTGAAGACCCATCTCTTCGTAATGCACTTAAGTGAGTAAGCACTAGTAGAGGTGTAAGTTGTTGTGTATGTACTTGTGTTGTGTTGCACTTATATTGCACTTATAATGACCTTTTCTTTTCTATAGGTGTGAGCACTGGGCTGGGGTTGCCAGGTAGTGCTCTTTTTGCTCTATATGTGTGTATTGATCTATCTAGGTATCAGCACTGGCCCCCTGTGTCTGAGCTCAGGGTGAGTTTTAGGCTCTGAACTTCCTGTACCAGCTGGAATATTATCCAGTGGAACACTAAGCACGGTTGTAAGTCGCTCTGGATAAGAGCGTCTGCTAAATGCCTTAAATGTTAAATGTAAATGTAAGAACACAACAGGTGACAACATGGAGTATAAGAGAACAAAGACTAACAAGGAACACCTGGGAAGGGGCGGAGCTACAAACTAGGGACAGGTGAGGGGACTGACAAGGGGGCGGAGACAGGAGGAGCCAAAAACTAAACAAACAGAAGAACATGGAACAGGACAACAAAAGGAACATGGAAGTGACAAGAAACAGAAGACCAGAGAAAAGAGGCAAACAGGAGCAAGAGAAGACAGGATGTGACAGATACACAATATTTACTTTGATGCTGAAAACTATCGGTACAATCTTTTAAATCAATCAATATTAGCAAAGACATTAACTCTTTATGAAGGAAAAGGATTAAAATAGATCTACACACATCATCAAAAGAATAGCTGCACGCAGAAGGAGGTGTGGGATTGCAGTGCCGTTGAGAAGGAAGATAAAGGTTACCAGGAACAACAAATGATGATAAATTTAGACTGATATGATCGATATTTATTGAGCTACACATACAGAAGTAGTGTCTCTCAGTATGGCAATGTTTGCTAACACGAGTTGTAGAGGTTCCTAATGGTGTCCTGTGATAATCCATCCCATGCAGTTTGAATGTTCTCACACAGTTCCTGCAGATTGTGCGGTAGGGGTGGAGGTGGAGTGATACCAGGACTTCTGGACATGTGACGCGTGACAACAAACCGTTCATGTTGGCGCTGACCACGGTGCCTCCACACACTGATTCGTTGGTCGTCTCCACCAAGACAAAAGCAGGACTCGTCACTGAAGATGACCCGCTGCCATTCTGAGTCACTCCATGACAGTCTGCCACGACACCATTGCAATCTTTGGTGACGCTGATGTGGTGTTAAGGACAGTCGTCATAACGATCTGCGTGCATGTAGTCCTGCGTCATGAGGACTCATGGAGGGCATCACTGCTCACTGAATGTCTGCAATCGTGGCTGTTGGGTCAGCGATAAGGCCCGTCCTAGCTTACATCACATGCACAGACGAGCATGAAACCTGAATTATTGGCATGTCTCACAATGTCAAACCTGCCAACCGGGTTTCATTCCTGTCACTTGGTGCAGCTATACACTCAGTCTCGTGTTTTGGGGGACCGGAATGAAATGTGTTTTCTTACATCACTGAAGTTACCACATTCCCAGACCCACACACTGGACGCAAAGTGGCACATCCTCACCTCTATCATGATGTCACTTATCCCAGAGACGATAACGTGTCTGCATATCGAGGAGGTGGTTGGAAAAATGTGATGCATGTGACCAAAACGAGAAAGAAGTCTGAATTTGTGTTCGATATGTGGAGCAGCTTTCACTCTGTGTACATCCGCACTCGCTCTGACTCATACAGGCTGTATCAGAGATAGAGGAGGAGAGGAAGGAGCTGATTCAGACACTGAGATGCTCATTAGCAGAACCCTGAACAACTACAGCTTCGGAATCAAAACAACCCAGAACATCCTCGGAGAGACAGCGGATCATGGTCGGAAGCCGAGGAACCGATTAAAGCCTGAACTACACTGACAGTTCCTCAAACCCACGCTAGCTGGTGGTTTCTTTTTAGTTAGGGCCATCAAGTTGGTTCCCACTCCTGCTGACCATTAGGGTGGCCACACATCCGGTTTTAGGCCGGACAGTCCGTTTTTTCAACTCCCAGTCCTCCAGCCGGTGCAATACCTGGACGAACGCCTATTAGTCCTGTTTTCAGGATTAACTATTTAAAATGTTCACTCATGTGCCATTGGCTCACGTCCGTGTCAAAAGACCTGCCTTGCGTTCCTTGGTTTAACAAGGTCATGTGACTTTGTGACTCACCTACCGGCTAACCACAGGTCAGCCATCTAAGTGCTAGTCAATTAGTAAGCTCCCGTCTACTGATTCATTCCACCCAATTAGGTTTATGAGGGAAAGAAATGCCCCCCTCCCCCCGCTTTATGATGTCCTCCTATTTGGGGTCACGACAGTGGCCACCCTACTGACCATATGGACAGCGTTTCAGCAGAACGTCATGTCTTCTGCTTGAGCCTTCAGGCTTCTGAATGGCTGGTTCACGATTCCGTTGATTGTGTTCATTCATCTTGTAGCTGGTCATCACTTTCCTCTTTTAGCAGCAACTTTTCTCAGCATCACTGTTGTCTCCAGTGAGCTGGTTCTTCTGAGAATGTGTCCAAAATAAGAGCTTCAGTTTGGTTATCTGGGTTTTGGGTGAGGGCCGAGGCTTGGTTGGATCCATTCATTTGTTTTCCTTGCCGCCTGAGGTTCTGTCAAAAGTCTTTGCCAGCACCAATGTTCAAAGGCATCGGTGTTTTTCCTGTCTTCCTTGTTTATCGTCCAGCTTTCACATCCATGAAGAGCCACAGAGAGGACCACAGCCTGGACCTTTCTGATCTTGGTTTGTAGAGACAAATCATTGCTTTTGAAGATCTTCTTAAGCTCCTTCGTTGGTGTTCTGCTGAGCGCCAATCAGTGTTATATTTCTTTAGCATTGGATCATCTGTTGTTAAGAAGTGATCCAAGTATCCACCATTTCCACATCTTCTACATCAGTGGTGGGGCTGCCACTCTTTCCTGTCATCATAACCTCAGTCTACTTCATATTGAGCTGAAGTCCCAGCTTTTCACTCTGTTCATAAATGTTCCTTATAAGTGCCTTCAGGGCTTCCACGTTTTCCGCTAGGAGTGTTACATCATCCACGTCTTGAAGGTTTTGATGTTTCCTCTACCAATCCTGAATCCTCAGTCATCTTCCACCCATCCTGATCTGCACGTAGTTGGCGGACATATATTGTCTAATTTACGTCTCGGTCAAGAGTTTAGACACACCCGACTAAATGGATGTTGTTGTTGGTGGTTAATTTCGTGATCAACACTTCCACATGGAGGCAGCCTCGAGCAGGACGTCACGGAAAACGCATGCTGAGGAATTTATTCACTTGTAAACAGCGGGCTCCCCGCCTTCCGCCATTGTGTGCTGTGGTCGCATACTTCAAAATCTCTCCCGATATAGTACGTCATCCGGGGACTTTTCGCATACTGTGAACACTACGTATTCGGACATGCTAACCATTCTCCCGTACTGCTTTCACGTACTGTATAGTATGGAAGTATGCCATTTCGGACGCAGCCATTCTCTATAGCTGTGTAATCAGAGAGGGCAGGTGCTAGACTGACCTGCCTGCAGTCCAGAACTGTCTCCCACTGAAAACGTGTAACACAATATGAAGTGCAAAATACAACAACAAAGGCCCTGTAGGGTTGTGCAGTCGAAGACTTGTATAACAGAAGAAAGGCAAAACAATCGCTTTCAAAACTGGATCACTTCGTGTCTTCAGACCCCAAACGGTTATTAAGTGCCATGAAAGGGAAACGTGATGTGACACAGTGGGAAACACGCTCCTGTTTAATAATCTATTGATTACTGAAACAAATAATCGATTATTCTGATAACTCGGTTGCAGCTATCAGCTTTTAAACATAGCTTGAGGTTGTTTTACACACGTGCTAACTAACAATGGAGACAATAAAGATGAATACCTTGAATATCTGAAAAAATGTACTGTTTTAATGAACTTTCCTGAGAATCCAGAAGATAAATAACTCCATCTTTTTCCTGTCTAAAGTTGAAAACAAGGATGTGCAAAGCAGCAGCAATATAATATAACAAAACTAGCTCTTCTTTAATCAATAAAATAAAATAAAATTAAATTAAATTAAATTAAATTGAATTGAATTGAATTGAATTGAATTAAATTAAATTAAATTAAATTAAATTAAATTTATTGAAATGGAGGAAATGACACCACCAACTAATCGACTATTAAATTAGTTGACAACAAATTTGGTTGTCGATTTTAGTCAACTTTGTCGATTAATAAAGTTTAGAGCATATATTTAAAACAAATAAATAAATACAACATCAAACAATGTGTTTTTGCATTGTTTACAATTCAACACAAGTCAGTGCAGGCTTTCTGTTTTATTTCACACCCCGTCACAACTTCTCGGGAATTTTGCATTCGGTGTCATTGAAACATTCCATTTTGGAGGCTGTGACCAAAAAGAGCTTCAACATCTACAGGCTGACATCTATCCCTCCCATTACTCGTTAGCTACATTAGCCACGTAGCTCCTGTGTGAAACTAAACCAGCAAACTTTAGAAACCATACATGTCCTGGCCGATTCGCTACACGTGAGGGAATTATGGACAAACGTTTCACTTTAAGCGATGAACCTCGTATGTCCTGACTGCAGTGAAGGTGCACTTACAGAGCTGTTAGTTCTCCTGGAGCTATTAGACGACTGAACACAGTAGTTATTACAGTGGTTATTACAGTGCTTATTACAGTAGTTATTATTATACAAAACCTCCACACAGCCAGACTGAATTTCAGTTGCTCTAAATTTCCACTCAAAACTCTACCTACCCCAAAACATCACCTCACCTTGATCAAGGACAAAAGATAAAGGACATCATAAAGCTGCTGAAGTGAGTCTTCCAGCCTCACCCAAACCTTAATCCACAAACAGGAACCAATCACAGGCGGCTCAATCAGACAGGAGAAGGCTTACAGGGCAAGCTACAGCGTCTGTAATTCTCCATTACATCACAATTCTTCAGTCAGACCTACATGCCTTTACATACACTCTGATTATGATACGGATTTCTGCAGTTATGTTCATGTTATTCATATGGTTACGTAGAGAGAGCACACCGATTTCTTAGATCGGATTAAGGTCCAGAAATCTGATTATGAAAAGTGATAAAGAGAGCTACATATATATACACTTTCGGAGCGACGCTGAAACCAAATACACTCATCGTCAAAAAGAATAGCTGTACTCAGAGGGAAATCAATCAACAGGAATGAACCTTGGTGGGTAGGTTTGACATCATGAGACATGCACATGATTTATGTTTCACCCTCGGCCGTGCACGTGACCCAACAACCACAATTATGGATATTCAGCGAGCAGTGATGCCCTCCAAGAGTCATCCTGTCATCACCAGTGGCCGACGGCTGCACGACACAGGACTACAGGCACGCAGACCGTTACGACGACTGCCCTTAACACCACGTCAACATCACCAAACACTGCAATGGTGTCGTGGCAGAATGTCATGGAGTGACTCAGAATGGCAGCGGGTCATCTTCAGTGACGAGTCCTGCTTTTGTCTTGGTGGAGGCGACCAACGAATCTGTGTGTGGAGGCACCAAGATGAACGGTTTGTTGTCACACGCCCAGAAGGCCTGGTGTCGCTCCACCTCCACCCCTACCGCACCATCTGCAGGAACCGTGTGAGAATATTCAAGGTGCATGGGATGGATTATCACAGGACACCATTAGGAGCCTCTACAGCTCCATGCCGAGATGGTGCATGTTGCGTACGAGTCCTGACATAGAGCTGCACTGCTCTTCTTCATTCCTAACAGCTACCTGGAACCTTATATTCTAGAACTTCAAGAAGATGTTTTTTCTCAGTCTGGCCCTCTGTATCTGTATTTTATACTTCCCTCTGTATCTCTCTCTCTCTCTCTCTCTCTCTCTCTCTCTCTGTCTCTCCGTATCTCTCTTTGTATCTCTCTGTATTTCTTACTTTCTCTGTATCTTTTCTGTATCTCTTTTGCTGTGTTTCTCTCTCTGTATCTCACTCTGTCTTTCTTTCTGTATTTCTTACTCTGTCTTTCTCTTTTCTGTATCTCTCTTTCTGTTTATCTCTCTCTATCTCTGTCTTTCTCTCTGTATTTCTCACTCTCTGCATCTCTCTTTCTCTTTCTGTATATCTACCTCTCTCTCCCTTTCTCTCTCTCTCCCTCTCTTTCTTGTTCTCTCTCTCTTTCTCTCTCCCCCTCTCTTTCTCTCTCCCCCTCTCTTTCTCGCTCTCTCTCTCTGTATCTCTCTCTCTCTCTCTCTCTTTCGGCTATTATGTCTTTGTGTGTGTGGTCAGAGCTTGTCGGGACTGAAGGATTTTGTCCAGGTGTGTGAGTGTGAGTGTTTAGTTGGGGGGTTCTGGAGGGGTGCGGAGGGGTGGGGGGGTTGAGGGGGTCTTAAACTCCAGCTGTCGCTACTTGTCCTCCGAGAGGGAGATCACTAAACCTAAACAATAAACTCTGTCAGGCTGAATGGACACCGTAAGACTGTCAGACTGTAAAACCTTCAACTGACTTCAAACTCTGCTTCTCTGGGTAATGTAAGTCCTTCTGCGGCTCGTCTGAAACTCAGCAGATACAAGTGAATCGACTTAGTAGAGGAAGTCTGATGAAGCAGATAACACAACACGTTATCTCTTCAAACAACATTTCAGATGACTAAGAGAAATAAAAACAGTTCGCTGGAAGCCACTCGGTTATTAGCATGACGGCTGTTTGAACAGAATGCTTTGCTGGCCTGTTAGCCCGCATGATCTTTGTAGGTGGGTTATTAGCACTTTTCTCGACGGGTCATAGCCACAACGACACAACATGAAAACACACTAGCTATGGATTGACTGTTTTGCTTTGTTAGCATGTTATTAACAGGACCTACATAACACACAAAGATGGAAATGTGTGCTAAAGCTGCTAACTGTTTGTTTTGCTTTATTAGCATGCTAAGCTCTCCTGACATGAAAATGACACAAAACACTATTATATATAGCTTATAAACGATTACATATGAAATGTGCTGGTCACTTATACTCAGTTCTTTATACTCATGCTTCTTCACCATGCTGTTAGCACAATCTGCGCAGCTCAGGGATTATGTTCCTTCTCTCTTGACATAAAACCAATGCTAAGATGCAAGGTGGGCTAATTTACAGTTATCAGATAACTCCAGAATAAATATCAATAACTTACATAAGAATTAGTCACCCTGCATGTTTAAAGGTGGTAGTAACTTCACGCTCCTGCAGATGGCGCTGCACGAGGATGATGGGGCTATAAATACCTGCAGGGTGTGAGTGACGGGATCCACAGATTGAGAAGAGGTGCTACAGTGCAGTGAATGTCTCGTTCCATGTGTGGAAAATGGCTCCAAAGCAGATGTTAATGATTGGTTAAAAGGAGTGACTGCATTTGGGCGTGCCAAAGACCATAGTGTGAAGGAAGTAGCTGAATCTGCAGGTGTATGGAAGCGTACAGTCATACAGGTCTACCAGCAGTGGCTAAAATCCCAGTCTACAGGGAATTCTCCTCGGAATTGTGCCAGGGAAGGCATCCACCAAATCTGACTCAACTGCACAATTCTTTGATGCAAGAATGTCTGAACATTGATGTGGCCTACATCCAGAAACTTGTCCAATTGCAGCTGTTATTTCAAGAAGCTCATGGAGGTATTACAGGCTATACGATGGTACGTTTCAGTCACAGATGACTATTATTTTGTCTGGTGAGCTTATATATACATATATATACATAATTTTTTTTTATTATTATTTTTTTTCCCTCGGAGCGGCAGGTCAGTCTGGTACCTGCACTTGCTTACTATAGAATCACACTGCTGTAACAGATGCAGAAGGTGGCTCGGCATTGTCTTGCGAAAGCAAGCAGGGACATTCTTGGAAAAGACGTCATCTAGATGGCAGCATGTATTAGACAAATATTCTACTTCTCAATGCTCATTTTCCAATCAAGTCTAATTCACTTCTATTCCTTCATTTCTCTATTCCCTTATCATTTGTCGATTAGTTTAGTGAATCATTTGAACATAAATACAGCAGCTTATACAGCTGTAGCCAATCTACCACAGTGTCAACAAAGCCATTATATATTAGGGCTAGTCAATAAATATTTTTTTCAGTGATCTGGGTGGTCAGAGGGTGGAACAGCTCAGCGGGATTCCACCTTAATCAAGCCAACAGACTAACATATGGTTGCTATCCAATGAAAAACGAGTATCTCCATTTTTTGCCGATTTTTACTTTAAGGCATCCTTCGAACACAGCACCTGCAACTTTGCAAAATTTCATGATGAACTGATCAACAGAAATGGCCCAAAATTGCTTGGAAAAAGGTTTCCTGTAAAGTTGCCACTTTGGAGACACTTGTTTTTCTTTGGACAGCGATGAAATGCTTGCTGTCTGTGCTTCTACATGGCTTTGTTCTGCATCGATAGCATGCTGTTAGCATGATCTGCGTACCTGTCATTAAATTTCTTCACCCTTGATATAAAAAGCGTACAAAGATGCCAACGAAGGCTGATTAACACTAAGCAGATGCCTCTATACAGCCAGAACGGTATGTCTGCTAGTCTTACTGATGCACACAACAACTAAATGAGCTGCATGTGAATTAATTTAAACGAGCCGTGTAACGTATCGGCCGCCTGCAGCTCGCTGTGTGAAGGTCTCAGCGTGTAAAGTCAGGCGTGTCTGTGAGCAGGAGAGTGCACGTGGATGAGTGAATGGTTCCGTTACAGATTCCTGACAGGCTTCAGCAGGCCGACTGGAATAGTTTTACAGCTAGAACGCAGAGCCCTGGCTCAGGAACTCCTCCTGACGAGAGCGTTCTCAAACAAAGAGAACAAAAAAACAGCCATGCAGCTCATAATAGATTCTACACAGGCAAGAAGAACGCCTCCAAAATGACCAGGTTTACTTCAGCCTAAATAAAGCCCTGCGCAGGAAGCAGCGGGTCTGCGAATGCGACTCTCCGAGCAGTAATAGCACGTCTCCAAAATTACGCTGCCAGTGACTCACTGTTATTAAAGGCTGAAACACTAAAAAAACTGAATACAGAGTTCAGAGTAAAGACAGAATCTGACTAATAACCTGCAGCTCGTTAACCCTTACATACCCACAACTATCACTGTCATTTCGCTGTAGGACTTAAATACATCTGAACATCGTTAATAATGTCGTTTGCATAATTAATTGCAGTTAATCACATTTTTCTGTGTGGTTGATCATGATTAATCGCATAATTTAAATAGTCAATTGCGATCAATGGAATTATTTTGAGTAGTTAATCGCGATTAATCGCATCCATTTGTACAGCTAGTCGCGATTTACAATCACAAATAAATATAATATATTAGCTGAATGTGATTTAATCGCATTATTTGGTGTAGTTAATCACAGTCACATTCATTTGTGCAGTTAATCATGATGAATCACATTAACTTGTGTAGTTAGTCATGATTAATCACATTGATCTATGAAGTTAATCACGGTCATATACGCTTGTTTAGTTAATCACTATTAGCTGGGTTAATCTGTGAAGTTCAAGCAATTTTGTGCATAACTTTGAGTAGGTAACTGCATGAACACCACCTTCATTTGTGCAGTGAATCACAACTAATCGCATTATCTTGTGAAGTAATCGCAAATGAATCACATTAACTTGTGATGTTAATCAGGATTAATTGCATTCATTTGTGTAGAGAAATGCGACAAATAAAATGAATTATTGTTGTTAGTTTTATTATTTGCATGAATTGTTGTAGTTAATCACAATTTATTTGCATAGTTAGTCACAACTATTCCGATTAATTTGTGTGGTTAACTGCAATTAATCGTATATGTAAAGGTCTGACCAACACATCACCAATGCTGATACTGACATTGGAACTAAAATCTCTAAGAGCTGATAATATTGGGGAATTACTTTACACAGCCGTGCCGTAATCCACTGTAGCTTTAATTTCTTCATTTTACTGTATTTAAAGAAATGAATAAGCTTCCCATCATGTTCCTGTAACTGTATGTATAATCCACTAAAGGGATTTAAGAACGTTTCCAGACCTTTTCAGCTCTAGAACCCAAACGATCAGT
This sequence comes from Semaprochilodus insignis, assembly GCA_034552555.1. Taxonomy (NCBI): domain Eukaryota; kingdom Metazoa; phylum Chordata; class Actinopteri; order Characiformes; family Prochilodontidae; genus Semaprochilodus; species Semaprochilodus insignis. The sequence continues at coordinate 21,255,600 of CM067488.1, forward strand.
GTTGTTTCTGATTAACTTTTGTTTCTACAGTCTACACATGAGGAAGGATCAGGGATATGCGTGGAGGTCTCCACATTTACACGCTCTCCAAACATCATACATCCTCCAGAATCCAGACGAGACATTACGCCAGGCTGTAAGTGAGCACTCGCCCACCAAAAAACAAACAAAACAAAAATAGCCTGAAAAACAAAACCACAAAACCTGAGGCAATCAACAGGCGCAACTGGAGAAGAGGACCACAGGGTTCTACACCTACACGTGTGTTCACTGGTGGTTACAATCATCATCAAAAGATGAGCACCCAGAAGGAAGTGTGGGGTTGCAGTGCCATTGGGAAGGAAGATAAAGGTTACCAGGAACAATAAATGATGATACATTTAGACTGATATGGGCAGTATTTATTAAGCTACACATACAGAAGTAGTGTCTCTCAGTATGGCTAACACAACATGCCAGACGTCTTGGTATGGAGTTGTAGAGGTTCCTAATGGTGTCCTGTGATAATCCATCCCATGCAGCTTGAATATCCCCACACAGTTCCTGCAGATGGTGCAGTATGGGTGGAGGTGGAGTGACACCAGGCCTTCTGGACGTGTGACAACAAACCGTTCATCTTGGCGCTGACCACGGTGCCTCCGCACACGGATTCGTTGGTCGTCTCCACCAAGACAAAAGCGGGACTCGTCACTGAAGACGACCCGCTGCCATTCTGAGTCACTCCATGACATTTTGGCACGACACCATTGCAGTCTTTGGTGACGTTGACGTGGTGTTAAGGACAGTCGTCGCAACGTCGTAACGCATGACCGGCATGGCACGCATTAAGTCAATAAGACCATCCTGCTTCCCGGGATGCTATGATGCGACCCCTCTCAAACACTCAAATTGCTTCTGAACACAGAACGAGTCAGAAACGAAACCACATGCAACAGGATGACCTTGTTTACTGAATGTCCACAATTGTGGCTGTTGGGTCAGACAGGTACAGCGATAAGGCCCGTCCTTGCTTATGTCACACGCACAGCCGTTCATGAAAGTTGAATCATTCGCATGTCTCACGATTTCAAACCCACCCACCAAGTTTCATTCCTGTCGGTTGATTCCTTCTGGGTGCAGCTATTTGTGCAGCTATTCTGGTGATGATGAGTGTACGTAATGATGACGCTGGTCAAATCTGAAAGTAGGTTTTCTCTGGCTATTTTGCCTCACAATGCTCTGTATGTATCCCTCCACCATGAATGAATTTTAAGACCACAATCTTCTCAAAACAACATCTCGGACATCAGGCAGTGTATTCATAACCATTTAATGTGGGAGGTGGACGTCCGGTTCATATCACCAATTCTGACTCTGTAAGTTTCTCTAGAATGAAGCATTTCACACCAAACCACTCTGAAACAATCTGCTTACATCTTAACCCTTTCATTACGTAGCAACAGGCAAATTGGTGGGTTATAAGCTTCCAGTACTTATTAGCTACATTAGCCATTAGCTCCAAAGAAGCAAACTTCAGACACCAAACACGTTGATTTCTCACTGAACTATCTCTTTAAAAAGAAACCTTTGACCTCCACTCTCCAGACGCTGCTGCTGGTTATCTCAGCCTTGGTGGTCAGCCAGTGGTCAGCTGTGCTGTTCTACTGACCTGAGCTCATTAAAGTCAGAGTGCAGGGTGTTTTGGTGGGTGAGTGTTCATTTACAGCCTGTCCTAAAGTCTGGTCTGGATTCTGGAGGACGTGACATGTTTGGAGAAGATGTAAATGAGGGAGAACTCCACACGTATCACTGATCGTGTTTAGACTGGAGAACCAGATAGTAACAATAAACTACACTGATCATTTTGGGTTCCAGATACGGGAATGTCTAGAAACCCCATGATTTTCCTTAAGAGATTATAGAAGCTCATTACATCTGTGAAAGTGAGACTAAGCATGGATATTAAACGTCTCGGTATCAGACAGGTGTTCAGATCTGGCTGACATTGAGGACCGATATGTAATGCTGTGTGATGATGTGTACTGAACTCCAGGGAGGTATTTAATAAAGCAGGATTTCTCAATTAGTTAGTTAATATAATACCAAACTTGAGAACTGTCCAATCAGACTGTCCTTCAGCTCGTTTCCTATTGGACAGGCTTGACTTTGGGTTTAACTTATTTGGCTAACCTGAGGAATCCTGCTTTATTAAATACCTCCCTGGAGGTCAGCACACAAAGCAGGATTTCTCAGGTTAGCTAAACAACTTAAGCCCAACGTCAAGCCTGTCCCATAGGAAACGAGCTGAGGGACAGTCTGATTGGACAGCCCTCAAGTTTGGTGTTATATTAACTGACTCATTGAGAAATCCTGCTTTGGGAAATCTGCACCTGAAGACCAAAAAAGCTGAACCTTAAAATCACCATCAGCATCTGCTGTTACAGAGACCGATAAGCTGAACACAACCTGCTGATCTATTACAGCTTCATTATACCTTAACTACACTGTAATTACTCCGTAATTACACCTTAATTACAGCTTAATTACAGCAAGAAGGAGCAAAAAGATGAACGAGGGTAGCCCTTACTGGAGTACCCTTCAGAAAGACACATATGTATATTTCTCTCATGTTTGGTGTCTGAAATTATATACATAGATAGATAGACAGACCAACGGATAGATAGATGGATAGATAGATAGATAGATATACACAGACAGCTAGATAGATAGACAGACCAACGGATAGATAGATAGATAGATAGATAGATAGATAGATAGATAGATAGATAGATAGACATACACAGACAGCTAGATAGATAGACAGACCAACGGATAGATAGATGGATAGATGGATAGATAGATAGATAGATAGATAGATAGATAGATAGATAGATAGACTGAAAAGCACATGTACTCGTATAGGTCCACTCATACAGGTGTACTCACACGCACGCGCGCACTCAGTCGCGCGCCCCCCGAAAGCCCACACTGCACTAAACGCTGTATAACAGTGAAGGAGAAGCCGAAGTGCAGTCACTAAGTCACTGAACAAGACATTCTCCGTTCCACCTTAAATGGTCCAGCAGTTACACTGGGGCGCCTGATGGGCGCCGGAATGCAACTATTTCACCATTTAAGGTGGAATGGAAAATTCATAAAACATGCTTCAGCCTCGCCACCGAGCCACTGGGTTACACACGCTCTCAGGTCCACTCCGATCGCCTTCACAACTCCGATATCACAAACAAACACACTCACTGAAACTGGATCAAAACTTTTCGCCCCCTTCCGTCCGCTTCTGCAGCCAGGCACTGAAGTTCGCCTCCCCTTCGTCTGACAAGCAACTTCACACATTCACACCGAGGTGCAGCTCGTTCAGTGTCCGGGTAAACCTACCTCCAGCGGCGGGGTTCCGACTCTCCTTCGCAGGCCTGAGGACGCTGAATTCCCGCTGTGTCCGATTCTCCGGTTCCCCCGGTTCTGTCCGAGCGGAGCTCCGCTGAGCTAAAGCCCGCAGAGGCACGACTACTCCCGGCCAGAGCCACACACGCAGCTCGTGCTGCTCCAGCGCACCCGTATTGCGACAAACCCCGCCCGCCACGATACGATTGGCTGGGATTGGCGCGTAGAGTCCTGCATCTTGCGCTGGGATTGGTTTATAGAGTGTGCTGAGATTTACCGGCAGAGTCCCGCCTACTGCGCTGGGATTGGTTGGTAGGACCCTGCCTCCTATGTAGAGATTGGCTGGTAGTGCTACGTATGCGCTGAGATTGGTTGATAGTGTCTAATAGAGCTCTGCCTGCTTAATTGGGATTGGTCACAATTGTCCTGCGGATTCCAGCCTCCTGTGATGGATTGACTGGAATAGTGTAGTGTCCAGAATCCTGAAGTGGGATTGACCTAAAGTGTCTGGTAGAGTCCTCCGTCCTGTGTTGAGATTGGCTGATAGTGCTAAGTGTACACCGAGATTGGTTGGTATTGGCTAATAGCACCCCCCATTAGCGGCTAATAGTGCCTCCTGAATTGGGATTAGACAAAAGAGTGCAGTACAGTTCTGCCTCCTGCTCTGGGTGTGTTTGGAATTGGATACTGTCTCATGTCCTGAATTGGGATTTGCCCAAAGTGTTTAGTTGTATTCCGCCTCCTGTGCTGGGATTGGCTGGTAAAGTCCTGTCTCCTGCGCTGGGTGTGGCTGGAATTGGGTACTGTCTCATGTCCTGAATTGGGATTTGCCCAAAGTGTTTAGTTGGGTTCCGCCTCCTGTGCTGGGACTGGCTGGAAGAGTCCCGCATCTTTTGCTGGGATTGGCTGGTAAAGTCCCAACTCCTGTGTTGGGATTGGCGGGTTTAGTCCTGCCTGTTCTCCTAGGAGTGGCTGGTAGAGTCCCACCACCTGAGCTGGGATTGGCTGGTAGAGTCTCACCTGCTGTTCTGAGATTAGTTGGTAGAGCCCGCCTCCTGTGCTGGGATTGGCAGGTTAAGTCCCACCTCCTGTGCTGGAACTAGTTGGTAGAGTCACACCCCCTGTGCTCATGTTGGCTGATATAGTCCTGCCTCCTCTCCTAGGAGTGGCTGGTAGAGTCCCACCTCTTTTGCTGGGATTGACTGATAGAATCCCGCCTCCTGTGCTGGGATTGGCTGGTAGAGTCCCGCCTCCAGTGCTGAGATTGGCTGGTAGAGTCCCGCCTCCAGTGCTGGGACTGGCTAGTAGACTCCTGCCTCCAGTGTTGTTATTACTGTACAGCAATTCAAACAGCATGCGTTCTTGTTTTGCTATGGTGTGCATCTCAGTTCTTGTTTATTTATTTGTTTATTTGTTTATTATTGCATCAAATGCATTAGTGGGGACATTTAGTACCTAGCCGTGAATTTAGCAGCATTGGATAGCAGCTAATATTTCTTCTCTAAGTGTGATGAAAATAACACTCAGGCTGACCCTGAGCGGGAATCAGGCCATGGCGCCATGCCCATTTCTGCTGGAGTTTACTAATGGCAGCATAACAGATTAAAGCGCTTCACAAAGTCAGCGCTCCCACATTAACCCTGAAACGCTCACCCCGGGTCACAGGCAGCCTGCAGACTCATTAGCACACCATTAACTTATATGCCTCTCACACCTTAACAAAATATCAAAATATAACCATATACATTATTTTACTTCTGTCATTCAGGGTGGTTTGGTGTGAAACGGTTCATTCTAGAGACTGGCGATAGAGACTGATGGGAACCATGGGGTGTCATGTCTACAAAACAAATACAGACATTTTACTAAATATCCAAACGCACAAGTGAACCTACACACCTACAATAGTTGCAAAAATAGTTGTACCCAGAAGGAATCAGTCGACAGGAATGAAACTTGGTGGGTGGGTTTGACATTGTGAGACATGCAAATGATGCAAGTTTCATGCTCGGCCGCGCATGTGACATAAGCAAGGACAGGCCTCATCTCTGTACCTGACTGACCCAACAGCCANGTGCAACAACAGCAGCTGCATACAGCGAATCTAAAACAAAGGGGGGGAAGAGAAAACAAGACAATGCTAATATAAATAATTACAAATATACACTCATTATTTAAACAATAGCTGTATCCACAATCAAACTTGGTGGGTTGGTTTGACACGCAAGTTTCACCCTCGGCCGCGCATGTGACATAAGCAAGGACAGGCCTCATCTCTGTACCTGACTGACCCAACAGCCATGACTGCGGACATTCAGAGAGCAGCGATGCCCTCCAGGAGTCATCCCGTTAGTGCCAGCACCATTGGCAGGCGGCTACACAGCGCAGGACTACACGCACGCAGACCGTTACGACGACTGCCCTTAACAGCACGTCAATGTCACCAAAGACATTGGTGCAATGGTGTCGTGCCCGTGTGTCATGGAGTGACTCAGAATGGCAGCGGGTCATCTTCAGTGACAAGACCCGCTTTTGTGTTGGTGGAGACGACCAACGAATCTGTGTGTGGAGGCACCGTGGTCAGCGCCAAGATGAATGGTTTGTTGTCACACGTCCAGTAGGCCTGGTGTCACTCCACCTCCACCCCTACCATACCATCTGCAGGAACTGTGTGAGGATATTCAAGCTGCATGGGATGGATTATCACAAGACACCAGTAGGAACCTCTACAACTCCATGCTGAGACGTCTGGCATGTTGCGTTACTTGCTTTATCTTCCTTCCCAATAGCATTGCAGTCTGACACTTCCTTCGGGGTGCAACTATTCTATTGGTGATGAGTGTATGGAATGTCGATGATGGCAAAATAATAGAACGTTTTCTTAGAGGACTGTTACGCCTCACAATGCCCTGGATGTATCCCTCCACCATAAACAGATTTTCTATTCGCACCATTAAGATGTAATGACTTTCTGCGAGGGAGCTTTTAGACATGGATGTCTGGTTCCCATCACCTCCAATGTGAGCAACTGTGACTCTCTACAAGGAGTATCTTACCTCAGAGAGTTTGTTAACATTTACGCCAGGAACCTAAAAATATCAGTGGAATTGTTTTTTATCTGTTTGATGGGACACCTTTGCCAGCAGTTGCCCGCACGCCATTACAACAATAAGCCTTTTAGAGCAGAACTGGCTGAAAAACCAGCTGCAATGTTTTTGGAAAGCCACATTGAAAAACTCCAAGTACATTGATGTTTATTTAGTGTTCCACACACTAAATTCAGTTAAACTAAATTCTGCTCTCTGTACTCCAACATTCATTTGGTCAGAATGGACAATATCCACAATATGCTCAGAAAAGCATTCTGACAAATCAGTCACCATAATAAAACAATATCATCATTTCCCCATCTCTATACATGGACCTGTTTTTGTCGTAGCCCCGTTTTAAACATTTGCCCTTTCTAATCATGTTGAGTGATGAAACCCACCACACGCTCTCTCTGACAATAGCTGGAAGCATCTTAACCATTGGGTTAAATCACTGTACTTCTCAACAGCCCTCAGTGTTTATGGGTATATTTAACATCTCTCTGAGCCAGTGCACTGCGGCACGATGTTTGAAAGTATCAGTTACCGTCCCTGTGCCCAAAGCTGCTACAACCTCCTCACTGAATGACTTCAGAGCCACAGCAGGCACTTACCCATTTTAAATAGGATTCATGTGAACTCAGCTCACTTACCGAAACAGTCAATCAGCTCATGATGCTATCAGTACAGCTTTTTACTATACGCTCATCATCAGAGGAATAGCTGCACCCAGAGGGAAGCCACCGACAGGAATGAAACTTGGTGGGTTGGTTTGACATTGTGAGACATGAGAATGATTCAAGTTTTACGTTTGGCCCGCAAGGACGGGCCTTATCGCTGTACCTGTCTGAGCTATCAGCCACGATTGAGGACATTCAGTAAGCCATGATGCCCTCCATGAGTCATCCTGTTAGCGCCATCACCATTGGCAGATGGCTACACGACGCAGGACTACATGTACACAGACCGCTACAACAACTGTCCTTAACACCACGTCAACGTCGCCAAAGACTGCAATGGTGTCGTGCCAGACTGTCGAGGAGAGACTTAGAACGGCAGTGGGTCATCTTCAGTGACGAGTCCCGCTTTTGTGTTGGTGGAGACGACCAACGAATCTGTGTGTGGAGGCACCGTGGTTGTCACGCGTCACACGTCCAGAAGGCCTGGTGTCACGCCACCTCCACCCCTACCACACCATCTGNGTGTAAGGATATTCAAGCTGCATGGGATGGATTATCACAGGACACCATTAGGAACCTCTACAACTCCATGCTGAGAAGTCTGGCACGTTGCGTTAGCAAACATTGTGGCCTGACGCCATACTGAGAGAGACTACTTCTGTATGTGTAGCTCAATAAATATTGACTATATCAGTCTAAATTTATTATCCTTTATCTTCCTTCCCAATAGCACTGCAATCCCACACTCCTTTCTGGGTGCAACTATTCTTTGGATGATGAATGTAATTTGAGGCATTTAAATCTGGCTAGCAATTACGTAGCTCTTCTTTTTACACTTTCAGCTCAGTATGGCAAAAATTGCTAATCTCGTTCAAAAGCTAATGGATTTAAACATCAGTTTAGATTTATGTTATTAGCTTTTGACCTTTTTAGGTGGAGGAAAACAGTCAGTTAAGATCCATAATACAACATGACTGTGTTGACTGCTACGGAGTGCCTACAGGGCTCAGTACTGTCTCCGTGCCGTCTAACGTGCCTCATTACAGATAATAATGAAACAGGATGTGAACAGATCAGTAACAGTGTACTAACCGTTACCTCCAGTTTAATACAACAGAAACCGAGTGGATTACAAGAAGAAACGGAAAGTGGACTTACTTTAGACACTTCATTCTGATCCTGTCACCCAAAAATCCCAACCATGGTTACTGGTCTTTATGCCAAAGTAAGGAGAGATCCACTGATTAAACATCCATAATCGGGAGTGCTCTTATGTAATCTATTACTGCTCGGTGGGGAAATAAACTGCTAGGTATTGTTGGTGAAGCTTCAGAGATAATTGGAACACCTTCCCCTATAAGTACACTCAGCGCACTCGTAAGTGAGCAAAGACAGCAATTACAGACTCCTCGCATCCAGTGGGCCATTTTTTCCAGCCACTTACTCCTGGGAGGCACTGTATGGTTAAAAAACAAAGACAACCCGCTTTAAGAAGAGCTTTCCGCTTATTGCAATAAGGTTACTAAACTCTTCAGAGTAGCGTGTATCATTATAGTCATTGTAGGAAAGCACTGATGAAATCATTGTGTAATCTTCCAGAACTCTGCTATACTACACACCAAAACATTGTGACAGATGAAGCGAATAACGTTGATCGTCTCGTAACAACGGTGCATGTGAAGGTCTGGGATATATTAGCAGGAACAGTTGGCTCTTGTAGTCAACATGCTGGCTGTGGGAGAAATGGACAGACATTTGACAAGAGCCAAATGGCCAGAAGATTGGGCTGGTCATCTCAGAAATGGGGAGGCTAGTGTGGAGCTCCAACTCGACAATGGACTGAGGGGGGACTGAGGAGGGTGTTGGGCACCCAAGGCTCTTTGATGTGCAAAGGCAATGCAGGCTATCTAGTCTGGTCCAAACCAACAGAAGGGCCACTGTGGCCAACTGAGATCTTCAGGGAGTTTGCCAGTGCCAGTACACTGTAAACTACTCTGAAGGACGGAGAAGTTTACAACAATGGGAGTCTCTGCACTTCTACTCCAACATAGCACCATCGAGTGAGGTTCCTCAAGAGTCAGAGCTCCTCTCTCTCTTCTCTCTAGCTCGCTCTCTCTCTGTCTCTCTGACAGACACTGTGCAGGTTTTTCCTATGACTAAGACCATGCTGTCCATCCCCAGCGGAATGTCAGACCTATAACAAAATCAGGAGGTCACAAGGCCTGTCACATGACACTGGAGATGCGTCTTAACTTTTTGGCATCCGGCCTGTTTTATTAGCCTTCAGAGAGGCAGACAGAAGCGAAAGCTTGCTCGGTAACAAGACTGCAGGGGATTTTATTTTCGGCACCCCCCCCCCTCCAACCCAGGTCATTAGAGTGTGGAGCTGCTCCTGCTTGGTGCTAACAAGACACAGTAGATCATCTGAGACCAACAACTCCACCACAATCTCACAACAGCGCAGAGAATCAGAGACCTTTATAGCGTCTCACTGTAGGGAAGAGACAATTTCTAGAACAAGGTTGAGCACCTAAAACAGTCTGATCATGTGCTGCACTGGTCTCAGATGGACTCCTGGAGCAGGATTACAGAAACATCCTAAGTTAAGAAAAAATTAAATCTTTTCCTAATTTAACAATTATATCTTAACTTACAGCGTCTTATGTCAAGTTAGGAAATCTTAAACCACTCGATCGAGGTCGATACCAAACTTTTACGAGTGTTGCCACTCAACCAACATAAAAAAGTAATAACAAGATGTATGTCTAAACTACATCCTTGTCTCTTAGGTACTGGAGGCACTTGACTTGAAAGTTAGAATCAGGTACCTACAGCAAAATGCGACCCAACAGCGAGCAGTGATGGCCTCCATGAGTCTTCCTGTTAGTGCCAGCACCATTGGCAGACAGCTGCACAACGCAGGACTACATGCACCCAGACCGTTACGACGACTGCCCTTAATACCACGTCACCATCACCAAAGACTGCAATGGGGTCTATCATGGAGTGACTCGAAACGGCAGGAGGTCATCTTCAGTGACAAGCCCTGCTTTTGTCTTGGTGGAGACGACCAATGAACCCGTGTGTGGAGGCAGAAGGCCTAGTGACTTCATCTGCCTTGACAGGGCGCCACTGCTTGCCTACATTTCTGACCAGTTTACCTACCATGGAGCTTCTTGCTGTCCTGTACTACGAGGAAGCTTTGCCTCCACCACTTTGACCATCCGATGATCCTGCCATTTAATTACACTAATCAGACATTTCTTCCTCTGCCTCACAAAACACTGAACACTTCTCTCATTCTTACTAATAGACTATCATCGCAGGCTTCTAGCAGCAGTTATTGATGTTCGAGGTTTTTCACAGTAATAAACTCCTTACAGGGGTCACTAGTTTCATTCAGACTTTCAACTGTCTCACTGTCACTCTCACATTAACAGTTATCAGTTATTCTATTAAATATTGCATATAATTGTATATTGTATATTCACATCCTTTTTTGTGCTTGTCTTGCTATCTGGTGTCGACCTGAGGAGGATGGGTTCCCCCGTTTGAGTCTTGGTTCCTCTCAAGGTTTCTTCCTTTTGCTTTGAGGGAGTTTTTCCTTGCCACTGAGGCCCTTGGCTTGCTCACTGAGCGCTTGGACACCAGATTCTCTGTGAAGCTGCTTTGTGACAACATCTGCTGTAAAACGCACATATAAATAAATCTGACTTTGACAAAATGGAAGGAACAGAGTTTTAGTACAAAGTCCACGATCAGTTTCCAAGTGTGTTTTCAGCTCTAACTTTAAAGCAGTTCAGCAGAATGATGCATCTGTGCTCATAGTAACTTTGAAGGCTGTGGTTAGTGAAGGAATCAATAGAGAGAACTGTGGAGAATCATTGTGATATTACTCATCTCTCTCTCTCTCTCTCTCTCTCTCTCTCTCTCTCTCTCTCTCTCTGGGTTACAGAGTTACAGGCCTTTATTCTGAAGCCCAGACTGTCCTTAGAGGTGAGATATAATCATCCTGCCACTCTGTGGCTAAAAGTGTCACTCCCTCAAGCATGCTGTCTCTCCTCCTGTAGAGCAGACGCAGGCAACTTCACTCCGTCACTGCAGCTGCTCAGACAGCATCACATAAACTCCACTGATTGACAAGAAATTCAGCTCTTGCTGCTTTTAGCGTTACTTATAACATATGTGTCGCTTTACGTACCAAAATCCAGCTGTAATAATTCATCACCATGATCATTTCCTAACTTGTTTATGTTACTCTGCCTTTAAGATTTATACAAATGAGTCTTGCTCTGATTGGCTGACCTGTGTTGTGTCTGATTCAAATTGTAACAGGCAGGAACAGACAGGGCTACTGTTGTAGGTTGGATGGGCGGAGTTAAACTGCTGTAGGCAGAGTGGGTGGAGCTTAACTGTTATAGGCTGAATGGATGGGGCTAAACAGCTGTAGGCTGAATGGGTGTGGCTAAACTGCTGTAGACAGTGTCGGTGTGGCTAAACAGCTATAGACTGAATGGGTAAGGCTAAACATGCTATAGACAGAATGGGTGGGGCTAAACTGCTGTAGGCTGAATGGGTGTGGCTACACTGCTGTAGGCTGAAAAGATGGGGCTAAACTGCTATACACTGAATGGGTGGGGCTAAACTGCTGTAGACTGAATAGGTGGGGTTGAACTGCTATAGACTGAATGGGTAGAGCTGAACTACTATAGACTGAACTGGTGGGGCTAAACTGCTATAGACTGAATGGGCGTGGTAAACTCACAAGAACATAACTGTTTGTCTGCCTGTAAAGTTTAGCTCTTTTTGATCAGCTTCCTTCCTCACAGAGAAAAACAAATCTGTTAGTGGAATAAATCCTGCACCAAAATGATTAATTAACCCTCCAGGGTCCAGTAAATTATCCACAGTATTAAAATGGAATAGACAGAAAATGTATTTTTAATGAAGTCCCACAAGAGCTGAGTCTGGCCACAGATCAGCTTAGCCGAGAATGTTCAATACAGGGAGTAACTTTCAAGTCTGAAGAAAAAGAAAACTTATATTATACAGGGCCTGTAATAAGTAGTTATTTACATAATCTATGTGAAATCATAAAACAGTAGAAACCATATCACCTCCTACACTTCCTGTAGTGTATTACAGTCTGTCAGAATGGCTGTGCGGATCATATGAACATTATAAAGCACTTTATTAATGAAACAGTAGAAGTCATATCGCCCCCTACACTTCCTGTAGTGTATTACAGTCTGTCAGAATGACCGTGTGGATCATATGAACATTATAGAGCACTTTATTAATGAAACGGTAGAAGTCATATCGCCCCCTACACTTCCTGTAGTGTATTACAGTCTGTCAGAATGACTGTGTAGATCATATGAACATTATAAAGCACTTTATTAATGAAACAGTAGAAGTCATATCGCCCCCTACACTTCCTGTAGTGTATTACAGTCTGTCAGAAAGCTAGAAAGGTGTCATGTGGAAGATTATATTTGAGCTTTTGATTCCTCAGTCTCAAGTGTTATGAAGACATTGTTGATGAACAATAACAATAATGATTAAAATCAATGTGGATCTGAGACATTTTTAATAAAGTGATGCTATTCTGTTCTTTGATGCGATATTAGCGTTATATGTTTGAATAGTTTCTACCTCAGGACATTAGGTGAAATTGTGAGTCTTTAGACAGGGATGGAGGAGGAAGTCTAGCTGTTCACTCACAACAGCAAACGGCAGCAGCACAGTTAGCTATCGTTAGCTATTCTCAGTTACAGTGAACTAGTGTTAGCTGTTTGTAGTTTACAGAGTTTGCTACCAGTAGCTATTTTCAATTACAAGAAGTAGCTAGCATCAACTAATTTGTGTTAGCACATTTAGGTGAGGCTAGCTATTTTCTGTTAGCACTGTAGCTAATGTTAGTTATTTTTTGGTCCTTACAGTTAGCTAGCATTAGCTAGTGCTATCTTCTGTTAATATGGTTAGCTGTTAGTTATGTTCAGTGTTAACAGTGTTTTTTACTGTTAAGACAGTGGTTTTAAGATGTTACATATGTCTACCAAAAAATGCAATTAATTATAGAGTTAATATTCTGGAAATGGTAGCTAGCTAGTTGGCTAACACAAACTCAAAAATATATATAAACATGGTGAAGATATATATATATATTTAAAGTTATTCAACATGTATGTCATTACGTCAATGTATAATTATCCCTGATGTAAAATAAGACCAGCTAGACAAAATGCTGATCAACCAGTTAAATTGATCTACAATTGACCAACCAGCTGGTCAGTGGTAGATCAATTTAGCTGGTTGATCAGCATTTTGTACAGTTGGTCTTATTTTACATGAGGGATAATAGAAAAAGGAAGAATAGAAACCTGACTCATTCCAGCTTGTTAAGCTTGTTGACCGGATTCGATAGCTGACCAGGCAATGGTTTATTTTGAGTTTAATGTCTGGTCAACCAGCATGACCAGTATGACCAAGGTGGTCATACTAGATCCATACTAGGACCAGCTGAGCAAACTGGACATTGAGCTGGACTAGATAAAATAAGACCAGCAGTACAAAATGCTGATAACCAGTTAAATTGATCTACCACTGACCTGGAACTGGTCAGCTTTCTACTATTCCTGCTAAGAAACTTTAATGTGAGCTACCTCACCAAACCTAAGGAAGCTAACTTAGACAACCCACTATCTACTTTAGCAACATCCACCTCCATCTAACATGGAGCTTGGTTCACATGGTTGCAGGTGGACGCAGCTTGATGGATCACATGTCTTCTACTTCAGGCACAATCCAACATCTGAACATCTGAGCTCTAGACAGCTGGAGCCAGAAATCCAGCTTCACTCCTCTTCAGGATAAACATTTCAGTCAGTATGAGTGACAGCACCGCTCTCAAGGTTCAGAGGGGCACACGGTAATCCTGACACACTCTTACAGCATGGCTTTCTATCTATCTTTTATCTATCCATTCTAAATCAGATTCACTCAACGACAGAGCTGCCTTAACCCTTATAACCCTCATTATCATTATAAAGTTATGTAAAGGATCTCTGACTCACTGAAGCAAACTGTGTGGAATCTTTCAATCCGTAACACATCAGTGTTTGTGTTCGGAAAATAAGATATTTCGGTAGCACCAAATAATAACAGGCTCTTACGATAAGCAGCGTAATTATTATCTAATAGCTTGTTAATAATTGCTAATTATTATAATAATAACAAGTACACTATATTGCCAAAAGTATTTACTCCTTTGCCTTCACACGCATATGAACTTGAGTGGCATCCCATTCTTAACCCATAGGGTTTAATATGATGTCGGCCCACCCTTTGGAGCTGTAACAGCTTCAACTCTTCTGGGAAGGAATTCCACAATGTTTAGGAATGTGTTTGTGCAGAAAGTTGGTGACCTCTGTGCACTACGCGCCTCAGCATCCGCTGACCCCGCTCTGTCATTGTACATGGCCTACAACTTCGTGGCTGAGTTGCTGTCGTTCCCAATCGCTTCCACTTTGTTATAATCCCACTGAGAGTTGACTGTGGAATATTTAGTAGGGAGGAAATTCCACGACTTGACTTGTTGCACAGGTGGCATCCTATCACAGTACCATGCTGGAATTCACTGAGCTCCTGAGAGCGACCCATTCTTTCACTAATGTCTGTAGAAGCAGTCTGCATGTCTAGGTCCTTGGTTTTATACACCTGTGGCCATGGAACTGATTGGAACACCTGAATTCAATGACTCGGATGGGTGAGTGAACACTTTTGGCAATACAGTGTATGGTTTAAGCTTTTATTCCTAGTTTTATTCCTAATTTTTGGATGATTTCTGTTGGTTCAGTTATCCAGAAAGGTTGTAAAGGAAATGATGTACAAAAATATGGAGATGCATATTTGTTTGTTTGTTTGTTTGTTTTATATTGTAATAATATGCATCAATATACAGTATTACTGGATGTTACGATGAATAATCAATCGTAACGTAGAATTGGAATTACCCAGGGCTGGAGTGGGACTTTGTTTTTTAAACCAGGAGTTACATGATGTAGACCAGCCTACGCCAAACCACACACGAAACAGGTAAACAAATTCGTAAACACAATTTCAAAACATGCTAATGTTCCACAATATCATTACACCAGGTCTTAGAGTGTGCTTAACAGTTCTCTCAGCACATCACAGACAGCTTCTGTCCAGAGAAGACAACAAAACTAAGCTAATACCGGGCAACTGTGATGTACATAGACAAGGACACCCAATGATGTGACCATATAACCTAAATCTAATCAGCATGCTACCACAACGGGCAGGAAACATGTTTGTGGTTAATTTATGTCTTACCTGTAATGACTCGATGCACTGCAGTAACATTAGATGTTAGCTTAGACAAATCCCCTGCCAGGATTTGTAGCAAAAGAGCAATGTAAGTACCACGTTTGCAGAAAAAAACACAGTTTGTTTTCAGTTTTGGACAGGTGGAAAATGACATACTTTAAGGGAGAGATGTGCTTTTGAAAGTCCCCACACTGTAAAAGATTTCGTCAGCTTCAACTCAAAAATGTAAGCTCAAAAGCTGCCTTAAAGTTATAAGTTAAATCAAACTGGAATTACTATGTGTTTCAACTCTAACTTTATGTCTACTTTGGCTTTGAATTCTTTTCCGCAAGTTGATTTGACTATATAGTGCTTCAACTTGTTTCAACTTCAAGCAATGCAAGTTTAAGGTCCAGATGACTGAATAACTGTCAGGACAAAAAGACTCCGGAGCGACGCTTGCAGAGCTAAAAGCCAAGGTAGTTTATTAAATAACAATAGCGAACAATCCAATCAACAAAATCAGCAGTAAAGGTAGGGCTTAGGAACGTAGTAAGGGACAGGCAGGGGTCAAAACCAGGAAGAGCAGTCAGCGAGGGCAACCAAGATGAAAGGGTAAGGCGAAAGGGAAAGTTGAGAGAATATGCAGAGGTCGAGAACCAGAGAAGTAGTAGTTAGGAAGATCCAAAAGGGTAAACGAGGGACAAAAGGAAGTCAAAAAGCCAGAAAGTCAGAAAAACAGAAATAATGCTCAGAATTGCCAATGAATCCACAAGGCTTCGCAAAGAACACTCGGAAACATGGGGTATTTAAGAGAACGTTAATTGGCTATTAGAATTCAGGTGACCGGGAGCAAACGGGAACTGCCGATTGGGGGCACGTGGATGCGACGTCATCGAGCGTAGCCCTCTGGGAAGTGGAGTCCGGAAGAGCGAAAGGACCAGCGAGACCCGGAGGCGTGACAATAACCTGACAGAAGTTTTTGTCACTTTTCTCAGTTATTGGCTTCAACGTTCAAAAAGCTCAAGAAAGTATTGGCTGATTGTTACAAGCACAATTCATCTTTCCCGTTGGCTCCTGGCAACGTCTATTTACATATTGTTCTAGTCACCATCTTCGTGTTGTCCTGAAAATGGGCAAGGGCTGAAAATAAACCGAAACTGGTGTAGATGGATTTCTAGAGTTCCCAAAGATCTCTTTTGTGAAGTTAACTTACTGTACAGTTACAGCCAGCAGCAATGTGGCTCAGCTGTTAGCATTGGAATAGAAGAAACACACACAATGAAAGGAGGCAATTATACAATTATTAACGGTCATTAATGATTACGTTTATATGAACACTGGCCAAAAACTAGTCACCTTCCTGGTTAAGGTGGTAGTAACTTCAGGGTCCTACAGATGGTGCTGCACGAGGATGAGGGGTGTGTAAAGGGATTCATAGATTGAGAAGAGGTGGTACATTCAGGGAATGTCTCCAAAATGGCTCCAAAGCAGATGTTAATGATTGGCTAAAATGAGTGACTGTATTTGGGCGTGCCAAAAACCATAGTGTGAAGGAAGTAGCTGAATCTGCAGGTGTATGGAAGCGTACAGTCATACGGGTCTACCAGCAGTGGCACTAATCCCAGTCTACAGGAAATTCCCCTCGGAATTGTGCCAGGGAAGGCATCCACCAAATCTGGCCCAACTGCGCAATTCCATGCCAGTCCATGCCAGTCCAATTCCATTCTAGTCCATGCCAAATCCAATCACAGCTGTTATGGGTGCTTGTGGAGCTATTACACACTATTAGGTACATTTCAGTCACAGGTGACTCATTTTTTGCTTTGTTCCCTAAACATTCTTCACATTTTTGTTGGTTTTTACACATTTTCACATAAAAAAAAGATGCAAACGTGATGTAAATACATTTAGACGAGGAAACGTAAAAATAAAATGTGTAGCAAATCAATAACATCAGCTCTGGATGTCTAAGGTACATTATTCCAATCTGAAATCATTGAATTTTGGCTGCAGATTGATTTCTGTGTGCAGCGTGGCGCTAATGAGAAGAAAAAAGCAACTTCAAAGGGCGTTTGTGCTCTCTGAACAGACACAAGATCGATTCCACAGAAGCAGAAAACAACATGTTCCCCAGTGTGAAGGACGAGCGCAGAGATGTCTGAGCTCCGGCCTGAATACTGAGGCTGCTTATTATGGGCTGTTCATTAAACCATCAGGAGAAGATTCTTCAGGCCAGGCCAAAAATATGGTTCACGTACTTTCATGCTGAATTCATTTTCCTTTTCAAATATACTCTTCTTCTGACTGACCTAAGAGCCACAATGGTGGACATACAGTGAGCAGTGATGCCCTCCATGAGCCATCCTGTTAGTGCCAGCACCATTGGCCGACGGCTGCATGACACAGGACTACATGCCTGCAGACTGTTACAGTGACTGCCCTTAACACCACGTCAATGTCATCAAATGGTGACTGCAATGGTGTCGTGCCAGACTGTCATGGAGTGACTCAGAATGGCAGCGGGTCATCTTCAGTGACGGGTCCCGCTTTTGTCTTGGTGGAGGTGACCAACGAATCCGTGTGTGGATACACTGTGGTCAGCACCAAAATGAACAGTTTGCTGTCATGCCTCACATGTCCCGAAGGCCTGGTGTCACTCCACCTCCACCCCTACCGCACCATCTGCAGGAACTGTGTGAGGATATTCAAGCTGCATGGGATGGATTATCACAGGACACCATTAGGAACCTCTACAACTCCAAGCCGAGATGTATGCATGTTGCGTACGAGTCCTGACATAGAGCTGCACCGCTCTTCTTCATTCACCGCCGTCTACTTGCCTTTAACCACCACGGAGCTCCTGGCTGTCCTGCACTGTGGAAGCTTGGCCTGCGTCCTGCTGACCCATCCGATGACCCAACTACTTGGTCTATGGAGTAATCAGACTTTTATTCCTCTACCTTACAAACACTGAACGCTCCTTTCCCTTGCTTGTCCTGCTATCTGGTGTTGACCCGACGAGGATGGGTTCCCCTTTTGAGTCTTGGTTCCTCTCCAGGTTTCTTCCTTTAGAACTGAGGGAGTTTCTCCTTGCCTCTGTCGCCCTTGGTTTGCTCACTGGGGGCTTCCGGATTCTCTGTAAAGCTGCTTTGTGACAACATCTGTTGTAAAAAGCGCTATATAAATAAATGTTGACTTGACTTGACATTCCTAACAACTACCTGGAACCTTATATTCTAGAATTTCCAGAAGATGTTTTTCTCAATCTGGCCCTCTGTCTCTGTATGCTTAACTAATCTTAAGTAAACATACAACCACTACATGTTTACATGTTAAGTAAACATTTGTTACATTTTACTTACATTAGTTAACCAGTGTTAATGTATCACTTCATTTCACTTAATGTCACGTGCCACCAAGTTGTTTTTGTCTTCTCATGTGAACCCAGACATTTCTGAAAACACTGCTTGTAAGAGACAAAGATGATGAAAACATGAAAACAGGAAACAAATATGATTTTAAAAGTATCCAGTTACATGTAAACAAGGCCTCTGTTATAGCAGCAGTATCAAACCACTGGTGCTCAAATAAACAGCTAATGAAACGAAGGCTGAAAGTTCATCAGGTCTGAGCGTGATGGTGAGACAGAAGTGGGTCAGCTGGTCAGCTCCAACATCTGCAGCCCCCCCAATGGCTGGTGGGTCTGAATCCATAGGCCATATTACTCTAATGAGGCCTTTCCTCTGTAATAACGCTGATGTGATTGACTGCTCGGGCCCTGGATCGTAACACCATGTCAAATCAAATGAAACCACTGACGGCTGACAGGATGGATTTTGCCTTTCATCTGGAAAATTGCCCCC
Organism: Semaprochilodus insignis; assembly: GCA_034552555.1. NCBI lineage: Eukaryota > Metazoa > Chordata > Actinopteri > Characiformes > Prochilodontidae > Semaprochilodus > Semaprochilodus insignis. The sequence continues at coordinate 21,274,947 of CM067488.1, forward strand.
CTCTCCAGCTCTCAGAGGTCCCACCGCAAACCCACATTTGTTATCACAGCTGCTGGATGTGTGCTGAGTTCTGCAGAAACTGCTCTCCATCTCGCTTATTTCAGTCCTGAGATAAAGAGCGGTGTGGATATTACACTGCAGGACCTACATCACAGCAGATTAGGTACTGCTGTTAACACATGTCAGAAGTTTATGGACAATTATTTGAACATTTTCCTTCATATTTTCACACTAATATTTGACTTTCATTGGTTTTCAATAAAGTAAGATAACTCTGCTATGTGCTAAACAACTGGGTACATTTAGTTTCAGCCAGATCTGCTTTGTTAGCACAATTTTGTTAGCTTAAAACAGTTACAGTGCTAAAGTTCTGGGTATATTTCAGGTTTAGAATCAGTTTTACAGGCACATAGAAGGTATTGTTTTTTCAGTTACACGTTTAGATGACAAACATTTGTACTCGATTTAGCTTCATCTGTAAGCTATTTTGTTATTTGGGTTTACTTTCATATGGCTAGCATATTGTTGTTAGCATGTACACATGTTAGCTCTAAGCTAATTTATTGAGTGGATTTAGCTCAACTATAGCAACTTTTTGTGTACACTGTTTACAAGCTCACCAGACAAAAAATACCTCCACAAATATGAATAACATCTGATACTGTACTGGTCAAGGTTCTGGATGTAGGCCACATCAAAGTTCAGACCACTCTTACATCAAAGAATTGTGTAGTTGGGCCAAATTTGGTGGATGCCTTCCCTGGCACAATTCTGAGGAGAGTGTCCTGTAGACTGGGATTTTAGCCACTGCTGGTAGACCCGTATGACCGTACGCTTCCATACACCTGCAGATTCAGCTACTTCATTCACACTATGGTTTTTGGCACGCCCAAATGCAGTCACTCCTTTTAGCCAAACATCTGCTTTGGAGCCATTTACCACACATGGGACGAGACATTCACTGCACTGTACCACCTTTTCTCAATCTATGGATCCCGTCACTCACACCCTGCAGGTATTTATAGCCCCATCATCCTCGTGCAGCACCATCTGCAGGAGCCTGAAGTTACTTCCACCTTAAACACACAAGGTGACTAACGTTGAGCATATTTATTGTGTATATGTATCCAATGCAGCTAACAAGCTAGTTTACTTTCATACACTGATATGTTTTAAATGAGCAGTACTTGAATATTCCAAAAAGAAACAATATAATCATTTTGTTACTTCTTTTGTTACTTCTGATAATATGATAATCCTAACAAAATTAGCAATTAAAACATATTCCAGTCAGTTTACTGACTTTCTAATCATTTCATCATGACTAAATGGCAGCTGAAACCTTTATATTTTTTAACTTTGTAACATTATATTTTGCAATAACTGAACTTTCCTAGTGGGAAGCCCCATCAATTTCTGATGCGTGCTGAGTGATTTAGCTCTGGAACAGTACTGATTTGTATTAAAACCATTCTGAAAAGTCAAGTGTCCTCAGACTTTTGATGGTTAGTGTGAATGGATCAGTAATCCTCTCATAGACTGAGGAAACATATGCTTCAAATTCTGTGTATTAAGTGTCGTCAAATTCAACCCCCTCCGCTAAAGACACATTTACACTAGGAGCAGCGAGATGGAGAAGGACCCAACATCAGGAACCAATTAAAAAGAGAGAACAAGAGAGAGAGTGATGAATCAGCTGGGGAGAAGGAAAGGAAGTGAGACACATTTCTCCAGGCAGAAGAATATCAGACGTGAGAAAAAGTCTCCACACTGCAAATAAGAAAGTCTTAAATCTTTCTGTTCATATTCCAGGTCAAGTTTCGAGTCCCAATGGCAAATAATTACTAAACGCCAAATGGTCCCAATTTAAAAAAAGATCAATAGTAAAAAAATAACCAGAGACATAGAATGACCAATGAAAAAAAAAAAGACCAGAGTTCAAACATGTCCAATGACCAAAAGTCAAAAATGGCCAATGGTAAAAAAAGACCAATGACCAATGGTCAATAATGAGCAATGAACAGTGGTCAAAAATGAGTGATAAACAGTGGTCAAAAATGATTAAAGACTAATGATCACAAAGACAAATTACCAAAAGTGAAGAATGACCAACAGTAAAAAAGACCAACAGTCAAATATGACCAATGATCAAAATGACTAATGACCAAGAATGACCAATGACACACAATGACCAGTGTTCAAAATGACCAAAATGGTGGGTCATTCTTGAACAAAATGATCGGTTAAAAAAAATGACAAATGAAAAATGATCATGTCTGTCCGGTGGCGCTGTCCTTCAGAGCACTGAGCAGAACATCACCCTCTGAAAAAGAGGATTCCCTGTGAGAAGCTTCCTCCAGTACAAAGTGAGTCTTTCTGAACAAGTGTGGTTCTTCTTCTGTGAATGTTCTGATGAGTGAAACTCTTTCCTCTCTAGTGATTTCACTCTGCTGAAAAACCAGGACTTCTATTATCCACAAAATGCTGAACTTCAGGGAGGAGCTGGAAGTTCTGCCTCAGAGATGACATTACAATTAACACCCCTGTTTCTGTTACACTCAGTCAAGAGTGAACGCAGAGAGAAAAATGAGAAGCCCAAACTAAACAAAACAGATCAGGGTGGAAGGAATTGTAATGGGAGAACTTAAGCACAAAGCAAGGACTCTACCTCTGATTGGACAGACCTGAGGATGTTCTGCTTTTTGAAATTCCCTGTTTTGTAAGTTTGTTTTGGGATAGTACAGCTGGTTCTTCTCCCTGTTTTCTTCACCCGTGTCTTGTTATTCGAGAAGAATCTCCACATGTGATTGTACTGAACCAGAGGGGGTCGCCAGGACCAATGAAGCTTCTAGAACCTGAGGCGACCCACAAGTTATGTTCCTGGGGCTAGACTGAATTTCGCCTGGCCTAAACAGATCTTGAACAGGGGTATATATCCAAAGAAGATTAGAATACATGCAGACCAAGATCCACCACTCTATCTTCTATCTTCTTGAGGTCTCCAGAGTGAGAGTCATACGGTGTTCCACAGACCTTTTGATTGTCTTCTTCTATGAAATGCAAGTTTGAGAAAACCGATGGTGCGACACCATCAACATGAACTTTCATCAACTATTCCTCCAGTTTATGTCCCCCAGTTGAGAAAAGCCAACAAATCAGTAGCTACATTCGAAATCCCGTACAGTCATACCGAATACTCATCCTGAAATAAAACGTAGAGGTTTAGTCACAGCATGATCTGCACTGTTCTCAGACAGACAGGTTTTATAATGTGGGTTCTCTCAGCTATCAAGAGAGATCAGTTTCAAAGCACACGCTCTAATGTTCTCACACAGACGTCTCTCCAAACTAAAGTTAATAAAGCAGAGTAAGTCCCCTCAGGCTGTTGATACGTCATTCTGAGGGGCACATAGCGTGTAATAGCATACATACATGGTGCCGTATGTCCTACACTTGTCCTCAGGTCTCTCTGAGCATGCCAGCGCTTTGTAATCAGCATCTGAACCAACTGTCTTCCTTGTTTGTAATACACTCAGTCACTCACTCACTCATTTATCTTCCACACTGCTTTATCCTTCTAGGTTGTGGTGGGTGCTGATGCCTTTCCCGGTGTTCAGTTGGCGGAAGCCAGAGTGCATCCTGGATCAGTGTGTCTGACCAACTGAAGCCCCCACAGATTACCAGATCAACAGTCCATCACAGGGGCTCGTAATACATCACATGATATAATTCAGCAGCTAACGTCTTTTAGTGCTCTGTGGCAAGTACACTGCCTGGTGCAGAAAGGTATTTCTTTGGACCACCTTTAGTATTGATTATGGCATGCATTCGTTATGGCGTGGTATTGATAACCTTATGCAACTTCTCAACCAAAGTTGCGTTAATTTTTGGCACGAGATCTTGTATTGATGATGGGACAATCAAACCACTCCGTAAAGTCTTCTACAGAACATCCCAAAGACTTTCAGTGGAGTTAGGATCAGGACTCTGTTGTGTCCGATTCAGTGAGCATGATGCGATATGTAGGACCACCTTTTGCTCAGGTGGCTGAGAACATCAATGCAGGACATTATCAGACTGTGACCAAGAACAGGCCCCCCACAACTACATAGGCAGGGAAAATGAGGAACCTGTCCAAACGGTCCCAATGACCAATGGTCAAAAAAATGACCTATGGTAATAAAATAACCAGAGATAAAAATGACATAAAACGAGCAATAAAAAAGGCCAGAGTTCAAACATGTCCAATGACCAATAGTCAAAAAATGGTCAATGATAAAAAAAAGACCAATGACCAATGGTCAATAATAAGCAATGAACAATGGTCAAAAACGTGTAATAAACAGCGGTCAAAAATGGCTAAAGACTAATTGTCACAAAGACAAATGACCAAAAGTGACCAATGACCAACAGTAAAAAAGACCAACAGTCAAATAAGACCAATGGTCAAAATGACTAATGACCAAGAATGTCCAATGAGTTCAAAAATGTCCAATGACCAATGGTCAAAAACTTCAGGGAGGAACTGAAAGCTCTGTATTAAAGATTCTATTTGCAATTAGCACCATTGTCCCTGTGCTTTATACACAGTCAAGTGTAAACAGGGAGATAATAATAACCTTAATCAAGCAAAACACATTGGGGTGAGATGTAACAAGTCAAAACAAGTGCAAAATTCAAACACAGTTTATCATGACTGATGAAACTGCTGATACGTTTCAAGTCTTGTCAGCATTTGTGAGGTCAGGCACTGGTGTTGGGCAAGACGGCCTGGCTCGCAATCAAAATTCCAGTTTATCCTAAAGGTATTCAGTGGGGTTGAGGTCAGGGCTCCGTGCAGGCCCCTGGAGTTCCTCATCAAGTTATTTATGGGCCTCATTTAGTGCACAGGGGCACAGTGGTGCTGGAACAGGAAAGGGTCTTCCCCAAATTGCAGCCACAAAGTTGGAAGCATATGTGATTGTGTGATATGAAGAATTGTGTATGTTGGAGCATTGACATCACCCTTTACTGGAACTAAGGAACCCAAAGCCTGAAAAACAGCTCCAGATCATTGCACCTCTGCCACTGAACATAACTGTTGGCACTGTGCATTCTGGTACATAATGTTGTCCTGGCATCCACCATCCTCCATGTTCATCAGACTGCCAGAAAAGGAAGCACAATTCGTTATCTCAGAGAACACTTTTCCACAGCTCCAGAGTCCAGTGGCGCCACTCTTAAGTCAAGTCAAGTCAAGTAGTTTTATTGTCAATACTTCAATATGTACAAGACATACAGAGGATTAACACCACTCCAGCCAACGCTTGGCATTGTGCATAGTGATCTTGGGCTTAGGTGTGCAGCTACTCGGCCATAGAGACCCATGTCACATTTTATGAAGCTTAATGCAAAGTTACTCTGCGGATGTTTCCAGCACCAGTTTGGAAGTTTTGGAGTTAGTAATCCAACAGGGGATAGGAGGCTTTTACAAACTATGTGCTTTAGCACCCATTCTGTGGATTGGTGTGGTCTAAAGCTTTGTGGCACTAGCAGGGCAGATTTGGAAAAGCTGGGATCCCGTATGACCCATTCTACTGCAAATGTTTGCAGTAAGTGTCGCTGAAACACCTGAACTTAGTAATTATGAGTGTCCACACACTTTTGGCCATATACTGTTACATTGTATATTATTGTACATTGTGTATTATGGTCTTATTGTATAGAGCTACTTACTAACTTTACAATGGCACTTCTTAAAGGTGCCACCTTTTGAGCATTTCTAGTAGATGTCTACATAGAAAGTATGTGACATCGGTCTGGTTGAAAAATGCCCAGATGTGGTTTTATATGCCCATTTTTTAACCCTGTGACCTGACCCTAGAACTACACAAGTTGTTAAACCTTTTTATCGCTTGGGTTAGAAGCAGAAAAATAAAATGAACCTTGACAAGCTGTAACTCACTCTCAGTAGCTATTTTTTGATGGCAGTTACAGAGAGAGAGAGAGAGAGAATGAGAAATTTCAATCCAATTCAACTTAACTGTAATTATACCAATACAGGGTTGTACAGTATGATGAAACACTGTCAGGCTGCTTCTCCAGTGCTGTTATTAAAACAGTAGATAAATAGTAAGTACAGTGCAAAGACAAATAGACAAAGGGCACATTACAATATGTGCATAAACAGTCAAACGTGCAAAACGTGCAGGAGCAGTAACTGTACGTCAGTATGTTAGAGTACTAGACCTGAGGTGTAAACAGCAGTTAGCATATGCAGTAGAGCGAAATACGGCTTAGTGTAAGTGTACACGTAGGAAAGTACAGTATGTTGAGGTAGCCAGGTGTGCAGTGATGTTAGTATGTGCTTGTAAACAGTAGATGAATATATAAAGTGTGCAGTGTAGGCAGGGAGAATAGCAGCTCAATGTTTAGGTGAACAGCTAAACAGCTTACAGTACAGATGCACATTATAAAGATCCATAAAATATATGGATAAATAAAATACACAGCTTTGCCAATGTTGGTTTCCTGTTTGCCGGCTGGTTTTGAGAATTTTCCAGTCTACCTTAAATGGTGTCGCAGCTACATTCTGGTGGCTTTTGAAGCTGTACCATTTAAGGGGGAAAAGAACATTTAATTACTAAGCTGGTGAGTAAGAAGCCAACTTAAACCCTGTTTAAACATCCATCATCCATGTCTATTCAGAATACCTTGAAGGGGGTATGAAAAGTGTCGACAGCCCCATCACAGTATGGAAAGTAAGTTTTATAAGCTGTAGCATTTTACAAGCTGTAGCATTTTATAAGATGTAGCATTTAAGGTGGAATGGAATATTCCATTAAGCTAATTCAGCCTACACACAGATAATTAGATGAGACTATGTAAAGTTTTGACTTTAGTGTCTCATGCAGTACACTTCCATCTGAATAGTACACTACAGTGTTACCATCCAGTAAACAAAGAAGCTCTTTAACATGATTACTGCAGTAGAAATGACAGATAAAGTGCAGTGAGCTCATTAATGGTGCGCAGTGTCTGTGCGCTGAGCTCAGGGCCAGATGCAGCAGTGACTCAGCGCTGTCGCTTTGGAGCTTTCACTTCTGCCTGCGCTCAGTCTGTATTTCAGTGTTTACTCTGTGGACACGACATACACAATCAAACTCAGACTGATTCAGATATGCTCACATCCACTCACACAGTCTCAGATATGCTTATGAAAGAAAGTCTATTAAAAGTCAATATTTTAATATTGAAATTACACTGCTCATCTTCCCTTAGTTCCATAGCACCCAGAAGGAATCGACCAGCAGGAATGAAACTTGGTGGGACATGCAAATAATTCATGTTTCACTTTCGGCTGCACATGTGACATAAGCAGGGTATCACTGTACCTGACTGATCCAACAGCCACGATTGCAGACATTCAGAGAGCAGTGATGCCCTTCATGAGGCATCCGGTTGGTGCCAACAACATTGGCAGATGGCTGCATGACGCAGGACTACATGCACGCAGACCGTTATGGCGACTGCCCTTAACACCACGTCAACATCACCAAAGACTACAATGGTGTTGTGACAGACTGCCATGGAGTGACTCATCGTCAGTGACGAGTCCTGCTTTTGTCTTGGTGGAGACGACCCATGAATCCGTGTGAGCCAAGAAGGCCTGGTGTCACTCCACCTCCACCCCTACTGCAAAATCTGAAGGAACTGTGTGGGAATATTCAAACTGCATGGGATGGATTATCACAGGACACCATTAGGAACCTCTACAACTCCAAGCCGAGACGTCTGGCATGTTGCGTTGGCCAACATGGTGACCCAATGTGATACTGAGAGACAGTACTTCTGTATGTGTAGCTCTATAAATATTGATCATATCAGTCTAAATGTATCATCATTTATTGTTCCTGGTAACCTTTATCTTCCTTCCCAATAGCACTGCAATCCCACACTTCCTTCTGGATGCAGCTATTCTTTGAGTCATATACACTTACATACACTTACGTACACACACACACTTTTATATACTCTTATAGGCTCATATGCTGTCACATATGCACATATACCCTCACATATGACCATGTACGCTCAAATACGCCCGTATATGCTCACATAAGCTCATATACATCAGAATACAGTAACAAAACGCTCATATACACTCATATACCCTGATGGCGAGAGGATAGCGGCATATTGTAAACCAGATGATAGCAAAGCTGGCGGTCCACTCTTGTTTTGCTCAGCGTTTTCTGGGTGGTCCATTAGACAAAATGCCACTCACAGTCCAGTTGATTTATTTTTCCTTAATTTCTTTCTTTCATTATCTGTTGTAAATTACTTTGGTAAATAGTATACGCTCATATACACTCATTTAGACTCACGCTCATATACGCTGATATACACTCATTTAGACTCACGCTCATATAGGCTCATATACACTCATTTAGACTCACGCTCACATACGCTCATATACACTCATTTAGACTCACGCTCACATACGTTCATATACACTCATTTAGACTCACGCTCATATACGCTCATATACACTCATTTAGACTCACGCTCACATACACTCATATACACTCATTTAGACTCACGCTCATATACGCTCATATACACTCATTTAGACTCACATATGTTCATATACCACATGCCTATAAATGCTCTGCCAGGCTAAAGTCCAATGAGTCACAGACAGAGACAGAGCAAGAAAGAGAGAGAGAGAGAGAGAGAGAGAAAGAGATGTATTGTATGTATGATGATTGATTGATTGATTGATTGCTTGATTGATTGATTGATTGATTGATTGATTGATTGATTGATTGGTATAAAACAATGCTAGCTAGCACTCACACAGTAACACTGAAGAGACAGTAATGTTGCATATGCCCTGCTTTAGGTTCACGGCATTACTTCAGTAATAAGACCTTGAGATTCCTCCATCTTCTCTCCGAGTTTATCTGCAGTCACTCTAAATGATGTTCTGCACTCAGACACAGGAAAGGCTCCCACCGGAGATCTCAGTGGAATTCAGTTTCCACATGACCTAAAAGGACCTCGCCAGTTTAGAGGAACACACAGCACAGTGCAGCCCAACCTGGAGCCACGAGACACAGACATTAATCTCTAGATTTGGGACAGAGAACTGGAAGATCTGCCAACCTGACTGTGCTCCAGCAGAGCCACCTCAAAACAGCAGTTTGCGACTGATGAATTATGACTTACATCGTCTCTGTGGACCATAAAGTTACCTGCTGAATGATAAAGCAGAACACTGAACTTACATTAGTGTCTCAACTCACGAATGCAGAACATACGGTAACACATGTTTTACAGTCCAAGTAAAGGTACAAACTCCAACCTATCATTATTTTGGGTATTATTAGGGATTATTAATTAATAGGATATTGTTACCAGGCTAAGGGGCGAGTGCTAGGCTAAGATATTAATATTAGGCCAAGTAATATTTGCTGGGCTAAGATATTGTCACTGCAGTTAGTAATGAGTGCTAGACTAAGCTATTTAGTGCTAGTCTAAGATATTGGTGCTAGACTAAAAGATGCATACTAGGCTACGATACTGGTGTTAAGCCAAGGGGTGGGTGCTAGGCCAAGGGTTAGGGTTTATGCCAAGGGATGAGTGCTAGGTTAAGGGAGTTAAGAGATTGGCGCTAGCCTTAGGAATTTGTGCTAGGCTAAGGGATGCGTTAGGGAAAATTATAGGTGCTGGGCAAAACGATAAGCATTAGTCAAATGGATGGGTGCTAGGCTGAGTGATGGGTGCTGGGCTAAGTAATGGATGCTATGTGATACATGCTAGGCTAAGTGAGGGGCGCTAGGCTAAGTGATGGGTGGTAGGCTAAGTGATGGGCACTTGGTTAAGTGATGAGTGCTATGTGATAGGCGGTAGGCTAAGTGATGGGTGGTAGGTTGAGGTTTTGGTTCTAGGCTACATAATGGGTTCTAGGCTGTATAAGTGACTGATGGATGTTGGCAGTAACGAGTCTGGGTCTGGAGCTTCTCCAACAACAGCACTCATAAATCCTTTGCTGCTGTGAAGCCGCCACTGCAGCTGCTACTGCACCTGGCAATCGCTGCACTCTGTTCACTCTCACATTCTCCTTACTCTGCAATCTACAGACACTTTCACCAATACTGGAGGGCATGTACCTTCATGGGTATGGCCAGTGACAAAAACTGAGATTTAGACAGAAAACTGAGAGTTGGCCTTAATATTCTGCAGACATTTCCCTGAAACAGACCACAGCTCTGCCACCTCTGCTCTCCACTCACTGAGGAGGAGAACCTCCCAGAAATATCCCTAGATATTGAGTTTATTCAAAAGCCTGTAGCCACAGCATTGTACCTTGCAAGAGTGGCTTTACAGTTCTCACATTCATAACCTGCTTGATTCCTTATTTGCATATCTAATGCTGCGTTCGGGTGCTCATGGGAAGGTTGTATATACCAGATGGTTAACTAGTATATATGACCCCATTCCGTGCGGGAGTTTGTTCACAGAAACGCCCACCACATGGAAAAAGAAAGCAAGGAGATCCAGAGAATACATATCCTGCTTTTTATTTACTGTTAAAAAGTACACAGATCTAACAGAAGCACAACAGGTATATATTTTTCCACATTCACTGAAGTCTTAGCGTTTTTCACCCAAGTAAAAGGTTAAAGGTCGTGTTATACATCACATCTTGTAAACTCGTGTACCATCTAGAATTTACCAGTCGGTAATATGACTTTGTTTGCCATTGGAGCACAACTTACAAGCGGCACAATCGGTATTTCCCAGTATTCAACACCACTTGAACAGAGCCTAAGTGATAAGATACAGAACGGATGCTAAGCTAGGGGAGCTAGGTCTAGAAACAAGTGCAAGACTAATGGATGTAGAGGTTAAGGACTGTGTGCTTGACTAAGGAATATAGACGGAATGCATGCTAGACTAAAGCTCTATTCGGACGGGATTAGTTTTACGTGGGGAGGTGGGGTAATGTAGTTCTACTACAGGACATGGGGTAATGAATGATTTGTACAGGATAAGAAATCTCAGCTGGAAGTGGCTACTCGATTTAAGGGCTAAAACTAGAGTCTAATTTCAGGCTGGGGTGAACGTCGCTTTCAAAACAGTTCGAACACATGGTACATAACCATTCTGCCTGGGAAGCCATATCTCAAGAGGTTTGCCTGAAATATTCCCCTGTCAATTTGGTGTTTGGAGACAAAATGTGGAAAATTTCCACAGGATATGACGGAATTTTTACCCACATGTCTATTAGCACAGGATTAATATAACCTGTGGTTATATGTGGCTCGTTTTACAGAAGGTAAAAGGTGCCAGAATCTTTACTGACACAGGGACATACAGTTAGTAAAAATTAGTGACATGGCGCATAATCGGACCGTACTAAAATCACTGAGGAACTCCCGTACATAACATAAATATGTTACCCCACCTCCTCATCTAAAACTAATCCAGTCCGAATAGGGCTTCAGGAATTTGTAATAGACTAAAGGTTGTAGCTAGGCTAAGACACCGGTGCTATACTAAGGAATGTGTGATAGACTGAAGGAGGTAGCTAGGCTAAGAAACCGGTGCTA
>CM067488.1:21291326-21322503 GCA_034552555.1 Semaprochilodus insignis
GTAGCTAGGCTAAGACACCGGTGCTAGTAATGACTACTAGGAATGTCACTACCCTGCTAGACCATAGATCAGTATGTTTTCTTTTGGATGCTGGGCGTTCATGCTGGGTGAACAGATAAACCAGTGTAGACCAGCTGGTCTGTGCTGTTTTTTGTTGTTGTTGTTGTTGTTTTCTTCAGTACAGTAGACTAAGGAATTTAACTAAAGGATTTAACTTAAAACCAAGACATTAATAGAAATGTATAGGGTACTTTCTATTGGGAGGTGTCTGTCTTGTTTGTGACAATGATTCTTCCTTTTTTTGTATTTCATTTTAAATAAAATGTTTAATTTTTAAATTGAAATAAACCTTTATTTGAAATGTTCCCATGCTCAGTCCAGTTTAATCACCCATCGGTAATAGGTATATAGTTTTTAAAGAGCAGGAGATTTAAGATCTAACAGAGTTCAGGACTGTAATATAAACAGATGAACATATGCACTTCCGTGCATGAGCATGTATACACTCGAAGACATTTGCAACTCAGCTTCTCAAACTGATGAGCACATACTGTACATTCCACAGAATTTACAGGAGCAGCTGTATGAATGGGTCTGAACTACTGTAGGCTGAAAATAAACTGCTATAGGCTGAGTGAGTGGGGCTAAACCGCTGTAGGATGAACGGACAGGGCTAAACTGCCATAGGCTGAGTGCGTGGGGCTAAACCGCTGTAGGATGAACAGACAGGGCTAAACTGCTATAGGATAAATAGGTGGGGCCAAACTACTGTATGATGAATGGGCAGGGCTAAACGGCTGTAGGATGAATGAGTGGGGTTAAACTGCTATAGGCTAAATGAAGGGGGCTAAGCTGCTGTAGGCTGTATGAGTGAGGCTAAAGTGCTGTAGGCTAAATGGGCATGTCCAAACATGAATGGCCAGTCATATGGAAGTATATATATATATATAGTTGTGACATCACAATCATGATGTTTTGTTTTGTTTCGTTTTGTATGAGGAAAACTATTTTTCCCATGATGTAGCACAGCTGTGTTCCTGTCCTACTCACAGTAGCCCAGACTCTTCTGAGCTGAACAGCACTTTCACAGACTGGACTCAGCAGCTTGTTATTCATTTCATCTCTTCATCTTGTTTTACAAGAAAGCATCAAAATGTCTTTGAAGTCTTTGAGATCCTCTTAGCTATGCTCTGTGTCCTTCTTGATCAGATGTTTTTGGGATCACAGACTGCTCTGGGGCAGACGCAGGGCCTAGTCAGTCAGGAATGTACAGGAATCTGATCTGGAAGATTCTCACAAACAAACCTTCACCTGTATGAAGCAGGCTTTTGTGCGATGGCTGCTCCGGTGGGCAGTCCTGCCCTTCACACATACTTCTCAGCTTCCAAGTCCTAAAGGAATGTGGCAAAGAATCAAGTACACCCAGCTTCACTCCTGTTTGGTCCGAATATTGATCGGCCAAAGCATTTTCAGTGTCTGAAGTTTACTTATGTTTTTGGAATGGAGCTATAAGGTTAATGTAGCTAACAAGGGATTGAAGCTTATACCCAGGGGTGTCCAAACTATATCTTATGTATGGAGCCTTGTCTGTGGTGGGAATAAGGCCATGAGACAAAACATTATATAAAGTTATTATTTCAAACAATTCATTTTATTACAAAGATTTTTAAAAGAAAACTTAAGTACCAGACACCCCTTAATTTATTTAATTTCCAGTCAAAATGATCATTATGTGCAAGTTATTCATTTTTCAGCTTCAGAAAAAAAGAGTCTCCTTTTGTGTTTAAGGTGGTAGTAACTCCAGGCTCCTGCAGATGGCGTTGCACTAAGACGATGAGCCTGTGAATACCTGCGGGGTGTGAGTGACGGGATTCATAGATTGAGAAGAGGTGCTACAGTGCAGTGAATGTTGCGTTCTGTGTGTGGAAAATGGCTCCAAAGCAGATGTTAATGATTGGCTCAAAGGAGTGACTGCATTTGGGCGTCCCAAAGACCAAGAGTGAAGGAAGTAGCTGCAGGTGTATGGAAGCGTACGATCATACGGGTCTACCAGCAGTGGCACAAATCCCAGTCTACAGGAAATTCACCCTGGAACTGTGCAAGGGAAGGCATCCACCAAATCTGGCCCAACTGTGCAATTCTTTGATGTACGAATGTCTGAACATTGATGTGGCCCACATCCAGAAACGTGTCCAATACATGCCAAATCCAAGCACAGCTGTTATTCGTGCTCATGGAGGTATTACACGCTATTAGGTCACAGGTGACTACTGTTTTTTGACTGGTGAGCTTATAAGATCAGATGTTTCAGTATTTAGTGTGTCCACTTTATTACAGCTTCCATTCTTTTCACTGCCACAGTTCAGTCTTAGAAGTTGGTTAGCCATTTTCTGCTTCTTCTCACCATCCAAATAACTCCAAGCACCTTCAGTGATGTTGAGATCTGGACTATGGGGTGGTCAGTCTATTGTTCTGAGAACACCAGCAGCTTCCTTGTTTGATGTGTCTGTCTCCTTTTGTCAGTGAGAGGTTTCTAGGACAGCTACACGTCCTTTCAGATCTATATCGCTGTTATCTTCTGGGCAGAAACACCTGTGGATGTTTTCAGATCTGAGTGAGAGTGGAGCTTGATGCTCCTCTCTTTCTAAAAGATGAAAGCTGTAAGTGCTGTTTATCTGATGGGGACACTTTTGGTGGCCTACCAGGTCCTTCAGGTGGTTGTTAGGGGTCCCGTTTTTTGGAAACTCACTCTTTTTCCTTCTGTAGGTGGTCTTAAAGACTCTACAGGCTTACACTTAACAGTTACAACTGATGAGACGTCTGAAACAATACATATCCTGATATACCACATATACTCTTGATGCATCACAGTATTATATTTCTCCATATCTCCACCTCTAATATAGATTTAGTTGTGTAAAACTTTTATATCTCATTTTCTGCACAGTTTAAAAGCTTTAGTTTCTCTTTCAGTGAATGTTCATGATGGACAGACCAATAGAATTGATCCAAACATGCTTAGGAAAAATTATTGTTATATCAGCCTATATAAAGCTATTTTGTCCTCCTGTAAAGTTCCATTATGGAGTTTTTTAAGGTGGACTGTATAATTCCATAAGTGCTATTTTAGAGGTTGGTGTCTTGACTTTTATTCTAAAGTAAACTTTTGACGGGTACTGTATGTGAACATATATATAATCTTACCACATACATTCAAAAGATCAAGATTAACAGTCATTCATGAATAGAAACAAAAGAAAGGACTCTGTAGAGACCATATGCCTGTGTGAAATTGTGCTTGTAAAGAGAAGTCAGAATTCATCACAAATTCGAATGTCTAAAGCAGTGGTCACCAACCTTGCTCCTGGAGATCTACCTTCCTGCAGGTAACTAACCTACCTCATTCAGCTAATGATGGACTCTTAAAGGCAGTGATTAGATAAGTCAGGTCAGGCTGATTAGGGTTGGGGCTAAAGTCTACAGGTAGGTAGATCTCCAGGAGTAAGAGTTTGTAGGCACTGGTCCAAAGTGTCTGCAGTGTTCAGACACACAATTTAAAGGTTACCAGGAAAAATAAATGATGATCCATTTAGACTGGTATGGGCAATATTTACTGAGCTACACATACAGAAGTAGTGTCTCTCAGTATGGCGTTGGGCTGCCATGTTTGCTAACGCAACATGCCAGACGCCAATGTTGCTCGCACTAACAGGGTAACTCATGGAGGGCATCACTGCTCATTGACTGTCCACAATCGGGGCTGTTGGGTCAGTCAGAGACAGCGATAAGGCCCATCTGATAAGGCCCTTACTTCATGTCAAGCATGAACTTGAATCATTACCATGTCTCATGATCTCAGATCTACCCACCAAGTTTCATTCCTGTAGGACGATTCCTTCTGGGTACAACTATTTGTGCAACTATTCGTTTGATGATGAGTGTAGCTCATGCTGCATCCTGACCCACATCTACAAAACTACACCACTTTAATGAAGACCTGGATAAGGTTTGAGCAGATCAGGAGAAGTCTTGGTAGGTCTTGGTAACCGTACTTACAGAAAAGATTTGGGTGACTATTGACTTCCAGTGTTTCTTGGCAGCGTTAGCTTTGTAGTTACAATGCTAAAGTAAGCAGCAAAATTTGGGCAACAAATATGTCTTGGCTGATTGACATTTGGGATTTTTCACTCAGCCGGTTTCTTTAACTGTGCTCTGCTGTCTTCAGAAGAGCTATTGGAGAAAGAGAGAACAGTCTTCCATTTCTTTGAGTTATCAGAGAGGGAATTATGTTGAACTTGATATTTGGATGTTTGTAATTGGAAGAGAGCGGCCGAGATAACAAAATGAGTGTGACGCCGGCAGATCCTCATGAGGAAAATGCTTTTTATACACAAACTTCTGCTTTTATTTGTAGATCTGAAGGAGTCTAAAGACGTCCTGCATGTGTTTGTGTACAGCTGCAGGTTGTAACTCACTTTGTGTTGATTTTTGAGACAACACGCGCCTCACAGTCTGCCAGCAGAGATGAGAAATAGTAATAATAATAATAATCATAAACTACTCAGGGAACGTCCTCCTGTCTGCAGAGGATACAGTTCTCAGCTCCAGTGGAAAATGCAACACAGCCAGTGGGCTCCGGCGGCCAAGGCATGGAGGCTTTTCCTCCACTAGAACAAAAGCAGATGCAGAAGAACTGCGCTGCTTCTCACTCATATGACACGACATTCACTTTTATGATGCCTGTCGTTTGGCAGAAACGTACAGAGAGGCTTTTTAAGATGAATTATGAGACCGAGGATGTAATCCAGTCATCAATCTCTCCCTCTTTCTTCCTCTCTCTCTCCCTCTCTCTCTCTCTCTCTCTATCACACATATGTATATCTAGTTTGAAGTATTTCCAGGAAGACGTATGAATATGTATAAAAGGCCACGCCGCTCTCGAGAGGCAACACACACTCAGTCCACTTTCTGTGAATTTACACTTAGAGATGATTTTAGGAATTAACTGTCCCCCACTGATGATGAGCTCCCCTTGCTGTCTCACCTACATCTCCCAAACTCTACGCCAATATAAAGGCATATACACTCATCAATAGTTGCACTCAAAAGGAAGTCTCAGATTGCAATGCTATTCACAACATGCACACATCTTCCAAATGGTGTCCTGTGATAATCCATCCCATGCAGCTTGAATATTCTCACACAGTTCCTGCAGATGGTGCGGTAGGGGTGGAGGTGGAGTGACACCAGGCCTTCTGGACATGTGACACGTGACAACAAACCATTCATCTTGGTGCTGGCCACGGAGCCTTCACACACGGATTCGTTGGTCGTCTCCACCAAGACAAAAACGGGACTCGTCACCGAAGATGACCCGCTTCCATTCTGAGTCACTCCATGACAATCTGGCATGATACCATTGCAGTCTGTGGCGAAGTTGAAGTGGCGTTAAGAGCAATCGTCGTAACTGTCTGTGTGCATGTAGTCGTGCAGTCGTCTGCCAATGAAAGAATTTAGTCTCAATTGCAATCTTGTCTGGAGAATTTTAAATGTTCATAGAGTTTGTGCATTATTTAATTATTTCTTAGAATTTGTGTATTTCTTTCTATACTTTTATTTCTTGTTTAATCTTACTCAGAAAGTCAGTGTAAAGTTAACCCTGGCACCCTTGTAACCTAAAAAAAAAAAATAATAATAATAATAATAGTGTTTGTTTGTTGGTGTGCAGAGGCTAGCCTTCTCCTTGCTTTGATCCTACCTCTCAGAGCCTTGCTTGTTTGCAAATGTAAACCAGGAAATCTGCAAAGTAAGCCTGTGGCGTCCCGTAAGGCTCTGTTCTAGGGCCACTCATGTTTTCCTACTATCAGTCAAACCAAAGGCAAATTCTTATCAACACGATTTCCTGCTTACCCCATATGTGCTTAATCAGCAAAAACATGTTTATTGTCCAAATTCTGCTTCTTTAGTTTAGCGCTGGAGATACTAGACTAACTTTGCTAGCAATCGCTAGAAGGCAATAGTTAATAAGAAAGAACCACAGAGAGGAACCAAGAAGGAGAAGAGGAACCTTTGAGAGGAACCAAAAGAAGAAACTCTCTAAGAGCATGATGAAGAACGATTGTGAGACACTCAAACTCAAAAGGAGAACTACTCTAAGATAGTGAGGTAGATTTGAAAGGAGAAACTTCCTAAGAACATGAGGAGGAACCACTGAGAGAACCAAAAATCAGAAGGAGAAACTTCTTAAGAGTGTAAAGAAGAACCTCTGAGGGGAATCAAGAATCAGAAGGAGAAACTCCTTAAGAGTGTAAAGAAGAACCTCTGAGGGGAACCAAAAATCAGAAGGAGAAACTTCTTAAGAGTGTAAAGAAGAACCTCTGAGGAGAACCAAGAATCAGAAGGAGAAACTCCTTAAGAGTGTAAAGAAGAACCTCTGAGGGGAACCAAGAATCAGAAGGAGAAAGTCCCTAAGAGCATGAAGTAGAATCTCAGAGAGGAACCAATACTTAAAACAAATAACTCTCTAAGAGTACGAATTAGAACCACTGAGAGCCACCAAGGCTCAAAAGGAGAACCTCTCTAATATCATGAGGTAGACTTGAAAGGAGAAGCTCCTTAAGGGCAGGAAACCAAGACCTGTCAGTGGCCAAGAAACCAAAAGAGAAACTTCCACTGAGAGGAACCAAGACCTAATACAAGACAGTTTCCAAGAGTATGAGAAAGAGCCACAGAGAGGAACCAAGAGTTAAAGCTTCTTAAACTCTTAAGGAGTTTCTCCTGATATTGCCCCTGCAGTTGTATTTCTGTATAAGCTGCTTTGGGAAAATGAATGCTGGGAAAAGCGCAGTACAAATAAATTGGATTTGCAATTAAACTGAATTCAATTTAAGCAAACACTCAGAAGACATCATTATTATGTTCTCAAAAATACAAACCTACAGGCAATAACGTTTTCATATCAGCACTGGGCATGTAAGAACAGCATGAGTTTTCTTTCCTATCAAATCTTTTTTCTCTGATGGACATTTTTCCAAGGAACCCCCTCCATAACCTGATGAGACCCTGAAGGCATGGCACATGCTGTCTTTCTGTTAAACCTGGAGGAATTCGGAAAACTGAATGAACCTGTAAAGTCCTGGTGAACTAAGTGAGTAGACATGAAGATAAATTCCACTCTGAGTTAGAGAGAAATGCTTTTCTTCGAAATCCACTGCCACCTTGTAGCCTTCAGCAAGGCTATTTGAGTGTGCAGCGTTTGAGTAGATTTCTCAACATCTGTATGCAAACTCTCTCTACGTGACCTGTACGAGCAGGCCGATGGTGAGACAGGTGCAGTTCATGTATGATTTTAAAGCCTGAGGGATCAAACTACAGTTACTGTAACCATGATACACTTGAACATACACATACACTCATCATCAAAAGAATAGTTGCACAAATAGTGGCACCCAGAAGGCATCGACCGACAGGACTGAAACTTGGTGGGTAGGTTTGACATTGTGAGACATGCAAATGATCCAAGTTTCATGCTTGGCCGTGCATGTGATGTAAGCAAGGACGGGTCTTATCGCTCTACTTGACTGACCCAACAGTCACGACTTAGGACATTCAGCGAGCAGTGATGTCCTCCATGAGTCATCCTGTTAGTACCAGTACCATTGGCAGAAAGCTATAGACCGTCACGGCAACTGCCCTTAACACCACGTTAACGTTGCCAAAGACTGCAATGGTGTCGTGCCAGACTGTCATGGAGTGACTCAGAATGGCAGCGGGTCATCTTCAGTGACAAGACTGTATCAATGAAAACATATCTAATATATCAAAATATAAAAATCTAATATATATATATATATATATATATATATATATATATATATATATATATGGTCAAAATAAACAGTGTATTTATTTTATATAATGATGCTGTTGGAAGTACACACTTTAAATGATAAATACATTTTAATTAATAGATCACCTATTGAAGTTTATGCTGTTGTGCTGTGTGCTGTGACCATTTTGCACTCAACCGAATGGTAGAAAGCTTTTCATTGTGCTGGCATTATGACAATTAAACTGAACCTAATTCAGTTGTAGAATTCATTCCCACTTCTTGCTGATTGCTCTTGCTCAGATAGTTTACATAAGCAGAGATAAACCAGTGCAGCACTATAGAGTCCAGCTGCTGCAGTGACGTCTGTGAGAAACCTCCTGAGTGAGTATAAATTAGGGCGTTTCCGAGTAATAAAGTCCTCCAGTCTCCACTTAAAACCATTGTGTGGTCATGCAACCACTCCCCAAGCACAACAAACCCTTCCACATCAGAGTACGAAGAGAGCACAGAATAACAGAGAACAGTATAAACTGTATACTGGAACCTGACACGGGACCATGTGTGTAAGTTTAACTTGATTATCATTATTCTCAGGTCAGCAGGTGTGAGGCGAAAAATGCTAGCAAATAAGACAAACACAAAATACAGAGGATCCACTGGTGTCCTAAAGGATCCTTCTGCCCCTGAAAAGGGGCAGTAGGAAGCAGTGAGAAACATCCATATCTGTATGTAACGTTGGGTGTAAATGAGGCTTTAGGAGCAGTAAAGGTAACTAAGAGACAGTAAGGGACAGTACGGGACACTAAGAGGCAGTAACGGACAGTAAGAGGCAGTTAAGGACAGTAAGGGACAGTACGAGGCAGAAAGGGACAGTAAGAGGAGGTAAGAAGCAGAAGGAGGCAGCGAGGGGCATTAAGGGATAGTATGGAGCAATGAGAGGCAGTGAAGTAGTGGAGTAAATGGTAGTAATAGGCAGTAAGGGACAGTAAGTGGCAGCAAGAGGCAGTAAAGGGCAGTAAGAGAAGGTCAGAGGCAATGAAGGGCATTATGGGGCAGTAAATGGCAGTAAAAAGCAGTAGGAGACAGTAAAAGCAGAAAGTGCCAGCAAGACGCTTAAGAGACAGTAAGAGGCAGTACAGGGCAGAAAGAGACAGCAAGAGGCATTAAAGGGCAGTAAATGACAGTAAGAGGTATTAAGGGGATGTAGGAGGCAGTAAGTGGTTTTAGAATGCTGTAAAGGACAGTAAAGGGCCATCAGTATAGGGCAGAAAGAGACAGTAAGAGGCAATGAGGAGCATTAAGGGGCAGTAGGAAGCAGTCAAGAGCAATAATGGACAGTAGGGGACAGTAGGAGGCAGTAAGTGGCAGTAGAATGAGGTAAAGGACACTATAGGGCTGGCAGTAAAGGGCAATAAGAGACAGTAAGAGGCAATGAGGAGCATTAAGGGGCCGTAGGAGGCAGTTAAGAGCAATAATAGACAGTAAGGGGCAGTAGGAGGCAGTAAGTGGCAGTAGGATGCAGTAAAGGGCTGGAATTTAAAAACAACTGGCAGTACAGGCAGTAGAAGGTGACTGACTAACTGCTGATCATTTGCTGAATCACATGACTTGGACACTTTGATACACATCCTGAAGCACTTTTCCAAAACATGTTGTGAATCACTAATGATAGAATAATTACATCCTGAGTTTCTATTGATTTATGGATCCATCAGTTATCAGTTCTTGTCCTTCAGCCTCCTTTACCAATGTAAGCTTGTCTCGCTCATGCCTCCTGCCTCGATGCCGCCTACGATGCAGTGTTGGGCAGAGGTGCAAAGGTTGTCCTTAGCAGCAGATATGATTGTAAAGAGTGCAGACAATATAAAGCTGGTAAGATTTGTGTTTGTGCAGTGTAATCTCAGCACTCTGCTCTAGATTATAGCTCTGAGAGCTGGGACAAAGGCCTCTCTGCACTTTGAAGACGAAGCCGCAGCGAATAAAGTTTGGAGGGGGGACGGGAGGTTTCCGTGGCGCTCACCGCTGAGAGGGGAACATGATGAGGGATGAGGTCATCACTCTTAGAGGAACAGTGCTGAGCTGAAGCTCCATTCGGGGGAACCATCTCCACACAGCTGCTTCAAACTCCATCACCCCAATCCTGTAACAGCATGTGAAGAGAATAATCCAAACCAGAGCCTTATTCTCGCTCACTAACCCCCTCCATCCTTACGGGCGTTTCCCTGGACTTGTTTCCCAGGGCCATCCTCCAAAAGCACATTACAACAGATTACAAAACTTAAATACTCAGAGTTGAATGTGGGTTAGCAGCTGTTTTCACGATAGAAAGGGTGTGACTCCAACAGCATGTTCACAAGCAAACAGTAAAAACTGAAGAGAGTATCAGTTTATACTGAACATGTATAAATAAAAAGGTCATATGTGGAACAAACCCCCCCGCTTGCCCCTTAATGTCACTACTGACCCTTACTAACTCTTACGGTCCATTATGGACTGTTACTGCCTCTTACTGCTTTATACTGCCCCTTGGGCCCTTAGTGCACCCTACTGGCACCTATGTGCTGTTCCTTACAACAGCCTTTTGTCCCTTACTGCTGCTCACTGCTGCTTACTGCTTATAGACCCTTACAGTCCACATTCCCCTTTAGTGCATCGTACTGTCCCTTACTGTCCTTTACTGTCCCTTACTGCCTCATTCTGTCTCTTACTCCCCTTTACTCCCCTTACTGTCTCTTACTGCCCCTTGCTGCCTCTTGCTGCTTTTTACTGCTCCCTACTGCCTCTTACTGGCTCTTGCTGCTTCTTACTGCCCGCTACTGCCCCTTACTGCCTCTTACTGCTTATAGACCCTTACAGTCCATATTCCCCTTTAGTGCATCATACTGTCCCTTACTGTCCCTTAATGCTCCTTACTGCCTCTTACTGCACCCTACTGCCTCTTACTGCTTCTTGCTGCCCCCTACTGCCTCTTACTGCCCCACATTGCCTCTTGCTGCCCCCTACCGCCTCTTGCAACTCCTTCTTACTGTCCCTCACTGACCTATAATGCCCCTTAATGCCTAAAGCCCTGCAGTGCCTCCAGTGGTCAGAAACCCAATCTGAACATTCTGATCTGTTTCTGGATCTGGGGACATAAGCAGGGTTAAAGGTCATTGACCCTGCAGCTAACTCAGAGTGAGGACATTCTGTTAGAGTTTAGTATGAATATGATCCAGATTCCACACTCATACAGCACAGACTGAGACACGGATCAACACGGGTTATAGAAACGAAACATACAAACAAACAAGGATATGACTGAGATAATACAGAGCTGATGTCAGCTTTTTGGATGTTGGGAACCTGGAAAAGCTATTTTTGGTTTGGATGTCATTAATAATATATTCCCGTCAATTCCACCAGTTCTGACGGAGCAACTGAATTTAATGGTTATTAAATGGTTATTTTAGTTTTATTTTGTTTTGTTTGCATGAATGTGGTCAGAATATTTCGATATCTGATTCTATCTGGTCCAGGTTTAAAGTGTCCTGGTGTCAGGCAGCAGCATCACCAAACGCATCAGTCACTGTTAACAGCTCTAAAAACAGCCCGCTGATTCATTTTTGTTAGAAGGTATAAAGAAACAAAGAGCTGCACTCTCGGTGGAGTTTAAAGCTGAAGGCCTGTATCATGGAAGATCAGAAAGGCTCTACAGTTTTCTGAAAGAGTTGATGTGGTATGTAAAACATTGTGAATGTTACTTTGTTTCAGCACAGTCCGTATATGGAAATTTAACTGGAAAAATGTTTGGCATTCACTGTGTTTGTGATGTCACAAAAAACAATAATATTCACCTATTCAACCCACAGCGGTTCAGCCCCACCCATTCAGCCTACTGCAGTTTAGCCCCACCTATTTAGCCCACAGCAGTTTGGCCACACCCATTTAGCCTACAGCACTTTATCCCCACCTATTCAGTCAACAGCGATTTAGCCCCACCCATTCAGTTTACAGCTGTTTAGTCCCACCCATTCAGTCCAAACCAGTTTAGGCCCACCCATCCAGTCTACATCTCTTTAGTCCCACATATTCAGTCAACAGCACTTTAGCCCCACCCATTCATTTTACAGCTGTTTAGCCCCACCCATCCAGTCTACACCAGTTTAGCCCCACCCATTCAGTCTACAGTGGTTTAGCCCCACCCATACAGCCTACACCACTTTAGCCACACCCGTTCAGTCTACACCAATTTAGCCCCACCCATTCAGTCTACACCAATTAGGCCCCACCCATTCAGTCTACACCAGTTTAGCCCCACCCATTACTACTTAAGTTATAAGGCCGTTTCAACCCAGAGTGCTTTTTTGAGGCACAATACAGGACAGCCAAACAGAACAGAGCTCATTAACATAAAAACAGACAATTGAAGGGATAAAGAGAGGTACGAAAAAAAACATGTAAAACAATCAAGATGACAAAAAATCATATATGGTGTTTTGTGTACACAGACTCTTAACTTTACTGCTTATACGTTTGTTAAAGAGAAACTCCTATTCCAAAATTCCATGATAGATTTGGTGGATGCCTTCGCTGACACAATTCCGACGGGAGTTCCTTGCCCCTGCCTCTTACTGTCCCTTAATGCTCCTTACTAGCCTGAAGTTACTACCACTTTAAACACGCAATGTGACTCATTTTATGTCTTGTGAGCTTATGACACCTATAACTTCATTGTATGTTGAATAATTTCCGCCTTTTTGTTCGACAATAGAAATGCAAATCCAGAACCAACAGCATTATACACAACAAACATCGAACGGCACATCAAAACCACAGATAACACTGTGTAACACTCCAAGGTCTGACTACAGTGACATTAGTCCTGCTGAATCCCTAATGAAGAAGCAAACTAATCAAATCAAGGTCTTGTTTTAATCTATCAGACCTGAAATAAAGTTTTGAAACTGGCTGAACCTTTGCTGCTGCAGAACTTCTACAATTTATGAGCTCCTAGAATCAAACATGTCTCAAAATCAGCAGAGTTTAGAGCTCGGTGATGAAAGAGGAGAGAATGAAAAGCCTTTCTGTTCAGTTTCTATGGATTTTTTTGTACTTAAAAATGAAAGAGCAATGAAGAATGGAGAACACAGAGGGAAGAATAAATCAGAGAGTGGAACTGAGGGCAAGAAACGTCAGTCTCTCACACTACTCAATACCATTAAAGGGCCCATATCATGGAAAACTGACTGCTCCTCTTTTCTGAAATTAGTCAGGAAGAGATTAATGTAGTCTGTAAGTATTGCAGTTGTAAGCGTGTAAGTTACACACCACTGACTCCTCAATTCATACAGTCCATATATGGAAATAAACTGCACTTTCAGCCTTTTGAATTTGTTTGTGTGATGAATATGACACATATAGTATATATCCACCCGTACAGCCTACAGTTTAGCTCTTATTAGTTTAACCTTGATTACGTGGTTTCTGACACTGTACTTTCTGTACGTCACACCGTTATCTACACTAATTGTGGAGGGAATCACTGCTCGCTGAATGTCCACAGTCCTGGCTGTTGGGCCTTGCGTCACATGCACGGTTGAGCCTGAAACTTGAATTATTTGCATGTCTCACAGTGTCAAACCTACCCACCAAGTTTCAGTCCTATTGGTTGATTCCTTCTGGGTGCAGCTATTCTGTTTTGAGGATGAGTGTATAAACATGGACTAAAGTAGAGTAGCATAGTTAAACACAGTAGCAGCTTTATTAAAGATTATACTCCATTATACTCCATAACAGCATTAACTCCATTATACTCCATAACAGCATTAACTCCATTATACTCCATAACAGCATTAAGTCTGTCTTTGTTCATAAAGTGGCTAAACTCTTTCCACACTGCTCTCATTTGAACGCATTACCGAGTGTGTTTTTCTCCTAACAATGCCGCCCCCTGCTGGAGGAACTGTGCTCTACAGTCTGAATTTAATTCTAATTCTTTCCCAGTATTTCTGCTTAATTAAATTGTTAAGATGTAAATAAAGTAATTCAGAGTGGTTTGGTGTGAAATGCTCCATTCTAGAAAAACGTACCCAGTCAGAATTGGGGTCCACCTGTAAAAGCTCCCTCACAGACACTATTTTGCCATTAACAACATTCCATATAAACACTCAGAGGACACGTGTGGGTTTACTGGTGGTTCTGGGTGGTAAAGAAAATGGCAATATTTGTGTTGTCACTACCACTGAAACTACTAAGGAGACCAGAGTCTCTACAATCGACCATTTCACACCCATTTCACACCCTGTTTCTGAACTATGAGGGGATTTGGAGATATTTGTGGAATTTCTCTTTTGAAACATCTTTTCTTTCTGTGTAAACAGCCCCTCTACTGCCATCTCGATTTCGCCTGGACAGGAACTGACCTCTGGCAGGTTAACCTTGCTATGAGATCGGGGTGACTCTGCAGAAGAGTTGTTTCTCTCCAAAACACAACATTTCACAACATTCAGTTCATAACCGCGTCTGAAACACTTCCCCTCTCTCACCTTTAGCCCATTGCACTGCAGTGGGGCAACAGAATGTGTTTGTGTGGACAGGAGGAACAGCCTTTCTCACTAACAGCAGATATAAACAAACAGAGCAGAACATCTATCTATCTATCTATCTATCTATCTATCTATCTATCTATGCGTCTGTCTGTCTGTCTGTCTGTCTGTCTAGCTATCTATCTGTCTGTCTGTCTGTCTGTCTGTCTATCTATCTATCTGTCTATCTATCTGTCTTTCTGTCTGTCTATCTATCTATGCGTCTTTTTGTCTATCAACCTGTGTGTCTGTTTTCTTGTCTATCTATCTATCTACCTGTGTGTCTGTCATCTTGTCTGTCTGTCTGTCTGTCTTTTTGTCTTTTTCTATCTATCTTTTTGTCTATCTATCAATCTGTCTGTCTGTCTGTCTATCTATCTACCTACCTACCTACCTATCTTTTTGTCTATCAACCTGTCTGTCTGTCTGTCTGTCTGTCTGTCTGTCTATCTATCTACCTATCTATCTTTTTGTCTGTCTGTCTGTCTGTCTGTCTATCTATCTATCTATCTATCTATCTATCTATCTATCTATCTATCTATCGACATGTGTGCCTGTCTATGTCTGTATGTCTATCCATGTATTATTATTATTATTATTATTATTATTATTATTATTATTATCATCATCATCATCATCAGAAGTACACACACTGGTGTAACAGTTTCTCTGATTCTAGTAAACATGTTTAAAGACTTCATTTCCCAGAAGGCTCCGCTCCTGCGCTGTGATTGGCTGCAGG
Source organism: Semaprochilodus insignis (assembly GCA_034552555.1). Lineage (NCBI taxonomy): Eukaryota > Metazoa > Chordata > Actinopteri > Characiformes > Prochilodontidae > Semaprochilodus > Semaprochilodus insignis. The sequence goes on from CM067488.1 coordinate 21,306,463, forward strand.
CCGCTGTGCCGGTAGATAAAGGGGTTTGAGGCTGATTGTTTAGTATGTTCACGGTGAGCTCGCGATGGCGGGTTGTTCTGAGTCTCGCGGAGGAGGAAGGAAAGGAGGAGGAGGGGGAGGAGGAGTGTGTGTGAAGCTGCTGTGTTTGTGGAGTGTGTGCTCTGCTCTGAGTATTGCCTACCTGCTGTACCTGCCGCTCCCCGCCACGCTCTCAGAGCCCCTCAAACTCATGGTGGTCGCAGCGACCTTCCGGGGGGTCACACAAGCGGTAAGAACTCTGACCTCTACATCCTGAAGAGGGGGGCCACATAGGTGCTGCTGCTGCTTCAGGACAAACCACTGTATGATCTGGAATACTGAATGCTCACCTGCCTAAAATCAGCTGCTAATTACTCTTAACTAGATCAGCACAGCTAATTAAATTGGACAGTTATTATTACTTACAGTGGAGCAGCTTTGAGCTAGTAATGTATTATTAACCTTGCTATGAATTAAAGTCAGTGAACCTTATAATCACTTAATTGCTGCAATTAAACTATTTTGAATTGAATTACTTAATTAAATTATCCTTATTGTGTCCAGCTATCCCATCAGTCTATAAACGACGTTTAGTTTATGTTAGGTTATCTGAAGCTAAGGAGGTTTAATTAATCTGGTCATTAATTAAGTTCTGTTAGTATGCTTATTGCACTTAATTAACCCAGTCAGGTTATTTTGTTCATGTGCCCTAATAATAAAGCTGTTTAATTGCTCTTATCATAATTGGGTTCAGCTAATTCTCCTGTAGTGCCAAGTAAGCTTATAGTGCTATAAATGATCTCCAGTTAGTATTAACTGATCTCTGATCTCTATCTTTTGCCCAGTTAACCATATCAAGCTATGTTGACCATGTGACTCATTATTAATTGATAACCTTATTATTAATTATTCTCAATTACCCTCATTATTAATTGATTAACCTTATTATTAATTATGCTCAATTATCCTCATTATTAAATGGATTTTATTATTATTATTATTATTATTATTATGACTTTTCTACTGAATGATAAATTGACTTAATTATTTATTATTGGCTTTATTAGCCTTATGCTGAGTGTTCAGTTGTCCATATTACTGACGTTTAATTAAGTGTGTTTCTAACTATGCTTTAATAACCTCACTACTAATAAACACAAAGCAGTGACTGTTTAAATTCTGGTTTAAACACAGTTATGAAGTTTCCCTTCATTAATAAAGCGCCGCTTTCTATTATTATTCATCTTAATCATGTAAAACAAAGAGCTGGCACTCAAATACGTCTGTTAGTTTTATTGACTCTGTCCTTGCAGGAATGTTATATTCTCTCATGACCGAGTCTTTGCAGTAACGCCCTTGTTAAGTCAGTGCTGGTGACCTTTTTACTTGATTGGCTCTGTCCAGTCCCTGTCCAGGTCATGTTGGCTCTGTTTGGCTGATGTTTTGTATCAGAGAATCAAACGTGTTGCAAAACTGCAGTAAAGTTCATTGCAAATGTGAAATGAAGCAAAATGAAGCGAGCAGCTCGTAATAACTCCTACAGACACAGAGCAGTGAGTATGAACAAGCAGCTGATTGGATGTTGGCCCGTAATGCTTCACTGGTGCACTGTATGCGTTCCAACTTCTTTGTAGGTCTATAAATATCCTAAAACACATTGTACATTATGAACATTAGGGGCAGCGCTGTTTCTGAACTTCGTTTTCTCTACAGTGGTTTTCTACACAGTCGAGTCACATTATCATGAGCTGGCTTGGTAGGTTTATAAGGTATAGAATAGGCTGTATATTTGGGTATGAAATGTCCGACATTGGTTGGAAGACCATGACCAAGACTTCCAAATACTACCCTGGCCCCTAATTCCCCAGACTTGAACCCATCTGAGCATCTGTGGGACCACCTCCATCATCGTGTTATAGATCCTCCCCCATGCACCGTCCAGTAGGTGTGGGATGCACTGCAGTCAGCATGGCTCCAGATACCTGTGACAACCTACCAGGACGTTATTTAGTCACTCCCAGCCTGTCTAGCTGCTGTCCGTGCTGCACACGAGGGTCACTCTGGATATTAGCTGTTGGTCATAATAATGTGATTCAACTGTGTACATGTAGGCTGCAACCCTCCAGTGGGTGCTGGTACCGTTAGAGGGCCGTTGGCCATCAGTTTTTTATTATTTTTTTTTTTAACTGTAAAATTATGTTACAAATAGACATCCATGATGGATAAATGGTTCAAAGTGTCTTTGAGAAGGAAATAGCCCAGGGCTGGGCCATGTATAAGTGAAGCAGCCATAGTAAATACAGTGTGTGTCTATATCTGTCAAATTGAGCACATTTGCAGCTTTCCTTTCTTCAGCCCATCGTGCTTGTACGTTAATGCACATGGACTAGTTTGGATGTTGTTAGTGATTTCTCCCATGTCAAACCACCACACACCCCAACACAGTGATTAGGTTCACCTAAAGTTTAATTTAGCCTAAATTTTTAAAACTCTCATTTCAATATTTCAGCATGGACTGTGATATCACATTTCATTAAATGATGTAATCGGGCACACAGAAGCTTCTTAATTTATTTTAATTTACCAAAGTTTTCAAGAGTGATGCTGAAACTTATGCAGAAGCTCATAGAAAAATTAAAAAGTTGAAATTAAGGTAAGTGACTTATGTATACATAGATACATGTATCTGGATACCTCCACGAGCACCAATAACACCTGCAATTTGATTAGGCATGGACTGTTTCTACATGTAGGCCACATCAATGTTCAGACACTCCTACATCAGAGAATTGCGCCGTTGGGCCAGATTTGGTGGATGCCTTCCCTGGCACAATTCCGAGGAGAACTTCCTGTAGACTGGGATTTTAGACACTGCTGGTATGCTTCCATACACCTGCAGATTCAGCTACTTCCTTCACTCTATGGTCTTTGACACGGCCAAATGCAGTCACTCCTTTTAGCCAATCATTAACATCTGCCTTCTCCCCAGATTGGCCGAGACAACAGCACTGCCGGAAAGTTCAAGCTCCAGGTTTTGATCTACCCTGTGCTCCAGGCTCTGGACTTTAACACAGCTTCGTACCAGCAGAACCAGAAGATTCCCATCCTGTACCGTGAGCTGATGGCTCATTACTGGCTGGAGTATCTGGGAGCAGATCCTGAGCTCATCCACCCGCTTCTGCTGAACAACCACACGGCGCGCGACCAGACACTCGTCGACCTACACCGAACCAAAGTTGACTGGACCAGAGTTCTGCCCAAAGACGTAAAGAAACACTTTAAGCCTGTGATTCCAGCTATCGGTACTTCGGGGATCTTGCAGAAGGTTCCAGCACTGCTGGATGTCCGAGCAGCTCCTCTGCTGTCCGATCTGGAGGTGCTGAAGCTGGCTCCACGTGCTTATATCATGACCTGTGAACATGACGTGCTGAGGGACGACGGGCTTATGTACGTCCACAGGCTGGAGCAGGCCGGCGTGTCCGTCACTAACCGTCACTACGAAGACGGATTCCACGGCTGCGTTAGCTTCGCTTTCTGGCCTTCGTACTTTGCCGTTGGAATCCGGGCAGTAGATGACTACATCGCCTGGCTTCAGGAACATCTTTAATTATTCATTTTATTTCCATAACACTCATAACATTCACCAACGTTCCGTGGAGTATCCTTGCACTGTTGATCACTGTCTGATCAAAACCTTCATTCAACTCCATTTGAAAACGTTGAAAACACAAGGAGGGGTTCACAAGAAACCGTCCAAAATTGATTTAGAATAAAAGTTAAGAACGTTTTTAATAAACCTCTCAAAGCTCCAACAACAAATCCCATTCAACCTTATGTTTTAGCATTGCTAGCTAAGCTAGCATCTGGCCTAAACCACCAACTACTACTACTACCATGGCTGATGTAACTAAGGGGTTTGCTAACATTGCTAGCCTGCTAGCTATCGTAGCATGGCTGAAGTTACTCCAAGATATTTGCTAATATTGCTCGTTAGCCAAGTTAGCATTTTAGCCTACTGTATTAACTACTGTAACATAGTTAATGTACCTTTTAAAGACTAATTTCTACTCCATTTATGTGCAAAAATAAATACTTCAGTTCAAACGATGTATTAGCCCCTGTCCACATACTTCTTTGTGTCCTTTACGTTGATATGGATGTTAAGCAAAGCATCCACAAGAGCAACAAACAAGGTGTCGGGGAGGAGATCGTAATAACGTACCTACTACAAAGGAGACAAAAGGAAAACGCTGTGGACGCCGGAGGTCTGCGAAGCCACTAAATACTTTGTGATATGTGGACAGACAATTCTTTTCACTTCTATCACTAATATGAGAAACCGAGCTGCGTCTCACCTGAGCTATTGGCTACGGTGCCCCCCATGATTTCCGGCTGTACTGCTCCGTATCATCCCTATCTACAAGCAATCAGACAACGTTCACAAATATGGTACATTCAGAAGGCTTTGCCTTTATCCGTATTTAACTTTAAGCATAAATGAGCCTTAAGAGATTTGCTAGCATTGCTAGTTTGCAGTTGCACAAATTTGATGAGATTAGAATAGAGACCCAGAAATAGTTAATTAATTAAAATAGTTAGTTAATTAATGTTAACTGTTCTTTTGTTTTAATATTTCTTCAATACTGTTTCAAAATTCTAAAACTTTCTGTTTATTTCCAGGTTTAAATGAGAGGAAAAAAACAGATTTTCAGTCTGGTCTCAGAATGAACTATGACTTTTGCCCCCCCCCCCAAAAATACAGCAGCTGTAGTAGAACATGTTTGTGGGTGGAGCCTGGAGATGGAGTGTTGAATCAGATACAGCAGGATGAGCACTGCATTGTGTTGGGAGTGGTTACTAAACACAGCAGAACAATATCACATCAGCAAAAGGCTGCAAATGTATGTTATAAAATATGGTTTTTTTCTCTGTAGAAACATGGTAATCGTAGAGCTCTTCCTGAGTTACATACACCATCATTACTTATTTGTTTTGAAATCACAAATAGTTGCTAATTCATTTTTAGACACGCCTAGACACAAAGCACTTGAATGAACACTTGAAATTCTGTGATCGCAAATAACATACAGACTGCCTCGCTAAATATCTGCAGCAAAAATACTGTGATTTCATTATTGTTGTTGCTGATACTGTTGATCCTACTATTAATATCATTATTATTATTATTATTATTGTTGTTGTTGTTGTTGTTGTTCATTGAAATGTACTGGTTCCGTGCCAGGTGTTCTGAGTGTTTGATTAATGCTGTAAGGATGGAAATGCATTAACCAGACTTAAAGTGTGGCCTGTATACATTTTATATTAAAGGGCCCATATCCCAAAAAAACCCATTTTCTTCTTTTTTTGTGTTTATTTTTGTAGTGCAATTAAACCTATTTAAGTACTGTCCCATTCAGCCCGCAGCCTATAGTAATTTAGCCCCGCCCATTCATATAGAAGTTATGAGGAGCGTTTCAACTTGGACTTCTTTTTAAACAAGGCACGATACCGGGCGAGCAGCCAATCAAAACAGAGCTCATGTACATATATTCTTGTTTACCTATTCGGTCTACAGCGAGTTAGTCCTACCTGTTCAGTCTAGTTAACTAGTTTAGCTCCACCCATTCACCCTAAAGTTTTAAGAAGCGTTTCAGCCCAGACTTTCTTGTGTCCATCCATCCAATGTTATTTCCACTGAGGGAGCATAGTGAACGGTCAGTAATCGCTGGTTATGATGATGCCTTGTGAAATATGTCCAGGAAAGAAAGATCCAGTGACCACGAGATACTAGAAAATGGCCCATTTACTTTGGCAGTACCTGCTGAATTTGGGAGCTCTTTACTTGAGACACAGCCATTACTTTACTTCTGAGTTCCTCTCTAAAACCCAAACACTTCTGGACCAACTGTACTGTACTGCGAGCTCTTTCAGCACCTTACGTACAAACAAACAGCTGATCACAGTAAACATGGGCTATAAGCTCTATCAGTGTTACTGGCTTTAAGCAGCACACAGTCAAGTTCTACTGACTACCATCATCAGCTGAGGCTGTTTGAGTAGAAACAGCTAAACTCAAACTCGTAGTATAAATGTTTATGAATGTACATGGAGTTCTGGCCTGTTCTGGTGAGCGTCTCTTCTTCAGCCTGGAAACCCTTATCTATAATTCGGGATCTGCCCATTCCTCGCCATAACCTTCTGCTTAGTAAACTCTGTATGCTGTGTTTCTGGAGGTCTGCAATGGTTTATGACATGTCCCTGTAAGAGAACGCGCAGTTCAGACTGAGCGGCCTGTTCTCTGACCTACTAACCGTAACTCTGAGTCTCTGAGAGCCCTGAAACATCTCTTGGTCTCTGGCCTTTCACACAACTGCTCTGGAACTGAAACCTTCCCAGGCATCTCCAAGGTATACGTTTCTAATAAAGTGGCCAGTGAGTGGACGCACAAGATAGGTGTTTCTAATAAAGTGGGCAGTATGTGGAAGTAGGTTAGGTGTTTCTAATAAAATGGCCAGTTACTGGAAGCACAAGATAAGGGTTTCTAATAAAATGGCCAGTAAGTGGAAGTACATTAGGTGTTTCTAATAAAATGGCCAGTAAGTGGAAGTACAAGGTAGGTGTTTCTAATAAAATGGCCAGTAAGTGGAAGCGCAAGGTAGGTGTTTCTAATAAAATGGCCAGGTTTCTTATAAAGTGGCCAACGAGTAGAAGTAGGTACTAGGTGGAGTCTATTCCGTACTTAGTAATAGTGGTCATCAAGGACTGTAGGGTCATCTACGTGACAGCCTTTCATGAATTAATTCATGGGAACGTTGTAGATGGATCGTTCCATTCATTACCTATTATTTGAATAATACATAAATAATTTGATCACATGTAGCAAAACCTCTGTGTGGCAGCTCCTTACTTTGGCTGTAATTGGCAGAGTTTTTTCTTCTCAAATAAAACAAAAAAAATCAAAATTCTCCCAACGGGTTATAAAATGATCAGTGCTAGTGTTATGCCAATTAATAGTGCCCCCCTGTTGTATTGGTAACTGCACCTATGAACAAAAAAAAAGATTGAAAATATTGTCTGAAGAAAAAAAAACAATAACAAAAAACAGACGCACGGCTGAAAAACAAGAAATAAAAAACTATAATTTATTTTTGTAGCATTCCATCTTTTTCATTTTTAGAGGTGGCAGTGAATAAAGGTTCCCCAGAAATTCAACATTAAGAAACTAAAAATCTGAGTTCAAGTAACGACCAAGATAATAAAACAGAATGAAAGGACACTACCATCCTACACAACACAGCGGGCTAAGATCTACCTAAAAGAAGAGTTTAAATATTTGGTCGAAGCCCTACAGATAGTGTTTGAAGCAGACTTGAGGATGAAGAGGAAACGTAACCTGACCATCGAGAGCGTAACAGTGAAAGAATGATCAGCATCTGCTCAACAAAACACAAAAAACAAACAAACAAACAAACAAAAACTGCAGGACAACAGTCAGTCATAGCAAACAAAATGAAGTACAGTGAGTAATCAAGGTGTTCCAGTCCAAAGAGAAAATTAAACAGAGGTCCGTTAATTAACCCATTAACACCTAACAGATAAACATGACTGGTGAATCCATTGGTGGCAGTCCTGTGATACTACAGCTATTAAAAACAGCACTCGAAAAAAAGGGGAATACCACAGAACTGGGTCTGTTTGGTCTAAACTGATTTTCTAGTGTTTTGATGAACTCCACTGACCATGAGACTGAGGACAATATGATATCTGATTATATCAATTATACATACAGTGTTTAGGATGGGTTTGATATATTCAAATAATTCCATCAGATCTGAGCCCAGATAAAATACAGACATTCAACTTTTCCGGTACATTATTTAAAAGGCAATGCCATCAATTTTCCAAAATGAATTTCTCCCCCAATAATTTCAGTGTTTGATGTGTAAATAGTCATTCAGTGTGGTTTGGTGTGAGACTGTGTAATACAGAGACTCAGATTTATTTACAGTGGTGGTGATGGGAACCAGGGGTCACCATGTCTGCAATACAAGTATAGCTATTTGGGGGCTAACACACAACATCACACCATCCTGCCTGTATCCCTCAACCGTGAATGCATGATTTTAAAATATGTTTTAGGACCAGAATCTTCTTTAAACTATCATACAAATGATGTCTCGGAGTTCAGACGGAGGCATTTGATCCAAAATTTTGGTGAAATTCCCCTTTATCTGTCATGGATATTAATGGGTTAAAAGGGAAAAATCAAAACAGACAGAAATGACAAAAACAACACCATCGTAGAAACATTCACAACAAAACAAAACTCTCCTACATTCAGGCGTGACGAGCAGACCGGCAGTGAAGATGACCAGAGACACTCACAGCAGGAATATGAGGGATATTAGCTTATTATCTGAAGAGGTACAATGCTGATGATGGATATCTAATAACTATAACACTAGAATGTGTGTTATACGGTCAAAAATAAGCTGGATTTAAACGCTGCTTCCATTTAAACCCCTTACATTCCGCTTTATGACATTAACATTGAAGGTAACGACGTTAAACCTGCTAAAATTCCACAGTTTACTGTTTTTAATGGAAATAATGTAAATAGAATTGGCTGTAGTTACACTGAGTGAACCATTACTGTAATTGAGTTCCTCAGTTTAACAGAACTGGCCTAACAGGAATAAGTGCTCGATTATTTATGATTTTCCTTTTGAATAATTCACTACTAAAAGAGAAAATCAGCTGTAGATTTAAAACAGTTTCAATCAGTGCCTCACTTTCCAGCTTCCACATCAAACAACAAACACAAAGAATCACTCAAGATGTTAAGGGCCGGTTTCCCAAGACCCAGATTAAACCTAAACCCAGACTAGAATACATTTCCAACTGTAACTCGACACTGATACAAACACTTAGTCTTCAGATAAGGCTTAATCCAAGTCTGGGAAACACAAACACATTACTTTACAAACACAATATTCAGACTTAGCCCAAATTGCTGTGCTGACCTTCCCAAATCTTGGTCGCGAAATCATTAAAACAAAACAAAAACAAAACAGCCACTAAAAACAGGGCAGTAAATAAAAAAACATAAAAAATACAGGGCAGTTACTTTGACGAGTTTTATCACAAACTTGGGCTTTTTCTTCTTTTGAACCCCTTCAAAAATATCAGATCACCCATAAAAATCCACTGAAACAGAAAAACAGAGTCAGAGCCCAATAACTCACCTCATCACCACCTACAGAATTGGCAGCAAATTAACTACAACCTGGAGAACCAACCTTTCAAAATGAAACAAACACCAAGAATGAACACACAAAGGATTTGGCAAACAATACCAAATAAAGCGATAGTTTAGCCAAAACTCAAATTCACCCCTTATCCCCTCTAAGTATGTCAGTGTGGGGTGTGTTAGGTGCTTTTTTAGTCTCAGGACTGGCGCTTAGATGCTATTGTAGCTAACAAGTGATGGAAGATTACACCCCACCAATTAGCATCAAAGCCAACGGCTTACATGACCTGGGGTGAACAAAGTAAAAGTAAAAAAAAAGAGTAAAAGTTAAATACTTTTGATACCCAAGTACATTCTTTATGGTACCAAGTTACTGGTGATAATGTTTGATGAACCTTCATAGAACTTGTTCATCTAAATTGTTCATCTATACTCAAGTAATATACAGAGAGCGTTTCAGCTTTTAGTCAAGTTTTGTACTTTGTACACCGCTGGCCGGAAGACACATGAGAAACTGGCTATGATGCTAATTGGTGGGGAATAGGCTTTATAGTACTCATTAGCTACACTGCTATACATACCTCCAGGGCTAAAACTAAAGAAGCACCAAAAAGGGTCTTGGTCGTTCAAAAACATCTGAGTTCAAGATGCTGACTTTGATTTCTGGCTGAAGTATCGCTTTAAGCTGAAGTACAGGGCTGTAGCTGCCTAAACTTCACTTCTCCTGTAAGACAGACAGTATATCAGACAGCCACTAACAGTCAAAATGCATCTCCAATGGGTCTTCAAAGCTGGGTTCTTTCTCCGGGCTGGCGCTGAGAAAGGAGGCCATTGGGGGTCCGGCCGAAAGGCTGAGAACCCCTGGGTTACTCCCAGAGCTCATGACCGAAATGCTGGTAAGGTTGATGCCCAGAGTGAGCCGGGTCTGCTCCAGGGCTTTTTCGGGCACGGCAAAAGCCTCTAGCTTCTTCTCTCCGTTTTCCATGTAGGAGTTTTGGCAGCCCCTGCAGATGCAGTCCAGGCAGGCTTTGCGGTTTGAATAGCATGGACAGCGCTGCCCCCTGCAGGTAAGGACACTTGGGTTCTGCGTGGCTCTCCCACACTTACAGCCTTTCTTTTCCGAGGGCTTTTTATACCCCACTTTGGTGGGGTTCCCAGGTAGAGCACCATCAGAGGCCTTGGGCTTGGGTTTGGGTTTGGGGGTGCTAATTTTAGTCTTTGAGGGAACTTTTTTAGCTCCGAGGCTTTCAGCATTCTTCTGAATGTTCTTTGTGGAGTCCAGCATCATCCTGCTGACCTTCAGCACTGCCCCATTCTGGACTCCAGCTGGGAGATTCTGAGCTTTTGGCTCAAACGCTGCCTGCGGAGGCACTGTGGCAGCCACAGAGGGTTTCTGGATGAAGCAGGTGATGGGCAGAGGCTGGATCATCTCACTGTCACTCTCAGAACGCGAACGTTTCCGGGTCAGGTGGACCTTCCTGTGCGCCGCTGCCTGGCAGGTGATGCCCGTCTGGGGCTGCTGAGGGTGGGCAGGTGGTAGAGCACTACCAGGGTTGGACTGAAAGGCTTGAAAGACCTCACTAGAGTTTTTGTTTCTGCTGTCACTTAGCGAAACCCCTAGCTTGGCCTGCTTGGTGGGACATTCAGATTCGAGGCTGTTGAGAACTTCCTCTACACTGAGGAGAATAGGGCTGGTGCAGCCATTGTGGATGATATTGCCGTTTGAGATGTTTATAGTGATAGCATCAGTGCTGAACTGCTGCACAGCCAGATTATGATCCATACCAGAAGATGTGATGAGCCTGCATGGCTCTAGTTCAGTTTTGATATCCTTAGGAGATGGCAGACTTTCAAACATGACATTAGAACCAGTCTTGCTCACAGAAGCAATCTGGCATAGAGAACTTTCCATAGCTTCTTGAGGAACTTGAAGGCTTTTCTCTTCCACCTGTTCCTCCTTAACAAACTCCAGCACCTCCTCCAGCATCTTCATGATCTCGGCATAGCCTCCGACCTGCGACGCTCGCTGTTCTGCTGTGATGACGACCCAGATGTACTCACACAGGCTCCTGTAGCAGTCCAGCAGAACCTGCAGCTGTTTGTTCTCTTCGAACTGCTGAGCATTCCTACAGCAGCCACACGGCGGCTTCACCTTTAGCGTCTCGCCTTCACAACCTCTGCAGAAGAAATGCTGGCAGGTCGAAGCGCTCGGGGCCACCGGGTCCTGCAGCAATTTACCTAAAAACACAACAGGGATTTATTTATCATCTCACAGCTGTATGCAAAAGTCTGAACACCCATGATCAGATTTCAGGTTGGTCTTGATTTTACGTAAGCAAGTTAACACGTCCTCCACAGAGAATACACTTAAACGAGCATTTTAACTCAAATAAACAATCGAAATTGCACCATAATTTTTGTACAGACCACATTTTATTTTTTAATTTTATCAATACACTTATTTAACTTATTCACATTCAGTTAATAAACAGTAACTGTGCTTTAAAACGTGTATTCTGTGTAGAGGAAATTATTTTCACTTACAAAATCTATAACACGCATTCAGACTTTTGTATGAACCAGACAATATTTTTGATAAACTAGTATTTATGGATCAGTAATAATATTTTTAAACAAATGACATAAATAACAAATATTTTATAAGTATATATATATATATATATATTTTTTTTTTTTTCCTCTATAATAATTTTGTTCTTTTCTAATAAACAGTAATTTTACCAAGAACAGAATACAATTCTTAACATTCAACAGATATGAAAATAATATTACATGACACAATAAAAATAATACTGCGATACTTCAAGAAATATCAATACATGATGTCATAATATTTATTTTTTCAGATATCTGATCAGTGGGAACAGCGAAAAAAACAGTAGTGCTACTACTTAAAGAATACTATTACAGACTGAATAAAAAAGATAATTATTCAGTGTTTTGCATAGTACTGAGGAAGTACTGACGATATCCTGGTTTGATATGTTCAGAAACTAACTATATGTTCAGAAAAGCATACTGTACTGTATTATGACATACTTTATCACATTAACAATATTACCTAGCCTTAATTCACCATCATGAAACTGAAATTTAAACAATTAAATCAATAATTTAAACAATTTAATCCAAAAAATTGAAAACTACATGAAATATAGATACACATAGACATACATTTTGTCCTTAAAGCGACAACATGCTATTTTATTATTAATTAGTTGATCTCATTTATTCATTCATTCATCATCTAAGCTGCTGATCCTCCTGGGTTAACAGATATCACTGCAGCTGAAATACAAACTTGAATAATGAATCACAGTCTGTCGTTCGTGCACAGTTAAGTCAATGTGACTGGACCAGACAAAATCAAAGACTGAAAATACTGAGACACAGAACTGTTCTGTTTAGCACTAAATAGAGGCACGTACCGCACGCCAGGCAGGACAGAGTGTCCCTGAAGAAGGGCAGCAGGTTGTAGAGCTCTGTGAAGCTCTCAGGTTGCTGAGGGTCACACCTGAGTGCCGCGCGACAGGCGGACAGGTAGAGCGAGGTGGCACTGGTGGGGCTCATCTCCATTTTTAGGGAGCAGACTCAGTGTTAAAGGGAAGGATGGGCAGATACAGAGTTCCAGTGCAGATACAGATAATAATAATAATAACAGTAATAATAACTACAATAAAAAAGCTATTGAACTCAGCCTGGTTGGAGCCACAAACGACTGGAAACTGGACAAATAAAAAGCAGAAACATCTCACACTAGAACAGATTCACGCTGATATTAAACCCCACAAAATATCACCGCATGCATTCTGGACATGAAATGTAAAGGGGAAAATAAGAAACTACATTTTCCAAACTGATTTCGGGGGGTTACACTTTCAGTAACAGCTTGTTCTCTGCTCCATGCATGCGTCTGGGCTTACAATGCATCTCTGTAATACTGAATGGGTTTTACTCTGCCACAAAATCAGCAATTAACATTTTTACATGCAGACACAACTTTAAACAAATCCACACGACTGAGCTGCTGTTAGAATGAATCCCGTACAGAAGCTCATTAAACACTGCACATCAGCTTGCTGTGTATTAGATGGTGTCTGAGGCTAAAACGCATCCCTGTAGACTGAAAACTGTAAACAAATCTGATAAATCTGATCCAATTTTACAACGTAGACTAACTAACACACAGCACACATACACAGAGCTTTTACTGAACGTCTGTCTCCTCATAAACAAGCTGAAATTGTGCTAATATATCCGCATTAATGTCCTTATTTACATGTATATTGATGTTTATATGTATTGTCGGTAAGGCGGGAAAAACGCCGTTATCGCCGTTATCTCCTGTTATTCTCCGTGTTGGTGAATCCGCAATTCACGCTCTCCGCTCCGTTTGTCGTGAAAGTGTCCTGTTTTGTCGGAAAATGTGAGTTTTAAAGGTTTTAAATCCGGTTTTTATGTGTCCTTTTCTCCCGCTTTAGCGCATTAGCTCTTAGCAGCTCTATAGCATCGGGCACAGTGGAGTAGAAGAAGAGCTGCTCGGCACGCTGGGCTCTGCCGCCCCCTGCAGGTGGAGGCAAAACTCACTAGCACAAAAAAAATAAATAAATAAATAAATAAAAAGATCCACATAAATCCGCAAACTAGCGCGAATACAACGAGTTTATGCAAACGCTTTATGTAAGGGTCTGTTACATAATTAATATAACCAGTTATTTATTTATTTATTTATTTTTTATAAATTATAAACTATAAAATCCGAAGCGTTATAATTGCGGCGCATATCAAAAAAGTGAATCTAATTCTGTCAAACTAAAAGTCCCGCAGCAATATGGTTTTAATCCTCGATTTTTAGTATTGGTTTAAACAGACATGTACAGGAGTAAATGTACAACTCCAATTACCACTTGAAAAAAATTCAAATGAAAGCTCAATAACTATGCAAACTTACAAATTAGCTAAATAAAATAATATATAAGGCCTAAATGGATATTATTTATATAATTCAGTGCAGTACTTTTATCATTTGCTTTAACAGAAGACATGTCTTTATTATGTGTCTTGTTCTCTTGTATTTGTAATAAGAAAACTCGAATGTCAGGTTATAGCAGAATAGTCTATAACACCATATAAAAAATAATACAACCTATTTTAGCAGCAGAAAACGATAGTACAGTATGGATAGTATTGAAGAACCGTGAAAAAACACCAGAAAGCGTCATATAGTCATATAAAGAGAGAAAGTTTTTCCATAATCATGACTCATATTTATCTCATATTTATCCACATGCAATCTCATGTTTTTGACTACAGTAAGATTCTTTATAATAATACTGACGTATTGTCTCACATTAGTGAGAATGCTTCTCATAATTGTGACTTAATATCTAACAATAATGGATCACTAATTCTGAAAACTTATTCCTGACACTTAAAAATCAGTACCTAATTTGTATTTTTTTTTAAATTATTATTACGTGAATAACTGTCATTATTTTCAGATATTAGACATTTTTAGTTAATTTGAGATGTTAGTCATTATTGTGAGTGTAATAAATAAGGTATTCATTTTGATTTCTCGTTATTTTTAGATCATTTATACTTGGAACTACATTATACATTGGAATGAAGAAGAATCAGTTGGGGGATTTTACCTTCAATATCTTTCTGGGTTTTTTATTATGACAGCCTTAAAATTTAATTGACAAAAAATGAATTTTAATACATACAGCTTAGTAAATGCCATTTGTCTTTTTTATTAATTAATCTCTTAAGTTTTCAGGTTTTAGCGTGGCCAATATAATAAATACGTTTATGCGATTAATTCTGTCCCGTGACAGTATTTAACGTGAGTTGCGAGAAAAGACTTTTATATTGACAGTTTGACTGACATTCAGAACACACGGGCGTTAAATGACCTCTCCGCTCCACTCGTATCCGATTGGCTCTCTCGGTGACACCACCCCTCTGAAAACAGTTCAGGATTGGCTGTTGAGGCGGTGCGCTGGGCTGTGATTGGTGGAGAGGGTGGGGTTTAATCCCGCTGTTCCTCCGTGTCCTCCTGCTCTGTGTTTCAGGTAATGGCGCTGTGCGTGCGAGCGCTGCTCGGCTCTGCGGCGGCACGGAGCTTCGCCACTCTCCGCGGCCGGAACCTGACTGTCCCCGTGCTGCGATGCGCCTCCAGCGCGCCGAGTTCCATCCAGCAGCGGGTGGACCTGAAGCGGAGGAAGGCTCTGGAGGGAGGAGGAGAGAAGAGGACGGAGGCTCAACATGCCAGAGTAAAGTTTATTCGTATTTTCCGTTCCACCTTAAATGGTGCAGCGCTTATAGTCTTATGGCTGCACCATTTAAGGTGGAATGGAGAATTGGAGTTTTAGGTACAGAAAAAACTGAAGAATAAAGGAAATCAGTGCGATTGCTTGGCTTGACAGGTTATTACTCGATGCCAATGTTGCTTACAGCCCAGTCATTCCAGCAGAGCCAGCAAGGTTGCATGTTATCTTGCAGTCGCATTTAGCACTGTTGCATATATGGCAAGCATTTACGGCATTTGGCTGACGCTCTTATCCAGAGCGACTTACAAGGTTAATCATATTACAGGTAGGCCAATGTAGTGTTAGGAGTCTTGCCCAAGGACTCTTATTGGTGTAGCACAGCACAGTCACCCAGACCGGGATTCGAACCCCAGTCTCCCACATGTGGTGGCTACCTGGTGGGTAGTGGTGTTACCCGCTGAGCTACACCAACCACAC
>CM067488.1:21332011-21366897 GCA_034552555.1 Semaprochilodus insignis
TTTTTTTATTAGAGGTGCAATATAAATAAATTGTTGTTGTCATTTTTCTTCTTATTATTGTTATTAATGTTGTTGTTGTTGTTGTTGTTGTTGTTTTCCATTGTTATTACTTGTTAAGACAGTTTTGTATGTATTTAATATGTATTTATTGATTTCTCTCTCCCCTTTTTGTTATTGGAACACACAGGCTGTTTGGACATCAACTCCTCGGTGAAAGGAGCACGGTTTGTTCGGTTTTGTGATGCCTTTAATATCCCCATCATCACATTTGTTGATGTTCCTGGATTTCTGCCAGGTAAGAAATAAACTGATGACAATCCGCAGCATTCTGCTTTTCTTTCTTTTCCTGGTTTGTAATGTCTGTAATTCTGTGTATTGTATGCAGGTACGGCTCAGGAGTATGGCGGCATCATCAGACACGGAGCCAAACTACTGTACGCTTTTGCTGAGGCAACCGTTCCCAAAATCACCATCATCACTAGGAAGGTACGACCTTCATGTTCTGTTTAATAACATGTAATTGTGTAAACCACACCAGCCTTTGTTAGCCTCATAGCCTAAGTGCTATTCAGTACTGTTACAACTGAGCATTAGAAGCTGTTCTTTATGTTTGCAGGCGTATGGAGGAGCATATGATGTGATGAGTTCCAAACATCTGAGAGGAGATGTAAACTATGCCTGGCCCACAGCGGAAGTGGCAGTGATGGGGGCAAAGGTTAGACTGATTTACTTCAAATGTAGTCAACCAAAACGTGACATCTGAGGTTTGCGTTCTCAGTTATAGCTCTGGCGCGGCGAGGTTTGCGTAGCTAACAAGTAACGGAGGCTGATATCCCACCAATTTGCATGGTGCTAACTGCATGCCTGAACCGTCACACATTAGCCTCCAACGTGTTACTGAAGTCGGCATCCTGTTTTTCTGTCACACCATTGCATTAGGCAAAAGAATGCAACTGCTGCACCATTTAAGGTGGAGTGGAAAATCTGAATAAGAAGCCGATTTCAGCCTTGTGTTTCCACTGCTGACGGATACTGGATGTACCAAGAGGTTTCCGTGTATTTTTGCCCTGAACCTGCTGCACTGTCTAAGGTGGACTGGAAAAACAAACTGGTGGCTAAGAAGCCAGTTTTAGCTTTGTGCTTTAGACTGTACCTAGTTGTTAAGTCATCTCCAACAGACCTGCTCATGTGCTTTCTGACGCTCTCTTCTCCAGGGAGCAGTGCAGATCATTTTCCGGGGTAAAGAGAACCAGGCGGAGGCGGAAGCGGAATACATGGAGAAGTTTGCTAACCCGTTCCCTGCTGCTGTCAGAGGTAACGCACAGTTCTATTCACTGTCACTGTCTTCTCAACATCCAGACTTTCAGAAACCAAAAATAACCTCCTAAATAGGTGAGACTCACTGCGAGCAGAGGGGCAGCAGTGGAGGGATGTAGCTTCAGAAACTGAAACTAAGACTGCATGATTAGTTTCGGTTACGTCCTTACGTTTTTCAAGAGCCAGAGCAGTCCTACATATGGTTACATGCTGCAGCAGTTCCAAGTACTAAGGGAATTGTAGCATCTGCATTTTGACTACACAGCTGAAATTAGCTTCCAGTTTTCCATTCCATGCTGCGTATGATCAAATCTGATTATCAAGTTCACGCATAGTTTTGTTATTCATGAATTTGTTGTGTCTGTACGATCATTCTCATCTCTGCTAGGAGTGTGTAACTTTGAGCGTATGAGATTAAAAGCCTAAACTGTGCAAATTTATTGTCAATATCATGTATAGTACCAATAATCAGACTGAAAATAGAAAATAACAATAATACTAATAACGTGTGCACATGGGAGTTCATGCCCCGTTTAAAGACGTATTACACTGTGCTTCTGTTTTATACTACTGACTCCACCCACAAAATAAACAATACAAACCACAGCTAGTGTCATACACTGCAACGACACAGCGATTAAATATGTTGTTTCAGATATGAAAATTATCACACGACACAATCACTTTTTTTGGTCAAAATTTTGCCACTGTAAAGTCTGATCAGTAGGAGGAGCAGTGCACTCACTGGTCCACCTCAAACTCTGCTTACGAATATAGCTACTGGATCACTAGCCACTGGATCTTGTCATGTTATTGGCTCCCTGCTGAAATACCAGCACGCTGCATGTAAATGATGTGTAAATGAGCTACTGGTAAGCCGGCGCTTGATTTAACACATTGAAGCTGATTGCACTCAAATTTCATCCCACAAAGCTTCCATATAACAGACACAGAGTTTTCTGTAAGTCTGTAAAGGCGGCCGAATCTGTACTCTTAATTATGCAACTGTAATAATTTGGGGACAATGAAATATGATGATAACTTGTACATTATTATTTTATTTATTTATTTTTTCTCTTCTCCCTGTACAATCTCTTTGCACTGCAATCTAATTTCTGTGTCTTTTTAGAGTGTGTTATGGCAGCAGTAACATCTGTAAGTTGTTTTTGAAATTTCAGGATTTGTTGATGACATCATCCAGCCGTCCACCACCCGCATGAGAATCTGCAGAGAGCTGGACGTTCTGGCCAGCAAAAAACAGACCAACCCCTGGAAAAAACATGCAAACATTCCTCTGTAAACGTCTCTGATTCATCTGATTTTATTAAATTCTGTGACTGTTCGGACGAAAAAACACTTGGACGAATGTTTCCCTGTGCCTTACACCCGGAGAAATGGCTGGGTTCACCTGCATTAATATACAGTGACAATAAACACTCCCAAACATGTGATCTAATATTTATTATTTATTTGTTTGTTTGTTTATAACACTTTCCGTAAGTTAGAAAAGGAAATTAAAAGGAAACTGACGATGGATCAGCTCTAACCTGTACAAAAGAAAACTTGAAACATCTGAAAATGTACAATTTACATTTTAGTGATCAAACGGAGTTCAGAGTTCATCTTTCTTTAGCACTAGAATTCTCCATTCAGACACAGATCTGTACACAAACTTTAAAAAAAAAAAGCTACTAAAGCTCCTAAAGCTACTTGCGTCAACATTGAAACGTTTATTTACACCACAAGTAAGATTTATATGTTTTGTCATAAACAAAAATCCATTTTTATCTGCACATTTATACAAAACGTCTGAAACCGTCTGCTCAGCTGTACTCGCCCTCATCCACAGAGCATGGTGGTGTTCCACAAAGCAGGGTTCCTCAGTTAGCCAGATTAAAACCCAAACTCCACTAGGGAGAGGAGGGAGGAGGTGGCTCTGTTCTGTTGGCCTAGAGGGAAGCTCCACCCACTTTCCCCAAACTGTCTTGGTAATTAACAGTTGAATTGTTTGCAGTGGTGATGGTAACCAGAGGTTAAGCAGAGGGTAGGCAGATGGTTATGAAAATGCTAATTATTATGGTTGCGCATTGCAAAGCAACTCGTCCCGCAGCTTTCGAGACATCGACTCCGTTCCAACTCCAGTTTGTCCGGTATGATTCGCTGATGTGGGCTTGTATACAGCTTTTGGATCGGATGCTCGGATTCCGTGTAGGAAGGAATTTTCCAGGAATTTTTTCCCATAGAGAATGAATAGGATCGAAAAATGCGTGCTTATCTACCCTACTTCCGCTCGACCTAGATACACCAAATCGGATACACTGGCTCGGGGCACAGCCCCAAGCAGGAATTCAGTGTTTGATTGACCCGCATTCGTTCGTTTGTCTTTCTTTTCGCATCCCTTTTTCCTCCCATAGAGAATGAATAGGGTCGAAAAAAACGCATGCCTATCTAACCTACTTACGCTCGACCTAGAGACACCAAATCGGATATACTAGAATTCAGTGATGGATTGACCCGCACTCATCCATTTCTTTTTTTTTTTTCACATCCCTTGTTCCTCCCATAGAGTCCCAGTCATTTTTGGACCCACCTAAAGCTGGCTGTTTCCTTCACCCAAGATGCATGAAACTTCACATACACACTAAGGGCAGGTCCCCAAACACTAGTCCACAGCCATACTGACCCGCACTCCTCTATCTGTCGTTTATTCATCCCTCATTCCTCCATAGAGTCCCAGTCATTTTTGGACCCACCTAAAGCCGGCTGTTTCCTTCGCCGGAGAGGCACGAAACTTCATATACTCACTAAGGACAGGTCCCCAAACACTAATCCACAGCCACACTGACCCGTACTCGTTTACTCATCCCTCGTTCCTCACTGAGCAAGCTGCGCAACCATCCTGTGTTTCCTCCAGGAAATGCACTTTTCTAGTTATTATTATACTCCTGATTATTATAAGTTGATTGCTAGGCTATTACCTTTTTGATATGTCATTGACTTGAGATACCCATTGTTCTGGGGTACTAAGTCATTATTCTATGATGCTATCACTTTACTAAGGGAAAAGATAGTTATTTTGAAACATTATTTTGAGATGCTTTCTGTTTTTAAGATGAATATAATAACAGTAATAAAACGAGAAACCTTCTTAAAATAACTCCGAAGACACAAGTAGGGTCTCTGGTGGTTTTGGGAAGTAAATAAAATGACTATACTTTTGTCGTTGTATTATATGGGATGTTGTTGATGGTAAAATAGTAGAAAATCTGAAAATGGTAAGTTATCCATCCATCCCTCCATCGTCAATGAAATATAAGGCCAAAAGTCTCATCAGACATCAGGCAGCGTGTTCATAACCATTTAATGTAATAACTTTTATATGTGGACGTCTGGTTCCTATTACCACCATTATGAACAATTCTGATTCTCTAGAACAGAGCATTTCGTACCAAACCTCTCTGAATGAGAATTGAATTTTTTTACACAGTAGCTGTTTAATTATGTTGAGATGTTTGGAAAATTGATGGAGTTCCCCTTTAACAGATTTGACCAGACTAATGAAAAGTTTCCAGGACTCCCCAAAACATCATGGTAGGTCATTATCATCATCATCATCAGGGTCTTGCGGTGCTACAGTGCAGGTCAGGTAAAAAAAAAAGTCTCCACACTCTAAAGGAGTGTTTCTCAACCCTGGTCCTGGAGGCACCCTGACCTGGACGTGTTTGTGGATTTCCTGCTTTAACGCGCCCCCTGCAGCTCTGAAGGAGTTCCTTAATAAGCTGATGCGTTTGAATCCGGTGTGTTGGGAGCAGAGGAAAGCACTAGAATGTGCAGGGCAGGGTTGAGAAACGCTGGTCTAAATGCCTCATTTGGCTTCTTTACAAATCTGGACTTTATTATTTGACCACATGGTGGCGCTGATTGGTGGGGTTGAACTTTCTCTCTGGCTTTTTGCTGTTATATTAACTTTTGTGAAGAGATTTGAGGTGAATGTCATGTATGAAAAGCTCCATATAAACATTAGTACACTTTGAACACTCAACATCATGAATTCGATATCATGATTGTGTTTTTCATGTTTTGGAGGAACAGATCTGACTTGCACACAGATTCTTTAGCACCGTTAAATATGCGTTTCGTGCGTTAAGCCGATATCTAATTATTCAGCAGGAAGATAATGCTGCTGGTCAGATTTGTTGACATCACTACAACACTATCAGAATGCCCAAACCTGCAGTGCACTGATCTGAACAGAATGGTGCCGACTGGACCTTAACCTTTACTTACTGCTTTAAACTCTGAGGAAGAGATCAGCACCGCTACTGTGTGACAAGGTCAGATTTTCAGATCAGTTTTGACTCAGAGTGAAGTTTGTCTGTTATGCTGGAGATCACATCATCCTTTAATCATCTTAGAACATCGGCATCGTAAAACCCTGAAAAACAAAGAAGGAAAACAACATGAAGTAGAAAAAAGTTCAAATACATTAGGGGTGTTAACAGTACACATATTTCCATTTCATAAACGTTTTAAAATACACTTTTAGACATGTACTTAAATACATTTTTAATACAGAATGCTGTAATATTATCATAGGCAGGGATAAACTGCTATAGGCTGAATAGACGGGGCTAAACTGACTGCTGTAGACTGAATGGAAGTGACTAAGCTACTGTAGGCTGAATGGGTGGGGCTAAACTGCTGTTGTCTGAATGGGTGGGGCTAAACCGCTGTAGACTAAGGATAGGACTAGACTACTGTGGTGCTGAGCTTAGGTAGGCTCATTGCGTGGGACAAAACAACTTTTGGCTGAATGGGTGCGGCTGAACTGCTGTAGGCTGATTAGGTGGGGCTAAACTGATGTGACTAGGTGGGACTAAACAATTTTCGCCTGGACGGGTGGCGCTAAGCTGCTGTAGGTGGAGTGGGTGGGGCTAAACTGTCACAGGCTGAATTGAAGCGACTAAACTGCTGTAGGCTGAATGGGTGGGGCTAAACTGCATGTAAATGTCTTGGTTTTTATGACATCACAAAGTTAATTCAGAAGAATTGCTGCAGTTCAGTTTCCATATATGGAGTGTATGTACTGGTGAGTTTGAACAGTGTTTATTTATTACTCTCATGTGTTTTTTGGAAGGTTGATCTCACCGATTCATCCTCCATCATGGCAGCTGAGTCAAAGAAGTCCGGCCTCAGTTCGGCTCTCTCTCGACGGTTACGCGATGGAGGCTGCAGGAGCAGATTTATCACACAACATTAAAGCGATATCAGAAATTATGACTCCCTTTCCCCCAAATGAAGCTTTTAAAAACTACCATTTTAAAGGCACATTCTCATGTTTTTTAGTTTAATCTAATCTGCTGGATCTGTGTACAGTCGAGTACCATCGACAAAAAAATCAACACCTTTCCTTGCAATTAGCAAAGAACAGTAAACCGACTCCCTGTAGATTCACTTACAGTAGAAGACAGTGGGCAGAGCATGTAACTTGTATATAACATAAAGCTTCTATTGGCTTCTGTGATAAAATGTATGTTGTATTATATTGTATATTGGTTTCTGTTATACATACTTTATATGCAGGTTTAAATTATACATTTTAATAAGCTTCTATTATCTTCTTTAATAAGTTACATATTGTATATTATTGTATATCGACTACTTATTAGGTTGAGAGCCCAGATATCCACTAGAACATGGAAAGATGTAGCTGGACTGACCAGATCGATAACCATAGTGTCCTCAAATTCCTCATTCATGTCCTCTAGCTGACCGCGAGATGACATCATCACATCTTCAAAAATAGGTTCAGCATCGTCCTCCATCAGCCCTCGACTGAACAAACGAAACAAAACGGCCTTTGATCACATCAGAAATATTACTGACACCGTTTATCAATCAGAAAATCATTTAAATCAGCATACTCCTGTTTCAGTTTGGAACGTATGGTCAAAAGTATGTAAAGGTCATATTTTGAGGTCAGACACTGATGTTGATGAAAAGGGCTGGCTCTGGGAAGGCCACTGGAGTTCCTCCACACCAAACTCATCAATACAAGTCTTTATGGAGACCACTTGGTGTACAGGGGTACAGTCATGCTGGACCAAGAAAAGGGATCCTACCCAAACTGCCACAAAGCACACAACGGTGTTGTCTTTGTACACTGCAGCACTAACAACTACCTTTCACTGGAACTAGGGGGTCCCAACCCTAAAACACAGCCCCAGATCATTATCCCTCCTCCACCAAACTTTACTGTCAGCACAATGCATTCTGGTAGGGTTCTTCTGGCGTCTACCAAACCCAGAGCCTTTTAACAGACTGCCAGAAAGTGATGCATGATCTGTCTCTCCAGAGAACACGTTTCTCCTGCTCTAGAACCCAGTGGCGACATGGCATTACACATAGTGGTTCTTGGCTTGTGTGCAGCTGCATGGCCATGGAAACCCATTTCATGAAATTCCCCACACACAGTTCCTGTGCTGATGCAGAGGCAGTTTAGAACTTCGTAGTAAGTGACACAGCAGACGTCTATTTTTACACTCTAAACACTTTGGTACCAGACGGCCCCTCTCTGTGAGTTTGAAGTGACAGAGCTCTTCAGTACGAGCTCTTCATTCTTCTAGCAGTATTTGTCTATGGGCTGCATGACTATGGGCTTGATTTTATACACCTGTTAGTAATGGGTGTGGCTGAAACACCTGAACTCAATAATTAGGAGCGGTGTCCATATACTTTTGGCCATATAGTGTGTTGAAATAATAATATAATAATCACAACAACAACAACAACACAACAACATAACCAAAATCATAACAGTAATAAATGAAATGCAAGTTTGGTGCATACACAGTCTGACGGACCCCGCCACTCCGAGCCTTCATGTAGCTCACTGCAGTTCTCTCCTTCTTGTTCAGATCCTCTGGCTTCTGCTGCCACAACAGTTCAGCACTGACAGAGAAAGAAATACATCGTTATTAATCACATAAATATTGACTAATAATCATATTCTGTAATCTATTCCACATGGTTAACCACATCCTAAGCTACACCTTAAAGGGGTATATAACATATCCCACCTGGCAATATATTTATATATCGTATAATATGAAATGTTCCCAAAAGTAAACCCTGATTAACTCTCATTTAATTACTGAATTATTGAGAGTTCATCTTTAACCATGACCTCAACCCTAATGGATGTGGTACACACCAACTGTCACTGTTATGTGGTCCGTTTCTGATGGACAGAAGAGCTCCCAGTATGTGGGTGGAGCAACACAGCATTTATTGACTGCTACTGGATGTTTGTGCTGGCAATCTTACTTGTCTCCGTAGTCGGGTTCTGGGGCATGCTCAGCCTGTTGCTCAGAGGCGGGGACAGGACTGTGTCTGTGGCCGTGGTCAGGTACGTGTGTGGTGTTTTCTTCCAGCTCTTTGGACATTAGCTGGGCACTGGGCGGGGGATCGGTCTTCATCACCCATGGACCCTCCACACTCTCCTCTACACAACGCAAGCAAAATACAACACAATTCCAAATATACCTTTAACCCTTTAGACCTACCATAAAGTGTGAAATATACCTACATATAAAATTTCATTCAGTAAACATTTCTTTTTATTTGCGATTTGCCCCATAAAAGTAGCACAAAACAACAGCATCAAAAACAAACCGTGGTTTTATGGTACAATGATTATATATGAAAATTCAAATTTTCTATCCACAAAAGAGCACTTTGCAAACTACACATAGCAAGAGGTCAGTTGTTTTACATTGTTCACAAAGTCTGTATCATCTGCATCAAGATGGCAAAATCAATCGCACCTTCTCAATAACGTGACTGGAGGTCTGAAGAGATGTCCGTCCTGGAGCAGCAATTTTAAACCCCCGTCTACAGAAAATATCCTCTCAGCCATGTTTAGCATTTTTTTCTCTTTTTGTTTGTTACTTGCTTTTCTCAATCCTCTCGCTCAAAGCTGCTCAAAGACACTCCCACCACGACTTTCTCGGAATCAAAGGCTAAACAGCCAATCGGCACATTCGGCACACCCTAAGCCATGCCGTGCATGGACACGCCCACCCTGGCTTTCAAATCTGCATAATACGTTCTCTGATTGGCTGTGACTCGCCAACCAAAGCCAGTCAAAGGCAGAATGTAGACTTCACATCATATGACATCTCAAGAACTGAGCTGTAAACAAAACGAATGAACAAGCATCGTGCCAAGTTAGATACATCAGACCTTTTTCACCACTGGATGAATTAAATAGGTTAAATCCCAGATAGCAAACGGATGTGGACCCCATCTGGCAAAGATATGGCACTGCTGGCCCACTGTCGGCACTGGCAATGTGCAGTGAGCCAAAGATGGCCCACATTTTTACAACATGCATTTGGCCCACCTGTCTTAAAAAAGATCTGGTCCCCTTCTGGCACAGATGCAGAAGACCTGCCGATATTTGGTTGAGGTGTGGCCCTAATGTGGTGCATATGCGGCCCACATCTTGCTATGGGGAGTGGTCCATTCAAGTGCTGTCAACCCATGTGGCAAGTGGGGAATGTGGGCCAGATTTGGGCCAGAACGTGTGTCTGTGTGTGTACGTGTGTACGCACTTGTGCATGTGCTGTCTGCTGTCTGCTGGCTCTGCTCTGGTCTTTACTTCTGGTCTTTTTCTCTGGAGCTCCGTTTGGGTTGAATGCTTGAAACTGAATACGAGCTGGTAAACGTCAGTGTGCTCAGGTGTGAAAAATAACGCGTTAAAGGGGCTTTTAACCCTTAGCAGTTAACGCTAGGCCCGAGGCTAAGGAAAAAAAATTAATCTGGTTTGGGTCTAAATCCAGGAAATTATCTAGTTAACAGCATCATTAAAAACATCATTGTTGGGTATAAATTTTCACTTATCTTTTCACTTATTCGGCCGAACACTGAAAGTGGATATTTTGCTGTTTTCAGCCAAATAATTTTGGTAGCTGAACATCCGGTGCATCCCTAATGTTTTCTATGAATTTACGCTGTAGGTTTATGTAGGAAGGTTTGGGGTTGTGTTTTAGTGCTTTTTCTCCAGTTTCAAGTTTCTCAGGTTTCAGTCTCTAAAGATAGCATATTCCGTTTCAACGACGCGGCCACGTCTTTACAGTTCATTAATCAGAACAAGGTAACCTGCAACTTCCCAAATCGTTCAGCCCGTGACAGACCAACAGACTTTATCTTCCTCACCCTCCATGCGTTTCCTATGGGTGGCACGGCTCTTCCTGCTGCGGATGGATCCAGTTTTGCTGCTGCCGCCGCTGGTGATTGAGCCATGGTCATCCTCTCCGCCGGTCAGCAGCGAGTTTCTGTAAGAAATGAGGGGCAACCAGACATCCTCCCGCCGCTCACACATCTGCTCCGTCAGGAACTTCTCCAGGTACGAGTGGCTGAGGGACAGACGGAGTCAGAATCACAGCAGAGAGGGTGATTCTGGGTTTGACGTCCTTTACTCTTTTTATAAGCTAAAACACTGTATATTATACACTAAACTATACAGCAGAAACAAGAAATCCAGCCTAATTGTTATAACGGATCACCCCAACAGTAGTCAGTCAGCCAGGACTTGATTATGTGGTTTCTGACACTGTATCTATAAAGATGGACTAAAGTACATTAGCACAGATAAACACAGTAGTAGATTAAAGTTGGTCCATGTCATCATACAGTGTCGGAAACCACATAATCACAAAGAAATGGCTACTTCAAAGGAAATTCCACCCATCATTTATATTTTATAAGATTTGGTGTGAAATGCTTCATTACTTGCTGAGTCAGAGCTGTTCACAGTGAGGGTGATGGGAATCAGACGTTCATCTCTAAATCCTCCCTCACAGAAAGTTATACATACATATAATTGTTATGAATATGCTTTCTGAGACCCTGTTTTTTTAACATGAGTTTTAAGAAGCTTTTGGCCAAATATCATTCATCATTCATGGAGGAGCAATACATGCAGGTCGTTGTGAGGCAAAGGCAGTCCTCAAGGAGAACATATTATTTTCAGAATTTCCATTATTTTACCATCAACGTTCCATATATGTCAGAAACAAATAACTCGGACCGACGCACCCAGAGCTAAAAGTCAAGTAGGCTTTATTTATCAATCGAGCAGTAGAACACAGCAACAAAACACGACCGAACATGAAAGGAGAAGGCGAGATCAAAGTCATGAAACAGGCTAAGGTCAGAACCAGGGTAAACAGTCAGCGAGGCTTCCAAAGTATAGGGGAGAGACAGAGAGAATAGTCTGAGGACTAACGGAGATTGAAAAGACAGAGAGTACATGAGATCGAAAGCCAAAGGGGACAAAGAAGAGATCGTAAGCCGAAGAACAAAGGAGGTCAGAACCAGTGTTAGATAAACAGCAGAAAAGAACACTCAGGATTGCAAACGGGAGTTTGGCAAAACTTCGCAATGAGGAAGTGTTTGAGTGGGGTTTATATACAGGCAGTTAAATGGACAACAGGTGGACCTAATATTCAGGAGAGCTAGAGCGGGAATGATTGGGTGACTGGGAACGCGTGGGTGTGACGTCATCGAGTGATGCCCTCTGGGAAGTTGAGTCCGGAGGAGCGGTGGAGCCGGGAAAACACGGAAGCGTGACAAAATAAAAACTCAAAAGAAATTTCCCATCACCACCACTGTAAACCACGCTGACTCTGTTTACATCTTAAACACTGAATTATGAATTCATTAAAAAAAACTAGTAGAATTCTCCTTCATTGACTCAACATGATAATACTTTTAGCATTAGCAATTAGGCTGGACTTTTAGCATTAGCAATCAAGCTAAGCATTAGCAATTAGGCTAGACTTTTAGCATTAGCAATCAGGCTAATTTTTAGCAGTAAATGTCAACCAAACCTCAACAACGACATGTGTACACGTACATAGACATACGTACACTGTTTTCTTGTCTTGGCGAAGCAGTTTAGAGGAGAATTCACACAGGACCTCCAGAAAGGCCAGGTTTGGGGGGGGGCAGTCTGGCCCTTTCGGATTCTGAAACTTGAAGGCAAACTCGATCCCGTCCCTGAGAACAGAAACATAGAGCTACTGTTACAGCTCTACAGAGTCGAACAACATAACACTGCACAACTTAAATGTGGACAGTTCAACAGTGTGCAACAGCCACCAACGGCATGTAGTGTTTTCTTGATGGGCTGATATCAAAGTGTAAAGGATTCTAATGGTGTTCTGGTTCCGGATGTACAATATTTGATGGTTTCTTACTGGGATTTAATGGTGTCCTGCAGGAAAATAGTTGCCTCTACTAGTAACCATTAAGCCAATTAAAATTAGAAGGCAAAACCATCAGGTTTTAATTCTATCGGTTCTAATAGGCCTCCTACTCTTCCAAGGACCACAAGTCAAGCTGTTGAAAACTTTGCTGAAAACATTGGAATGGAAACATGGAACGAATGTGTATGTCCATTTTTCTTTAGTACTTTCATTAGTTTTCTGTAGACCTTAAGGTATTTTTATCATTATCATGATACAACAAATATTTATGCCACAACATGCCCAAAAAGGCAAAACAGACCCCATTATATTGTAATAATGACATAAATAACTTGAAACTCAGATACAAAAATGTATGTAGCAGCCTCATAGTCGGTGTGATGTACAGAGTGATCTTAAAGAGGGTCAGGATTACATATAGAGCGATATAACCAATGGGTGGTGAGATTCGTATGCATATTTAGTGATAACTGTACAAAAACTTTGGCCTGACAGCAAGTCCATCCCGCAATATGAAGCTTTAATAAAACTTGTTTTTTTGTCTTCTAAGAAGAGCTAATCTGCCTGTTGTGCTCTTCCCTGTACAACCTAAATCGGAGTTATGAGGCATCTACCAAAAACGTTCCTCCGCATCCAGGCTTACTTGTGCAGAGTGGCCACGGCCTCCCTGGTTTTTATCTGGTCCAGGCCAAAGGTCAGAGCGAAGCGCCGAGCCAGCTCCTTTAACCCACTCACATGGGATGAGGTGCGGTCCAGATTTGGGCCCTGATCCTGGATCAGCTCATTAAACAGCTAAAGCACAGGACAGAAAATACATTTCTTCAATAGAAACTTCATTTGAATGAATAACTGTATTTCTGAACTGGTCACAGACCTGTTGTATTTATTATGTTTAAAATAAGTGGGATCAAATATGAAATCACTATTAATCAACAATTCTCAGACATTCCCCCAGTTTCCTTGTTAACCACAAAAGGAGATGATCACCAAAGACATGTGTAATGTCAGAAACTGAGCTTCCAGTACTTCAATACTAGTACATTACTAGTAACATCTGTCTCGTAGTGCTAATTCAGACAGCAGACATGTCTTGGCCGATCTCCTACAATTGGAGTAAAGATGAAAATGATATGAGTAGTATTGTTTACTGTTCTATCACTATTTTGCTGAAGAACTATATTAAACAGAATACACAGTTACCTGCTGTAGGCTCAGGATTAGCGTTTTGGCACACAGGATCTTGTCCGTTTGTCTGGTCTTGCTTAATGTTTCCTTAATGATGTCGCCATAATCGTTATAGTACTAAAGGAACATATACAACAACAAATAATAAGTGCTTTCAAAGTACAAAATAATCAGATAACTACTAAATGTCTGATTTGGGCCATAACAGAAAAAAGATTATTAGTTTCCACGTGAGTTTGAGTAAACTGAAAACTACAGTTATCTCTTGGATAAAACATCTTAGGCTTTGTGTGCCGGAGGTTATGGAACCAGCCGTATGACTGGAAGGTCACTGGTTCGATCCCTTGAACCAACAGGACACGACAGAAGTTCACTAGCATGTATGTGGGTGTTTTACTTCAAGGATAACTGAGTTGAGGTAAATTGAGGTTAAATGCGAATGCCAAATTCCTCTGTGTTCTAAATTTTAACTTTTCCCTTTACCTTAAAGCTACATTATGTAAGACCGGGGGATTTGGAGACCCCTCTGGTAGAAATGTGTAACTACACCCTCAAAATGCAGCTGAATCTGATGTTTCAAAGAGAATTTATAGACAACTCAGTGAAGGACGTTTGAGGATGTGAGAGAGTGATGTACTACTGTCATTATATTTTCATCAGTATCATGTTGAGTTTGAGATCATTTGAGACCTAAAAGTTGAGCCAAACCTTCTTTTAGAGTATGTACTCAACATACTCTGAGTTTGACGCACGCCGAGCTAAAAGCAAAACCAGGTTTCTTGTACAGGTTGGCTGTGAAGCTCAACAACAGGATCAGGGTGAACATAACAGAAGGGCAAAGACAAAGTCAGAAAACCAGGAGAACAGGCAGAAGTCAAAACCAAAAAATCAATCCAACCAACAACCAATACAAAAGGGAAAAAACAGAGAGAAAAACGAAACAACGAAACAGAGTCAGAACCAGAACAGCAAACAGGATAAACAACAGGGAGACCGCTCAGTCTGCAGAGTGGCAATACTTCACAATGTGAGTGACACAAAGAGGTATATAAGCAGACAGGCTGATTACAGACAGGTGTGTTTGGTCAGAACTCTGGGGATGATGAACCGGACGTGATTGGTAGACAATGGTGGACATGTGACTGTGACGTCATCGGGTGGTGGGTCATGGGAAATGGAGTTCAGGAGATCGGAATAATCAAAAAATTTAATTTATCTCTTTAGTATTTAACTTTTAATCAATTAATTTTTATCAAAGTTTTTTTTAATAATCATTATTTTATTTCTATTTCTGATGAGTTTGATACCTGAGAAGGTTTGGGTGCTATATTGCTTTAATTCAGTCGAACAGTATGCGAGGTGGTCACCTTCATGTAGTGTTTGAAGATGTCTGCTGCTGCTGGCATGTCCACTATGTCGTAGATGATGAGTTTGCTGAAAGCAGCCAGCAGATTCCTTCTTTTGTGTAAGGCTTCGATCTTATTGGCTTCATCTTCCTCATCACCATCTGGAAAAAACACAGCACTATTTATTTTACCATGTCAAAAGGTTCGGTGATCTACAGTGGTTCAGATGCAGATGCCTCCTAGTACACGCCTCCTAGCACACGATGCTTTGCAAATGAAGCTCCACCACATGTTCTCAAACTGACATTAATGCAACATCATTGACGCTCAGCGCACTTGGAGGCGAAAGCTAACTACTAATTCTGTTACCTCAGCTAACAGGCTCCCATGTTGTTTGGCATCGTACTGAGTGACAGGGGGCTGGCGGACACGGACAGCTGTGCCATCATCAGAGACTGAACTAGCAGTCTGGGACCAACTCCCATCTTTAACTGAGACACTGACCTATACTCTGGTTCTCTTCATCCTGCTCGATGAACACATGGTCCAGGACAAAGTTGAGCAGTTCGTTCTGCAGCGCAGAATCTGGACTAAACACCAGCGGCTGCAGGCCCTCTCTCCCACCTGCCATAAGCTGGTGACTGAAGATCATCAGCAGGTCACACAGTAGCATGAAGGCCTGCAGAAGGCAAGATACACCCAAGTCAGACAGGTTAGGGTTAGAGGTCAGAGTAGACCAGCTGCAGGTGTGCACCTCACCTGCTCTTTGACTGGGGTGTTGACGTTGGATAAACACTGCTGGCACACAGCCAGGAATGACTTCACCACTCTTCTCAGTGCGACCAGATCATCCTAAAGGAGATAAAGACGAAGACGTGTTCAACGAGGCCTCTAAATATTCAAAAAACCTGCATCTATACGCTGCTGTTCTGCAACAACATTTCCAGAATTACCATGACTACAACGTACACCCACAACCCTACAGATTTGTGTTTCCCCTGCTGTAGTACCTTGACCCAACCAATCAATCAATCAATTAGCAAGCACCCCTAGAGCTGAAGTACGTGTATTACAGCTACACTAAGTAGAGTTTATGCTACGTTTGTGCAGGTCAGCGGTACTCCTAAAGCTCGATTAGGAAACACTGTGTTAGATGACCTGTATGTGTTATGGAGAACTACTGAATTCATTGCCAAGATCCAACACATTTGTACCTTAGATGGAGAGCCTTCAGTGATCTTCACAAGCTGCCACAGGATCGAATAATGTGAGCACTGCAGAGCCTGGACTGCTATCTACAGAAATGAATATAAGGTCAGATAATAGAGGATGGACAACATGAACCAGACACAAAACCTGGACAGACAATACAGGTCAGGCAACAAAAAGCAAACAACACATGTCAGGTAACAAAGCACATACAACATGAAACAAACAACAAGAGGAGAGACAAGATGGTTTGGGCAGACAACATTGTACAGATATTGCAGGACAGACATTAAGGGACAGACAACATGCAATAGACAAGTAGAGTCAGACCACTAGGCACAGAAAACATCAGTAAGGGTTAGACAACATGGGTCAGACAACACAGGATGGATAACACTGGACAGACAACATGGAACAGACAACACGGGACAGATCGCGAGACATGGGTCGTCTCAGATACGGGTGAGACAACTCAGATTAGACAAGAAGTGTCAGACAGCAAAAGACAAAAACCTGAGAGTCAAACAACTGTAACGAATGGGTGCTGTGGGTAAATGCTCCCGTGAAGACAGGTGCAACTGGTGGCTAGTTACTTGCCCCGTCCTCCATAGAGAAAACCATGTGAAGACAGTGCCAGTGCGGGGTAATGGAGACCATTTATTAGGCAGGGGAGCCCCCACACTTCATTCATCACAATCCAGGATAGCAGCAGTGCAATAGAAGATACAGGCTACAACCTGGAACAACCACCTTGCGTGCATACCTGTTCATGCTTCTACACTCTCTCTCTCTCTTTCTCTGTATAGAGCATGCATCTACTCCCAGGCACTTAAAGTGACCGTTACACAACGTATGTCAAAAAAGACAACACGTGTCAGATAACACAAAACAGATAACACAAAAAAGATGCGTCACATAATAACGGTCAGATAACAAGGGTGAGACAAGATGGCTCAGACAACTCATGTCAGACAATATGGAACAGAGATGATGGGTCGGACAACATGTGGAAGACAGCACGGGCAACCAGACAAAAATATGAAAGACATGATGGGTCAGACAATAAGGGTCGCATCTCAAGGCTGAGACAACATGGGACAGAAAACAAGAGACAGATAAGATGAATCAAACAACACAGGAGATACCAGGTAACTGCAAGAGGACAGACAAGGTAGGACAGACAACCAGGGGCAGATACAATCAGACAAACAACACGGGACAGGCGACGTCAGCACAGAACAGAGATCAAGGGTCATCAAACCAGGGACAGATGACACAGAACAAAACAGAATTTGTGGGACACAATCAGAAACAGGTCAGAAAATACATGACAGACATTACAGGACACATATACAGCTAGTCTGTAGGAACAGGTTGGACACACCTGGTTTACTAGATGCTACAGCCCTCTATAGAGTCGTTTTTATGAGGTATAAGTAATAATTGCTGAAATGAGTCAGAAGTCTAATATATAACTGATTTTAACAATGAAACTGGTTTGTCTGGCCATGTCCCAAACCGGTAAGTGAAAATCTGTCGTCTCTGTCGTTAAACTGGGCACCTGTTTCTGTTACCCGAACAAGACAGAACAAGGTTGGTTGGTGTAGCTCAGCGGGTAACACCACTAGCCACCAGGGAGCCACCATCACATGTGGGAGACTGGGGTTTGAATCCCAGTCTGGGTGACTATGCTGTGCTACACCAATAAGAGTCCTTGGGCAAGACTCCTAACACTACATTGGCCTACCTGTAATATGATTAACCTTGTAAGTCGCTCTGGATAAGCGCGTCAGCTAAATGCCGTAAATGTAAGACTGGAAGCATCATACCTGCTCTGGCATTGAGCCATGCTCTATCCCCACTCTCAGCAACCGGTAACAGTTCCCAAAGACGTCCCATCTGGTCAGATCATGGGCACTGGCAACAAAACAAAACAGACACGATCTAAAGTCTTGTAGATTGCAGCTTTTCTGGGTTACAGTCGAAAGGCATGAAGAGAAACAGGGACACACTTGTGAAAGGCAGTGAGTCTCT
Source organism: Semaprochilodus insignis (assembly GCA_034552555.1). Lineage (NCBI taxonomy): Eukaryota > Metazoa > Chordata > Actinopteri > Characiformes > Prochilodontidae > Semaprochilodus > Semaprochilodus insignis. The sequence goes on from CM067488.1 coordinate 21,350,376, forward strand.
TGAGGGTGGACAGGACGCTGTATATATCATCATCATCTGCTTCTTCTCCCTGTAAGGCACAAACAGGTGGAGAGAAAGGCTTTGATCCAGTCTGAACCCTGAACCCATCAGCTATATGATAAGTTAGACCTTCACACACATTCATGCCTGAATCATCCGGTAGCAGCAGCCAGTTTGAATTTGTTGATATTTGGGGTTTTTTTGCTGAGATATTGCAAAAAATAGTTAATCATTAATCATATTTTAGCAATTTTATCGCATTAATTTAGCTTATTTGAGGAGGTATGGTACCTCTTGCAGAAGCTCTTCCACTGCATGGCTGAATCTGTCGGTCAGCTCGTCTATCAGCTGGCTCCGGGCGATGTCCACTCTGTTCATGATGCTGAGCTCCTCACTGCACAGCATGCTGAAGGTTTTACTGCAGGCCTCCAGAACCTCTGGCTCTGTGTGCTTCTCCACCACAAACCTCATCTGCTTCAGCAGAGCGTCCAGGTGCTACACACACACACACACACATTTTTATCTCAATAAAACGAGAAACAATTTACATCAGTCACGTGTAAATATAATTCATTATGAAATTAATTGTGTAGTTAATTATGTGAACATTTCTAATAAACAATGTCAAATTACAAATAACTTTCTAGGAATTAACAACAGTATACAGGCTAGAAGAAATTATTTGCTAGCAGAAATGTTTTTTATACCTTTTCCATCCGTCCTGTACTATAGACGTCCAGATCAAAGTACTGAGGGATCTGCAGGAGGTTGGCCACTTTCTCAGAATCTGCCTGGTACTGTAGCAAACACAAGAATGTTGGTCAAACAGATTTCACCTTGAGCCTTTTAGCTGGAAACCAGTGAGTTTGTGAAGAGTTAAGCTGCAGCACGTAGACTTTAGCTTATGGACAATAGCCTTTAGGTAACTGCAGTAGTCTTTAGACAGTGTGTGGTAGCCTTTAGACATAGTGTGGTAGCCTTCAGACGACTGCAGTCACCTAAAGGCTACTGTCCACCATCTAAAGTTTACTGCAGTCATCTAAAAGCTACCACACCCTGTCAACAGAACAATAGAGTTGACTTAAGACTACCGCACACCATCCAAAGTCGACTGGAGTATTCTTTAGACACTGTGTGGTAGTTTTTAGATGACTTCAATAGACCTTTGATGGTCGACAGTAGCCGTTAGGTGACTGCAGCAGTCTTTAGACAGTATGTGGTAGCCTCTGCAAATCTAAAAACCTAACCTAACAACTTTAAATGTGTAAATTCTAACTCATTTATAACACGATTAGACAGTGTTCAGGCTTTACCTTTGACAGTAACATGGGGAGAGCCATGATGAAGTGTTCTGTTAACTTATTTCTGTCATCAATTTGAGTCTTCCTCTCTTTCGCAGTCAAAACCTAAACAACATTCCAATGAAAAGAGATACACAACATTTTGCACACCAACATCTGAAAATTTCCCAGCCATATTTCTGTTCTATTGAGTATAGCGTCTCCTGCACTGATTCAGCTCATGAAGTCAACACTTTTTACACCCAATCAATAATGAAAAAATCGAAAAGATAATTTGATGAACAATAAACCCAAAAGATTAATATATGTATTAGATTAATATATGTATTACGCAAACCACAAAATATAAAACATACAAATAAGTACTTTTAGAGAAAATAGAAAAAAAAAAAAAAAAAAAAAATATATATATATATATATATATAAAGACTATTACCATAACACAATACAGCAAGATTATAACTGGTCTTTACAATCCTTACACCATTATGATTGTACCCAGGTTTTAGTGGAAGATATAACTGCTCCACATCTAGTAAGTTTGAGACGAATGTGGTCACAAAAATATTTGTTTTGGAACAAGAAAATGGCCAGCAAAGTTTGACCAGAAGTAACAAAAAAAGCGTCACAATCAACTAATTTTGTTGCTCAGTGATTAAAAAAGGCATTATTTTTTGTCTTTCCTGTGCCAGTCAACATTCGAATGGTCTGATCAGCACATTAAAAGTAAAAATGTGGGCCGTGTAGAACTATTTCACGGTTTCTATGAGATACAACTGCTGGATATTGTGGTACATTCTGTAGTTTTGGGTTTTTTCAGCAAGGGTTTTAATTTTGTTACATCATCCTTTGAAAAGCAGGACCCAGGGGAAGCCAGAACAGGACAAAATAAAACGGGCCCTAGAGCGAAACCATGAGGTACGCCACAGCTAAAGGGCATGTTACTAATTTTACAGGGAATGTTCTGTCGTTCTCACCCTTTTGCCCGTTCCTCTGCCTACAGGTGGATGAGCTTCTGCAGCCTGTCGGATGGAGCAAACGGTCAGCTCAATCAGAGCGCTCTCTTGTCTGTCTGACAAGACTACAGAGAAAGAGATATCAGGAGAATTAGACAGTGAGAGAAAGAGAGAGACAAAGCCTGTACTCTAAAAATCAATACATTTAATTACTGTAATATCTAAAAATGCTAAAGCAATTCAAATATCCAGCATATTTATGGGTTTATGAAACCACATTCTTCTGTGCATCAGGTTTCATCATTCTGACCAGAAACAAATGTTTATTTATGAAGCTAAACACAGGCAAATCAGCAGTAGCACCTCATAATGAGAGTGAGATAATCGAGATACAGATCTATGTCTAGTCTTTGTTCATGTCTGTATGCGTGCAGTAGTGTGTCGTACGGGTGTGGTAGTGCGTGTTATGATTAGAATAGTGTGTAGTGTGATTGTAGGAGTGTGCAGTATGACTGCAGTAGAGTTATATACACTAGTATATCATGTGCAGTATTGTCAGTGTGTACTGACCCTCCTCTCCCTGCACAGGCTCCTCCAGCAATAGTTCAGTCATACACTCCCAGTCCTTCAGCAGATCCTGAGAACTCTCCCACAGACTGTCCACCAGATATGCTGCATGCTCATGAAGCTGACACATGCCAAAGCAAAAACAGTAACTTTTTTTTCTTAACAACATTTAGACTTTATAGTTACACACATCTTTTCTCCCCCAACAAACAGTATCCAGTTTCTTAATGGTGAACTGCTGTGATATGGACAGCATGGATCTGAGGTAATATGGAGAGTGACCTTTGGGGCTACATAAATATCTCTGTTTAAATTATAAATCAATAAGAGCTGTCATTACCATCATGCTCGTGATCACGCATAGTGTGCAGATCCTGGTAAACAGGCGCTGACGTTCTCTGCATGAACAGCTCCTTCATTTTCTACAATTTTTTGTTGTGTTGTAAAAACACAAACGTCGAGCAGTGCTGTGCTGCATTTGCCAATGTCCAGTTGTGCTGGATTGCTTCGGCGCAGCAGCAGCAACAGCCGCCGCCATGTGCAAACTTTTACAGCTTCTGATCAGCAACTGGACGCTTCTTATTTAGCAAGGCTATTATCGATCCGATCTCACCATGTATCACATCCATGCTCAGTGCAAAATAACAAACTCCGCTAAAGATGTTATTACTCTTCAGGCTGTTCTGCTTTCAGCTGGGGTGCACCAGTGAGCTGGAATACAGCACAGGACACTCTAAAGCTCAACTCGCTTGCTCCTCCTAGGATTTACAAGGATTCGACCTAACTAACTCCAACAAACCGGACAGAAATTTCTCCCATCCTTCACATGGACTGTTAAGACCACTCCCATCTGGAAGAAGGCTGCGGAGCATCAGGGCTGGGGCCTCCAGACACATAAGCAGTTTATTCCAGCAGGCAGACTAACTGATGGAACTTTAAACACTGAATTACTGCCTCTGAACTTCACCTTCTCCTTTACCCCGCTCACTTTACCTGCACATTCACTTTAATCCGTACATGGTCTGGAGGTTTACTCATCCTTGCGGTTGCACTGCTCAACACTATTGTTAATCTATAACAATCTATAGCACACCGATGTCAAGAACAAATGTACTTCCACACGCGCCGAGCTAAAAGTCAGAGAGTGTTTATTTGACAGGCCTATAATCAGAATCAGCAACAAATACAGGGCAACAAAGAGCAAGGCTGAGGGGAAGTACGAGAGACAGGCAGGGGTGGAGAACAGAGAGTCAGATAAACGGGCAAACAAATCAGAGGAGAATCCAGAGAGAAATCCAGAGATCAAAGGGAGGTCAAACCAGAATAAACAATCAGACTAGCGAACTAAACCAAAAGGGAGAATCCGAGAGGGAGAGAGTCAGAGAACAAAGAAGAGTCAAAAACAGAGATAGCAATCAGGGAAATACAGAGAGACCGCTTAGTATGCAAACGGGGTTAGGCAATACTTCACATTGAGGGATTGTAACTGGGGGGTATAAGTACTGAAGGGGAAATGAGGTGCAGGTGAGTCTAGTTAAAATTCAGGGGAAATGAAGTGTGATTGGTGGGTTCGGGACATGTGGCTGTGACGTCATCATGGAGTGAATTCTGGGAGATGGAGTCCGGGAGGTCGGAGGCAGCGGGGAAACCGGGAAGCGTGACAAATGATAAATAATACTGTACACACACAGCTGTTATTGCTGCTATAGACCAACAGCTCGTCTGTTTTCTTGTGCCTAAAGGTGAGCTGAGCCACACCAGTGGTTGTTGTGCCTCGGCGGTTAACATCACTACCCACCAGCGAGCCACCACCCTATGTGGTTCGAATCCCAGTCTAGGTAGCAAATGCTAAGCTACGCCAATAAGAGTCCTTGGGCAAAATAATAACCTTGTAAGTCGCTCTGGCTAAGAACGTCTGCCAAATGTAAATGTTAGTTATTGTATATTTAGAGAATAATTTATTGAATAGTGTTTGTACATTTGACCTTTGTATATTATATTTATTGTCTGCTGCTGTTCTGGGGTAAATGTAGCATCATGTTCTGGAGAAACTACATTTCATTCATCTTTCAACATCTGTAACAAGAAGACATGACAATAAAGCAGACTACACTCATAAAATAGACATCAAGGGTTCTTTACTAAAGAAAACCAGTCCATATAGAACCATGAACACTCAAAGAACCATATGCACATTTAAAAGGTTCTCTGCATCTCGACATGGTTCTTCAGATTGAGGAAGAATGTGTTGTATACGGTTCTACATAGGTTCTATGTAGCACTAACAATAGAAGAACTTCTTAGTGCAATATAGAACCATTTCTGTGTGTACCTCACTCTCCAGGAAGAACAGCACCAGCATCCTGATCAGGTTCCCGTTTGGGCTGGTTCTACCCCGACGCTTCGCCAGAGCTTCTTCAGCCTGAGGATCATGCCTACTGAACAGCCTAGAAACACACAGCCACACACACACACACACACACACACACACACACACACACATACCTATTAGTGGTTCCTATTAGTGGTTTAACATCCACAATGCCAAAAAACACTCCTGGACAAGGTGGAAGGGTTGGTGTACTGATAGAGGAGAAAGGCATAAAACACTGATGGAAGCCGATTTTTCTAATAAGTGATAACACAGCAGAAAAGAAAGTCATTTTTTCACTCCATCTGACAATAACAAACAGAGTGGCAGACTAAAATCTCAAATCCACATACACAATACAGCAAACAGTTCTACTCCAACAGCGGCATTTCTTAAAATAATGAGACACAGACATCAATCTTGCATCTTGACTGGCGTTTGCCAGGATTCAGTGAGGTTCAGTAGGGTTTTCAGGGAGTTGGTGGGTTGAAGGTGTATGGTGTTCGGTGGGGTTTGCTGGACTTCAGTAGCGTCTGCAGAGGTTTGCAGGGTCTTATTTGGGTTTGCAGGGATTCAGCTGCGCTTGTAGGAGCTCAGATGGGTTTGCAGGGATTGGGTGGGGTTTGCAGGGGTTTTGGAAGGGTTCAAGTTGTTTTAGTGGGCTTTGCAGGGGTTTGGTGGAGCTTGCAGAAGTAAGGTAAGGTTTTGTGATGGGGGGTTAGCAAGGTTTCTGATCCACTGAACCGTATCTGGGCATTCCTAAATAAATGTAAATGCAAGGAGACTCACTTGCGGTGGAGAAAATCTCCTGCTGCCACGGCAACTGGTCTGTGCGCAGAGTACACCAGGTGATACACATTCTCACAGTCATCACCAGACAGAGCGTCCTCACTGCCTCTGAAAACACAAGCATGTTCTACTGTTAAACAGGCTCCTGTCAGTTCAGTGTTTCTGAGCCTAAACAGCCGAGTTTCTTCATGCATGTGAGCAGTGAGTGATACTTTTATGCATCATTTGATCACATGAGCTGCCGTTTAAACTGTGTGAGAATTTGATGGTAAATGGACCATTCGGAATGGCCCAAAATGGCCTTGAAAAAAGTCTGGTTCCATTGATTTTCCATTTACGCTCTCCTGTAAAGTTGGCATTTTGGAGATACTTGTTTTTCATTAGAAAACGTATATAAATATATATTTCTAATTGTCTTTTTTTTCAGTCTGTATACTGTTGTTGAACAGATTAGATTACGTGTAGTATGCAGTAAGGCTAAAAAATAGTATTTTGTTTTATCTCCTTACCATCATTTTACTTTTTCAGAATTAGCAAGGAAAATATCATAAAGAATTCAGAGATTCAACAGTAAAACCTAATTAAAATTTTTGTATTTGTATTTTTTAAATAAATATTTTTAAATAATAAGAGTATTATTTAGAAGATGCATTAACTTATTTTTAACTAGAAAATCAATAACACATGGAACTTGCCCAAACTATAACATTTTGAGGGTATTTTCTGAGAATGATCCAAATCCATCTAAGAGTTACTGTAATAAACCTTTTTTAAAGAATAACTTCTATAGTTTTGACCTGAAGTAGGCACAAAAAACACCATCAAACAGAAACACTGTCCAGCTACTCACTGCAGAATTAATGTGATTAATCTGATGGCCTCAACTGCCACGTCATATTCTTTATCCAGAGTCATAGAGACTATCCGATCCTGCAGGAGAAATCAAAGTTACATCACACATCCGTTTAGAATCACAATACCTACACACTCACACTCAGAGTAAACTATACATTCAACCTAATGAGAAACTGTAGAACAGACTCAATGTATACCACAATACCTACATTTAGAGCCAGTTATACATTCAACCTAATGAGAAACTGTAGAACAGACTCAGTGTATACCACAATACCTACATTTAGAGCCAGTTATACATTCAACCTAATGAAAAACTGTAAAACAGACTCAGTCTATACCACAATACCTACATTTAGAGCCAGTTATACATTCAACCTAATGAGAAAATGTAGAACAGACTCAGTGTATACCACAATACCTACATTTAGAGCCAGTTATACATTCAACCTAATGAGAAACTGTAGATGCAGTAAATGTGAGTTCATATAATATTTTTATTCTTTACCTTAAAGCGGTTTGTAAAAAGCTCCAGTTTCTGAAAGAGCTCACGGTGTGAGTAGAGATTCTGTAAGGCCTTCAGGCACTTCAGCCGAACTTCACCTTGCTGTGAGGAGAACAGGTAAGAATCACTCACCTGGGAGAAACACAGACCCGAGGAAGGCATGCAGTGAAATGGTTCTGCAGGGAACATTACCCGGTCGTGTAAAGTCCACCCTACATACTTTAGGTAACTGTCGTTCAGGAAGGCGTCACTGTACATTTTCATCCACACTCCAATCTCCTCTATGCAGATGGCTCTGATCTCAGCAATCGCATCCCTGTAGATAAAAAACAAACATTCAAGTCTATACTATCACCCTGGAAACATTATTACTTTCAATGATACTTTGTATTTCGGAGTAACCTGTAACGATGAACAAAGATCCCCTTGAAGATCGAATTCATCATGTTTTCAATCTCGTCTTGGTTTTCCTGGAGCTGAAAATGAAAATACTGTTTAAAGCCTGTCAAATCTTTATTAAGTTGTTACAATGAAATCTGTTCCAGAGTAATCTGTTACACTATGTTCTGTCACAGTGTTATGAGTTACAACATAAGCTCACCGGACAAAAACGTAGTCACCTGTGACTGAAACATACCTAACAGCGTGTGATACCTCCACAAGCATGAATAACAGCTGTGATTGGATTGGGCATGTACTGGACAAGTTTTTGGATGTAGGCCACATCAATGTTCAGACACTCTTGCATCAAAGAATTGCACAATTGGGCCAGATTTGGTGGATGCCTTCCCTGGTACAATTCCGAGGAGAACTTCCTGTAGACTGGGATTTTAGCCATTGCTAGTAGACCTGTATGACTGTACGCTTCCATACACCTGCAGATTCATCTACTTCCTTCACACTATGGTCTTTGGCACGCCCAAATGCAGTCACTCCTTTTAGCCAATCATTAACATCTGCTTTGGAGCCATTTACCCCACATGGAACAAGACATTCACTGCACTGTAGCACCTCTTCTCAATCTATGGATCCCGTCACTCACACCCCGCAGGTATTTATAGCCCCATCATTCTCGTACAGCGCCATCTGCAGGAGCCTGAAGTTACTACCACCTTAAACACACAAGGTGACTAACTTTTTGTCCGGTGAGCTTATTTTGTTATAGTGCGGTCTACAGAATAATCAGCTTTTACAATGTAATCTTGCTATAATATTATTTGTTACCTTGTATTGTGTTATAGTATGATATGTTCCAATATGATCTGTTACTGTATAATATTTCATCATATGATGTTTCAATATGATCTATTAGTTTCGTCTGTTACTGTGTGTGTCATGCTATAATTTCTTACAGTATGATTTATTATGGTTATTATTTATTAAGATATATTACACTATGATATGTTATAGTATAACATGTTATAATTTGCAGTTACAAATTAATATTCTATTACAGTCTAATATTCTGTTACAGTCTCGGTGGAGTTTCAGTGTACCTCCTTCCTCTTCTGTAAAAGTAGCTCCAGTTTCTCGTTGGCTCTCTTGCCAATCATTTTGTTGCGTTCTGTCTCATACTGTCTCTGGGTGTTGTCCTGGTGGATGCTCAGGTTTAGTGCCACGTTCACCAGGGCTGTCATCAACTTCATTGCTGAGAAGAAGGGAGCACAGGAGATTAACATGACAGTCCAGTTTAGTCCCATCCACCCTGTTCAGTCCATTCAGTAAATTCCAGGCCTCTCAGCCCAGCACAGTCATGTCTAGTCCAGTTTAATTACCCAGTCCACTACAGTTAATTTCAGTCCAGTCTAGCTTAGTCCACTCAAGTTCAATATAGCTGTGCAGTCCAATTTCAGTCCAGTCAATCCCAGTCCAGTCCCATTCACCCAGGCTAGCACAGTGCAGTCCAGTCAAACCCAGTCCAGTCCAGTCACCCAGTCAAGTGCAATCCAATTACCTAGTTCAGTCCAATCCAGTCAACTAATCCTGCCCAGTCCATTCAGTCTGGCCCAGTTAGCTTCAGTCCAGTCACCCAGTCCAGATCAGTGTGTACCTGCGAGTGTGCTGGTGTGTCTGAACGCTCGGACCTGTGAGTCGCTCAGGCCAGTCAGCAGGGAGATGACCGTGTCCATCATGTACTCGTCATAGATGATGCTGTACTGACACTGCCTGATTAGAACTGTGATGAACTCGCAGTAACTGTAGCGGAATTTCTTCCACAACGGGCCGGAGACGGTCAGCGGGTAGTCACCACTGTCCTGGACACATGGGGGAGGGGTCAGCGATCACATCAAATACTCAAATCCAACAACTTCTACATCAAATCCTTATCATCACTGCCAATTAAAAAAATCTGTGATTCCAAAGTCTTGGCCTGTAATCTTCTCCCAACATTAAGATGGAAATGAGTAGAGATTAGAGTAAAATCTATTCTAATTTCTTTTTTTGTGATGACTGCAGCAGATTAGACAATCTAGATAGATTCTGGCATAAGACAACGAAGAAATGAATACCTCATCAAACTCCTCCGTCATTTTGCGGATGATCTCTGCATTCTGCATGTTGCGAAACATCTCGATTCTCACAGCGCCTTCAAAGGAATAGACAAAAAGGTTTCAAGGCTTCATCAGAGCTCAAACAGTCAACCTACCAGATCTCTACCAGGAGGAACTACACCACTCACCTTTACAGCCGGAGCAGTGGATGAAGAAGTTGATGAGGTCCAACAGGGCCAGATCTCTGTCCTGTTTATATGACTCGATCCAGTCATCCACCACCGACTGAAAGAGACAGACAGAGTTAAAACTGATACAAAGACTGAAATGAAATTTTCAATTACTTTGCTTATAGCTCAGAAACAGAACTGCACAAAGAGACCTGCTTACAGGTAAATATAAATATAAATATACAGGGGTTGGACAATGAAACTGAAACACCTGTCATTTTAGTGTGGGAGGTTTCATGGCTAAATTGGACCAGCCTGGTGGCCAATCTTCATTAATTGCACATTGCACCAGTAAGAGCAGAGTGTGAAGGTTCAATTAGCAGGTAAGAGCACAGTTTTACAGTTTCCTCAAAATATTGCAATGCACACAACATTATGGGTGACATACCAGAGTTCAAAAGAGGACAAATTGTTGGTGCACGTCTTGCTGGCGCATCTGTGACCAAGACAGCAAGTCTTTGTGATGTATCAAGAGCCACGGTATCCAGGGTAATGTCAGCATACCACCAACAAGGACGTTTTCCTCCACCAGCATCACGTAGTGACCTGGCCACTATCCTGCAAGAAGAATGGCTTAAAATCCATCTGACCACTGTGCAGGACTTGTATATGTCATTCCCAAGACGAACTGACACTGTATTGGCCGCAAAAGGAGGAGGAGGCCCTACACCATACTAATAAATGATTGTGGTCTAAAACCAGGTGTTTCAGTTTCATTGTCCAACCCCTGTATATATTTATTTATAGAGTGTACATGTTTATTTTACGTTGTATTGATATAGTTTCTGTATCTGCAGTAGCCATCATATCCTGGAGCCTGTAACAATTCTCTAGTTTAAACTAGAGGTGTTTAACACCTCTGACCCCTGTGCTGTACCTGCATGGCACTTTTGCCCTGTTTGACCATCTCGAACAGAGTGACTGTGTTTTCCCCTCCATTCTGCTGAGCTCCATTTACTCTCCGGTTCCGTGGCGCCCCCACCTGGCTCTTCTCAGGACGAGCCTTCTTACTAGGACCCTGAGGTCGAACCAAAACAAACAGGGTCACTGAACTGATAGAACAGAACTGAAACAGGGCCACTGCACTGACAGAACAGAACTCAAACAGGGCCACTGCACTGACAGAACAGAACTCAAACAGGGACACTGCACTGACACAACAGAACTCAAACAGGGACACTGCTACCAACAGAAGAGTACTCAAACAGGGTCACGGCACCAAGTAGACAGAACCCAAACAGGGTCACTACACCGACAGAATAGAACTCAAACAGGGTCACTGCACTAACAGAACAGAACAGAACTCAAACAGGGTCACTGCACTGACACAACAGAACTCAAACAGGATCACTACACCAACAGAACAGAACTCAGTCAGGGTCAGTGCACCGACAGAACAGAACTCAATCAGGGTCACTGTACTAACAGAACAGAACTCTGAATCACTGAAGTGAAAGAACAGACTCAAACAGGGTCACTGAAGTGAAAGAACAGAACTCAAACAGGGTCAGTGCACTGACAGAACAGAACTCAATTAGGGTCACTGTACTAACAGAACAGAACTCTGAATCACTGAAGTGAAAGAACAGAACTCAAACAGGGACACTGAAGTGAAAGAACAGAACTCAAACAGCGTCACTGAAGTGAAAGAAGAACTCAAACAGGGTCACTGAAGTGAAAGAACAGAACTCAAACAGGGCCACTGAAGTGAAAGAACAGAACTCAAACAGGGTCAGTGAAGCGAAAGAACAGAACTCAAACAGGGTCACCGAAGTGAAAGAACAAAACTCAAACAGGGTCACTGAAGTGAAAGAACAGAACTCAAACAGGGTCAGTGCACTGACAGAACAGAACTCAAACAGGGTCAATGAAGTGAAAGAAGAACTCAAACAGGGTCAATGAAGTGAAAGAACAGAACTCAAACAGGGCCACTGAAGTGAAAGAACAGAACTCAAACAGGGTCAGTGCACTGACAGAACAGAACTCAAACAGGGTCACTAAACTGAAAACAGAAATGGAAAACAAAAGTAACAAGGTCACTGCACTGCTAAGCTGAACTGTATTAAAGCAGTAACAGGTTTACCGGTGGTCTGCAGGGCTTCACTCTCTTCTTCCTGTTCCTGTCGTCTTGGTCCAGTTCACTCAGACTCAAACTGACCGCCTCTGCCTGGCCAGACTCGGCACAAGACTCTCTGAGAAGCAACAAGACTTAATACACACATCTCTGCATTGCCCCTGCTGTTTGTTTTTTAAACACAGGGTAAACATGAAGGAGAGGCAATGAACATAACAAGCTGTGCAGCAGAGTGTGCTGTGCTGCCCCATGATTAGCTATGTTTAATGCTATATCAATGTTGTAAAATAGTAAATGACTGTTAAGCAACAACAGTTTCTGCTTCAATTTATTTTTAAATCATAATTGTCCCACATTAAAATTAAAGGACATGCGGAATGTTTGGAACACAACCAGCAGATGGTGCAGGGCTGCACTTTCCCTCTACATGATCACTAACAACAGACTGTAAACAGGTCCTCTAAAATTTAAGAAATAAATATTAGTAACCTGTAGAAACACTGTTCCAAATTAGATAAAAATAGTAGATAAAAATATTAAACAGCATTTTACATTCGGAAAATAATTATCCTTCCATTCTACATATTAAATAATAAAAATACACAATATTTATTAATAAAGATCATAACAATAAGTAAAATAATATTCATATTTGCAGTTATTTTATTCAAAAACAACTTTTAAAGTATCGGTTGAGATTAAAAAATCGAAACACCCAAAGAGATTTCAAATATTGTATGTAATATTCAATATTCATGTTCTTGGGAACATAAAGTTACGAACAATATACAGTAATGAACTATAAACAATAACCTCCTGAGGCATTATCTGCCTTGCAATTCGACTATTCAAATACAAAGCATCCTCCACATTAACTTCATTCTGGATTTAAATTTTATTAGAACTTCTTTCTGGATTTGAATCATATTAGAAATTTATTCTAGATTTAAATTTTATTAACATTTAAAATGTATAAATTTTTTATAGGAACTTTGTTGATTTCATAATAAGAATTCCTTTCTGAATATTATTATACAATCCAGAGTCCAGAGTTTCTCACTTGGAAATTCTTTTGTGTGTAAAAGGCTGAAGCTGTTTTAATAATGTTATTAAATGTCAGCACAAATGTTTAATAAATGTTTTTTTTAGTTTATCGGCACTCAAACACAGCAATAAAAATACATAAAATTAAACTGAAACTCACTGCAGGACGGGCAACTCAGACGTGATCATAGCAGCTCTGAACTATGAGTACTGATTATGCTGATTTCACTTTTTTAAATGCTGAAATCTCTCAGGGCACTGTGGATGACATCCAGCTCAGTGTGGACACAAGCCTGAAACACACAGAGAAAAAAATCAGGGTCATTTCAGTTCAAATGATTTCAGTATAACTAACTTCAATTCAATTCAATTTGGTTCAGTTCAGTGAGTTCAGTTGAATACAGTTCTCTTTCATTCTGGTCAGTTCAACTCAGATCAGGTCATTATAGGATTAAGGTTAGGGTTAGGTTTAGTCAGTTTAATTAGTTCAATTTGGCTCAGTTTGGTTTAGGTAATTTGGTTCAATTCAATTCAATTCAATTCAATTTCAATAAGTTTAGTTCAGGTCAGGTCAGGTCAAATCAGTTCCATTTAAATTGTGTTTATTTTTTGGGGTTTAATTTAGTTAATTCAAATTAATTCTGCTCATTTCAGTTCTGTTCAATTTCTCAGACCAGTTTAATTCAGTTCAGTTCAGTTCATTTCATTTACATTCAGTTCGGTTTAATTAGTTTAATTCAGTTCAATTATGCTCAGTTTTATCATCACAACAAAAATAACAAAATTCTGACAAAATATGCTTTACTGCATATTTACAGTGTAACTCAGTTTAGTTCTGATCAATTCAATTCAAGTACGTTCAACTCAGGTCAGCTGAGTTCAGTTCAATCCAGCTCATTTCAACTCAAATCAGTTAAATTCAGTTATGAGCAGTTGAGTCACTTGTTCACTGAAGCACCACCAGGTGGCAGCATAATAAAGTGAGCGCCACCAAACAATTATAACCAACTTACTCTATTATTTTACACCAGAATGAGAGTGACTCGCTGGGGGAAAAGGATAGTATCCCCCACCCCCTTAGACACTGAAAGAATGTGGAGCATTTGTGTGAGACCACTGACAAGCTTGTCAATCGTCAGGACCCCCACAGGACCACCACAGAGCAGGTATTATGTGGGTGGTGGATCATTCTCAGCACTGCAGTGACACTGACGTGGTGGTAGTGTGTTAGTGTGCGTTGTGCTGGTGTGAGTGGAGTGTTTAAACACTGTGTCCACTCACTGTCCACTCTATTAGACACTCCTACCTCGCTGGTCCACCTTGTAGATGTACAGTCAGAGATGATAGCTCATCAGAGCAGTGTTGGTCATCCTCTAGTCCTTCATCAGTGGCCACAGGACACTGCCCACAGGATGCTGTTGGCTGGATAGTTTTGGTTGGTGGACGACACTGAGGAGCCCAGCCGCACTGCTGTGTCTGATCCACTCACACCAGCACAACACATACTAACACCACCACCATGTCAGTGTCATGTGGGGGTCCTGACCATTGACAAAAAAGGTTGATGGGGGGGATAACAAAGCATACAGAGGAACAGATGGACTACAGCCTGTAATTGTAGAACTACAACACTACGATGTGATTTAGTCCAGATTTACAGATAACAGCATCAGAAATTACATTACCAGGTCTATTAGAGCTTATTTACAATTTGACATCCTAAATGGTGCAGGAATGTGACCACTGCACCATTTAAGGTGGAATGGGAAATCAGAATAAGAAGCGGGCAAAGAGGAAGCCAACAAACATGAGACTAGTATGTGATGATTTAGGCGTGTAGTTAGTTAGCATGCTAATTAGCTAATTTTTTTTAGCTATATTAGCCTCATAGCTCCAGTACTAAAACTAAAGAAGCCAACTTCAGATGCCAAACATGTCTTAGGGGACGGGGAATTTGATTCCTGGCAGAGCTCAGCTTTAATAATCATTTAAACCCCCAGTATGAGTATTAGTGGTCCCTGCTGATTTATGAGATTGACAGTAAGAGCTAAATAAAGATAGGGCTTCTATTTCAGGCAGTGTGCGTAGTGTATTGATTATTTGCTGATCTCACAGTCCATTGCGTCAGTCAGAACGTCAGAGAAGGTCAACACCAGGATGCTGGTCATTTGATTAAAACATCCATGCATTCTACATTTAGCACTGCAGGATGAGAACGAGTCCAAATTTGTTAAAGCTGGTGTAAAATCCCTGATATGCTGTACACTGCAAAAGTCAGAGACCACCCTTCATTTATTTCATTTCCAGTCAAAAAAAGAGTTTTACAGAGAAAACAGGACTCCTAACAACCACCTGGAAGACCACCAAAAATGCCCCCCTCAGATACACAGTACTTGAGTATTTCACCTTTTTTCAGAGAGAGGAACACATCAAGCTCCACTCTTGCTTCTAACACCTACAGGTATTTAAGACACCTCAACGCTATGGGGGTCTGAAAGGATGTGTAGCTGTTCAAGAAGCTCCTCACTGAGAAAAAGTAGACAGACACATCAAACAAAGAAGCAGAACAATAGACTGACCACCCCAGAGTCCAGAACCTCAGCCTCACAGAATGTACTTGCGATTATTTGGATGGTGAGAAGCAGAAAATGCTAAACCAACTTCTAAGACTGAACTTTGAAGGTGTGGCTGCAGATTTCTTTGAGAGCCTGGATGGAAAGAATGGAAGCCATAATAAAAGTAAAGGCTATTTTATTTCCTGGTGCTGAAAATGAAAAAATCTGACTTTAAAGGTTTGACTTTTACACAGCACTATACACACGTGTCCATGTATATCCATTCAGCACTATAGTACATAACACACTGTACCACAAACCACACAAACCTCACAGCAGTCAGGTCTGTAGATTTAGATGCTAAATTGTTTCACATTGTCGCAGGATTTGGTGTTCTATGTCGCGTCATTACAATAACAGTGCCAAATACTGCCCTGTAGGGCTGAATGATTCATCATAACTTTTATCATGACATGACTTTAATGTACATGCACAGGTTTCTATATGTTTGAGATTATTATCATGTTGAACAATCGAATCTGTATCAGCTGACTGAGCACACTAATACAGACATGAAACACTGGCAGACATAAGCTCACCAGACAAAAAATTAAACGTACCTAATAGAGTGTAATACCTCAAAGAACACGGATAGCAGCTGTGATTTGATTTGCATGGGCTGGACAAGTTTCTGGATGTGGGCCACATCAATGTTCAAACACTCTTACATCAAAGAATTGGTCAGTTGGTCCAGATTTGGTGGATGCCTTCCCTGGCACAATT